>CP136066.1:150654223-151069246 GCA_032622095.1 Siphonodentalium dalli
AACATAAGATAGGGGGCTCGTTAGGTTCAATCGTTAGTCAAAAATATACACAAACATGACGCTCAAATATGACGCCCTGCTCTGTCGAAAATATACTTACGCCCATTTTTATCAACGATTCTCAAAGATATAGTACTATATAGTACTAACATACTCAAAATACACTTATGCCCACTTTTACGATTGAACCTAACGAGCCCCACTATATTCTCGTAACCATTTGAATTTTTCTACATCTTGACAATCTTGCGAATTTTCTAGCGATTTATACATCTTTAGTGGTCATCAACTCTAAAAGCGGGACATATGCGCTCTGATATAAATGTCTGATATACATACCGGTATCAGATTCTGTGATGACACAATAAGCGAGATCACTGAGTCGCTGCCGTTTTGGATTAATCCAGCTCCGATCCGTGATTTCCGAGATTTATCCAGCTCAGGTTTCGTGGTTTTAGTGATAAAGGTCAATGTTTTGGAGTAGCTTTCCAGATCAGATAACGAAGTTATGGATTATTCCGGTTTCCATATACGGAAATGCTACTCCAGAACTTTGACATGTATAGCACTATAACCGCTGAACCGAGCCTGTGGTTCCAATATGGCCGCGAGTTAGTGACATGGCGTATTCTTCACATCCTCAGCTGTATAGAGTCGATAACTTCTTCGATCTCTAAAAATATACTTCACTCCATTACCAAATAACGCTGAGCATCCTGAAATTGGACTCAAATGACGATTTATTTGAAATCACGACATTTATGCCCTGGCTCGTGTTGACATCGTCCTTGAGCTGCGTGTGTTCATTTGTAACGGTCACTATAGTATAGAGATTACTACTGGAATAACTTATTTATCGGCTGGTTATCAGATGAGTTTGTTGTGTAAATATCAAGGGTCCATGATGACATACTTTTGCCAAACTTCATGTAACTGTGTGAGGTGGTTTCCCATTATCAGAGGTAATGTGAAACGCACTACTAATAACCAAAATTTGAGGGCGCTTGTACATCTCCACAGCGAGTCCCGGTACCTCGCAATTAGGTAAACACGGCAATTGATGCGAAATCACTAATGTGGACGGACATCTCCAAAGAGTCATGGCACCTCGAAATTAGGTAAAAATGACAATTTATATTAAACCACGACGAATATGTCGGGACCCGTGCTGACATCGGCTCTAGATATCAGGCTGCGCGGGGTTAAACTGTAATTAGGACTGATGTGGTGACCACCACTAAAGACTAACCATGTTCGTGGGATATGCGTGTGGGGTGACCTGGAGCTCTAAAATCGGGCCATAATAGCGATAATGTTCGGTCTGTACACTGAAGTATTGAAGTCCGTGATTACCTATTATACTTTTCCCAAATTTCAACTGCGTGCGGTGGTTTTCCACTACCAGCGGTCACACTGTCTACACATTTGCATCAACTAATGTTGAGGGATATCTCTGTAGATTGTCCTGGTACCTCGAAATTAGGTAGAAATGCAAATTTATATGAAATCACGACGAATATGTCGGGACCCGTGCTGACCTCATGCTCTAGAAATCCGACTACGTGGGTTTAAATTGTAATTAGGGTTGATGTGTTGACCACAATGATATACCTGTTATGTTCGTGGATTATGCGTGTGGAGTGTCCTTGAGCCCTAAAAACGGGCCATAAAAGCGATAATTTTTGGTTTGTACATAGACGTATTGAAGTCCGTGATGACATTTTTTACCAAATTTCAACTGCGTGGGGTGGTTTTCCACTATACCAGCGGTCACACTCTCTACACATATGCATCAACTAATGTGGATGGATATCTCTGTAGAGTGTCCTGGTACCTCGAAATTAGGTAGAAATGCCAATCTATATGAAATCACGACGAATATGTCGGGACCCGTGCTGACCTCGTGCACTAGAAATCCAGCTGCGTGGGGTTAAATTGTAAATAGGGATGATGTGTTGACCACAATGACATGCCTGTTATGTTCGTGGGTTATGCGTGTGTGGTGTCCTGGAGCCCTAAAAACGGGCCATACTAGCGATAATGTTCGGTTTGTACATAGACGTATTGAAGTCCGTGATGACCTGTTTTTACCAAATTTCAACTGCGTGGGGTGGTTTTCCACTACCAGCGGTCACACTCTCTACACATATGCATCAACTAATGTGGAGGGATATCTCTGTAGAGTGTCCTGGTACCTCGAAATTAGGTAGAAATGCCAATTTATATGAAATCACGACGAATATGTCGGGTGGTGTCCTGGAGCCCTAAAAACGGGCCATAATAGCGATAATGTTCGGTTTGTACATAGACGTATTGAAGTCCGTGATGACCTGTTTTTACCAAATTTCAACTGCGTGGGGCGGCTTTACACTACCAGCGGTCACACTGTCTACACATATGAATCAACTAATGTGGAGGGTTATCTCTGTAGAGTGTCCTGGTACCTCGAAATTAGGTAGAAATGCCAATTTATATGAAATCACGACGAATATGTCGGGACCCGTGCTGACCTCGTGCTCTAGAAATCCAGCTGCGTGGGGTTAAATTGTAAATAGGGATGATGTGTTGACCACAATGACATGCCTGTTATGTTCGTGGGTTATGCGTGTGTGGTGTCCTGGAGCCCTAAAAACGGGCCATACTAGCGATAATGTTCGGTTTGTACATAGACGTATTGAAGTCCGTGATGACCTGTTTTTACCAAATTTCAACTCCGTGGGGTGGTTTTCCACTACCAGCGGTCACACTCTCTACACTTATGCATCAACTAATGTGGAGGGATATCTCTGTAGAGTGTCCTGGTACCTCGAAATTAGGTAGAAATGCCAATTTATATGAAATCACGACGAATATGTCGGGACCCGTGCTGACCTCGTGCTCTAGAAATCCAGCTGCGTGGGGTTAAATTGTAAATAGGGATGATGTGTTGACCACAATGACATGCCTGTTATGTTCGTGGGTTATGCGTGTGTGGTGTCCTGGAGCCCTAAAAACGGGCCATACTAGCGATAATGTTCGGTTTGTACATAGACGTATTGAAGTCCGTGATGACCTGTTTTTACCAAATTTTAACTCCTTGGGGTGGTTTTCCACTACCAGCGGTCACACTCTCTACACTTATGAATCAACTAATGTGGAGGGATATCTCTGTAGAGTGTCCTGGTACCTCGAAATTAGGTAGAAATGCCAATTTATATGAAATCACGACGAATATGTCGGGACCCGTGCTGACCTCGTGCTCTAGAAATCCAGCTGCGTGGGGTTAAATTGTAAATAGGGATGATGTGTTGACCACAATGACATGCCTGTTATGTTCGTGGGTCATGCGTGTGTGGTGTCCTGGAGCCCTAAAAACGGGCCATACTAGCGATAATGTTCGGTTTGTACATAGACGTATTGAAGTCCGTGATGACCTGTTTTTACCAATTTTCAACTGCGTGGGGTGGTTTTCCACTACCAGCGGTCACACTCTCTACACTTATGCATCAACTAATGTGGAGGGATATCTCTGTAGAGTGTCCTGGTACCTCGAAATTAGGTAGAAATGCCAATTTATATGAAATCACGACGAATATGTCGGGACCCGTGCTGACCTCGTGCTCTAGAAATCCAGCTGCGTGGGGTTAAATTGTAAATAGGGATGATGTGTTGACCACAATGACATGCCTGATATGTTCGTGGGTTATGCGTGTGTGGTGTCCTGGAGCCCTAAAAACGGGCCATAATAGCGATAATGTTCGGTTTGTACATAGACGTATTGAAGTCCGTGATGACCTGTTTTTACCAAATTTCAACTGCGTGGGGCGCCTTTACACTACCAGCGGTCACACTGTCTACACATATGAATCAACTTATGTGGAGGGTTATCTCTGTAGAGTGTCCTGGTACCTCGAAATTAGGTAGAAATGCCAATTTATATGAAATTACGACCAATATGTCGGGACCCGTGCTGACCTCGTGCTCTAGAAATCCAGCTGCTTGGGGATAAATTGTAAATAGGGATGATGTGTTGACCACAATGACATACCTGATATGTTCGTGGGTTATGCGTGTGTGGTGTCCTGGAGCCCTAAAAACGGGCCATAATAGCGATAATGTTCGGTTTGTACATAGACGTATTGAAGTCCGTGATGACCTGTTTTTACCAAATTTCAACTGCATGGGGCGGCTTTACACTACCAGCGGTCACACTGTCTACACATATGAATCAACTAATGTGGAGGGTTATCTCTGTAGAGTGTCCTGGTACCTCGAAATTAGGTAGAAATGCCAATTTATATGAAATCACGACGAATATGTCGGGACCCGTGCTGACCTCGTGCTCTAGAAATCCAGCTGCGTGGGGTTAAATTGTAAATAGGGATGATGTGTTGACCACAATGACATGCCTGTTATGTTCGTGGGTTATGCGTGTGTGGTGTCCTGGAGCCCTAAAAACGGGCCATACTAGCGATAATGTTCGGTTTGTACATAGACGTATTGAAGTCCGTGATGACCTGTTTTTACCAAATTTCAACTGCGTGGGGTGGTTTTCCACTACCAGCGGTCACACTCTCTACACATATGCATCAACTAATGTGGAGGGATATCTCTGTAGAGTGCCCTGGTACCTCGAAATTAGGTAGAAATGCCAATTTATATGAAATCACGACGAATATGTCGGGACCCGTGCTGACCTCGTGCTCTAGAAATCCAGCTGCGTGGGGTTAAATTGTAAATAGGGATGATGTGTTGACCACAATGACATGCCTGATATGTTCGTGGGTTTTGCGTGTGTGGTGTCCTGGAGCCCTAAAAACGGGCCATAATAGCGATAATGTTCGGTTTGTACATAGACGTATTGAAGTCCGTGATGACCTGTTTTTACCAAATTTCAACTGCGTGGGGCGGCTTTACACTACCAGCGGTCACACTGTCTACACATATGAATCAACTAATGTGGAGGGTTATCTCTGTAGAGTGTCCTGGTACCTCGAAATTAGGTAGAAATGCCAATTTATATGAAATCACGACGAATATGTCGGGACCCGTGCTGACCTCGTGCTCTAGAAATCCAGCTGCGTGGGGTTAAATTGTAAATAGGGATGATGTGTTGACCACAATGACATGCCTGTTATGTTCGTGGGTTATGCGTGTGTGGTGTCCTGGAGCCCTAAAAACGGGCCATACTAGCGATAATGTTCGGTTTGTACATAGACGTATTGAAGTCCGTGATGACCTGTTTTTACCAAATTTCAACTGCGTGGGGCGGCTTTACACTACCAGCGGTCACACTGTCTACACATATGAATCAACTAATGTGGAGGGTTATCTCTGTAGAGTGTCCTGGTACCTCGAAATTAGGTAGAAATGCCAATTTATATGAAATCACGACGAATATGTCGGGACCCGTGCTGACCTCGTGCTCTAGAAATCCAGCTGCGTGGGGTTAAATTGTAAATAGGGATGATGTGTTGACCACAATGACATGCCTGTTATGTTCGTGTGTTATGCGTGTGTGGTGTCCTGGAGCCCTAAAAACGGGCCATACTAGCGATAATGTTCGGTTTGTACATAGACGTATTGAAGTCCGTGATGACCTGTTTTTACCAAATTTCAACTGCGTGGGGCGGCTTTACACTACCAGCGGTCACACTGTCTACACATATGAATCAACTAATGTGGAGGGTTATCTCTGTAGAGTGTCCTGGTACCTCGAAATTAGGTAGAAATGCCAATTTATATGAAATCACGACCAATATGTCGGGACCCGTGCTGACCTCGTGCTCTAGAAATCCAGCTGCGTGGGGTTAAATTGTAAATAGGGATGATGTGTTGACCACAATGACATGCCTGATATGTTCGTGGGTTATGCGTGTGTGGTGTCCTGGAGCCCTAAAAACGGGCCATAATAGCGATAATGTTCGGTTTGTACATAGACGTATTGAAGTCCGTGATGACCTGTTTTTACCAAATTTCAACTGCGTGGGGTGGTTTTCCACTACCAGCGGTCACACTCTCTACACATATGCATCAACTAATGCGGAGGGATATCTCTGTAGAGTGTCCTGGTACCTCGAAATTAGGTAGAAATGCCAATTTATATGAAATCACGACGAATATGTCGGGACCCGTGCTGACCTCGTGCTCTAGAAATCCAGCTGCGTGGGGTTAAATTGTAAATAGGGATGATGTGTTGACCACAATGACATGCCTGATATGTTCGTGGGTTATGCGTGTGTGGTGTCCTGGAGCCCTAAAAACGGGCCATAATAGCGATAATGTTCGGTTTGTACATAGACGTATTGAAGTCCGTGATGACCTGTTTTTACCAAATTTCAACTGCGTGGGGCGGCTTTACACTACCAGCGGTCACACTCTCTACACATATGAATCAACTAATGTGGAGGGTTATCTCTGTAGAGTGTCCTGGTACCTCGAAATTAGGTAGAAATGCCAATTTATATGAAATCACGACGAATATGTCGGGACCCGTGCTGACCTCGTGCTCTAGAAATCCAGCTGCGTGGGGTTAAATTGTAAATAGGGATGATGTGTTGACCACAATGACATGCCTGATATGTTCGTTGGTTATGCGTGTGTGGTGTCCTGGAGCCCTAAAAACGGGCCATAATAGCGATAATGTTCGGTTTGTACATAGACGTATTGAAGTCCGTGATGACCTGTTTTTACCAAATTTCAACTGCGCGGGGCGGCTTTACACTACCAGCGGTCACACTGTCTACACATATGAATCAACTAATGTGGAGGGTTATCTCTGTAGAGTGTCCTGGTACCTCGAAATTAGGTAGAAATGCCAATTTATATGAAATCACGACGAATATGTCGGGACCCGTGCTGACCTCGTGCTCTAGAAATCCAGCTGCGTGGGGTTAAATTGTAAATAGGGATGATGTGTTGACCACAATGACATGCCTGTTATGTTCGTGGGTTATGCGTGTGTGGTGTCCTGGAGCCCTAAAACGGGCCATACTAGCGATAATGTTCGGTTTGTACATAGACGTATTGAAGTCCGTGATGACCTGTTTTTACCAAATTTCAACTGCGTGGGGTGGTTTTCCACTACCAGCGGTCACACTCTCTACATATATATGCATCAACTAATGTGGAGGGATATCTCTGTAGAGTGTACTGGTACCTCGAAATTAGGTAGAAATGCCAATTTATATGAAATCACGACGAATATGTCGGGACCCGTGCTGACCTCGTGCTCTAGAAATTCAGCTGCGTGGGGTTAAATTGTAATTAGGGCTGATGTGTTGACCACAATGACATACCTGCTATATTCGTGGGTTATGCCTGTGTGGTGTCCTGGAGCCCTAAAACGGGCCATAATAGCGATCATGTTCGGTTTGTACATAGAAGTATTGAATTCCGTGATGACCTGCTTTTGCCAAATTTCAACTGCGTGGGTGGTTTTCCACTACCAGCGGTCACACTCTATACAAATATGCATCAACTAATGTGGAGGGATATCTCTGTAGAGTGTCCTGGTACCTCGAAATTAGGTAGAAATGCCAATTTATATGAAATCACGAAGAATATGTCGGGACCCGTGCTGACCTCGTGCTCTAGAAATCCAGCTGCGTGGGGATAAATTGTAATTAGGGCTGATGTGTCGACCACAATGACATACCTGTTATGTTCGTGGGTTATGCGTGTGGGGTGTCTAGGAGCCCTAAAAACGGGCCATAATAGCGATAATGTTCGGGTTTGTACATAGACGTATTGAAGTCCGTGATGACCTGTTTTTACCAAATTTCAACTGCGTGGAGCGGTTTTCCACTACCAGAGGTCACACTGTCTACACATATGCATCAACTAATTGTTCCCGGGATCAAAGTAGGCATATATACCAAATTTGAGTGGGATCGGTCAAGGTCCAGAAACATGCCTAGATGAGCATATATGAGAGAGGTCAAGGTCAAGGACGCGATCGCATGTGAAATTTGACCCACCCGTATTGTTCCCGGGATCAAAGTATGCCTACATATTAAATTTTAGTCGGATCGGTCGAGGTCCAGAAACATGCCTATATGAGCATATATGAGCGAGGTCAAGGTCAAGGCTAATGTCGGGACTAGTGCTGAGCTCGTTCTGATAAGTCTGGGCTCTGTAAGGTGTTATTTTAATTACCACTGGTGCGCTGACCACAATGACATATTTATGATGTCGGTGGGTATATATACGATCTGATCGCGATTTACGATCGCGGGGTATATATATATATATATATATATATATATATATATATATATATAGCTATATATATATATATATATATATATATGTATGGAAGCCCTATATTTTTAATGTGTAGATTTGACTGGACTAAAGCCCTTATACAATAATCTGAAGGATTATTTTCAATCTTTATTACTGGACATCACACCAATAACCAATATACATACATTTATTAGTTTTGAACAGGACAATATCTTTTAATATTACTGCAACTGCATTCTTTCTTATGACTTGTTTTCTTACAAACTCCCAAATTTGAACCAGAAACAATTTAGGGCAAATATACATCTACGTGTACATATACATATATGTTCAAATTCATAAAAAAAACACTCAATCAGAATATAAGTATAGGCGATCATGCCGGGCTAGCCATTATTTGTCCTAAAATAATGTACATGTTAGGAAAATAGTAGAACCTTTATACAAAATGGCGTTGATGACATGTGGCCAATCAAAATTGCTGTGGGACTGTTAAAGACACAATCTGCTCGACTACCAAATCACACGGTTTTATCAAATTGTAGTAAATCAACATTTACTAAACCTACTTGTGGGATGAATATAATTCAATTCAACATTAGAGTACCATAAATACATTCTTTTCTCCCATAAATTTAAAGAAAAAAAACCACATTGAACTCATTTATAATGATAATGTGATAAATGTCATCCCATTTATAACCATTTTGGCAGCCATCTCACATCAAAGGCCATGAAATCTAGATAGCAAAGGATGAACTATTCACAATTACATGTATTCATTCAAATTATATCACTAGGTAACCTTATTGCAGGAGTTTTAGGTTACTGATTAAATGCCCTATAATTGATGATTTCCTCAACATCTTTGTAATACGGCAAATGTCTGTTTTTCATTCTACGACCAATATATTCCATCTAAAAACCTTGCTAAGCACTCATGAGTGAAAGCACAAAGGTGCTGATCCTTTAAAGATGAAAAAATTCTATAGGTAGCACAATTTTTAATTATTCTTGACTTTGCTAAATTTTTGCAAATTTGAAGTCGGCCATTTTGGATTTTCAGGGTCAAGAGCTCCTTGAAGGTCAATCCCGTCTGATAATGGTACAGAAAATATCATAAATGATACCTGTATGTGGCACGGATGCATATAGGTCAATAAAATTCTAATTGGGGGCTCAACTTTGAGAAAAAAGGGCTGATCGAACCCCAAAATTGGGGTTCAGGCCCTTTAAAGTCATTAGCTTCACTCCCGGTGGGTATATATTTCATGTCAGACAGAACTGTATCCGATATACCATAAGAAAGGTCATAAAAAACTAGAAATAAAACCCCAAGGTTGCATATTATTGATGCGGTATTCGCCCCGTATTAAATTGTTGAAAACTGCGGTCAGAGTAAGAAATCTTCTCAGATACAACCACATTTTCGGCGCGAATCATCGCGTGGAGGTCATGGAATTATATTCGGAAGAAATCGGAACCGCCCGAAAAACGACGATCGGCTGGCACGCACGGTTAAGAGAACAGCCAAAACAATAGCCGACATGTCGATAACCGAAAGTAGATTCAACAAAACACAAACTAGATAATGTGATTATGTCTTGATTTTTGCATCGATATCTCATGTTTTCTAATTGAAATGTCGAGAATTAATTGGCAACTAACAAAGTGTACACACTGTGTATATGTTATATATGGATTGTTTGCAAATTTAGCCGTGAATGGGTATTCACAGCATGCAAAATACGATTGGCACACCTCCGAACCGATCAGCTGATCCAGGTCGTCATGCTTCTCATCGATTGAAAATAAACAAATCGGGGAATTCCTGCCCTTCTTATCAAACGTCAACACATTTGGTCGAATTTAAGATGAAGTTATCTGCAATGGCATTATTGACTTATGTAAATGGAAATTATTAGCAATATTTCAAACGCAGAGAGTGCATGAACCACCGATCGATCTATAAATTATAATAGCCCAATCGGGCTGAACTAGATCGATTGGTCTTCCTGGCATAGTGGTTGCTGCTGTAAGAGAGGGAACTCTAAATTTCTTAAATATTAAAATTTTGTTTGTTTTCAGATTTGTACAAGTTTATAATGAATATTACTAGTAAAAAAATATACCATTGTCTTTCATTAGTTTCAAAATAAATGAGAATTTTTTTTAATTGGTAGAAACAGCTGGTCGAAAGAACAATTTAGAGTACTCCCCTTATCCCAGATTCACTTTATAGTAGCTAAGCATAATTAACTTACGATCAGCGTAATACATTTGAATTACGCTTGAGTGTAATTGGGTTCATCAGCTATCTCACCTCTATGGGAGGAAGCCAAATTAACATTTAATAAATAATTGAGCTAAAGCCCCCCCCCCAAATCAAGGAATCTCTAATTACACTTAAGTGCAATAAGAATATTTCTTATCGCGCTTAAGTGCAATAAGAAGATTCCTTATTGCGCTTAGAGATTCCTTATTGCGCTTAAGTGCAATACGATATTCCTTTTTGTGCTTAAGTGCAATAAGATATTCCTTATTGTGCTAAGCGCAATTAGATATTTCCTTATTGAACTTAATCGCAATTATATCTTCCCTTATTATATCGCTTAAGCTCAATTATATCGCTTAAGCTCTATTATTTATTAAATGTTAATTTGGCTCCCCATATACCTCATGTATATTGGTATAACCTGATGTAGGTTACTGGCATTAGTAATGCGGTTGCATCCATTTCAGCTTGAGGGGAGTTCAATGAGAGTGTATATGAATTACGTTTAAGCGTACTTCATTTACGCTTAAGCGCGGAACTCATTTACACATAAGCATAATTAATATGAATAATGCTTAAGCAAATACCTAACTCCAACTGATTTCCTCTGTCTGAATAATTGAGTCCATCTCATAGTATATGGGGGAGTCTAAACCGATGTTTGATTGATGTCTTATTGCCAGAGTAAATTTGAGTTTAGAGGAAATCGCATGGGAGACAGCCTTTTCAAATATATTATTTATTAGTGTAAATCATTTGCGCTCAAGCGCAAAAAATATGTGTCTAATAATATATTTGCGCTTTAGCATAAAATTGCCATAAATGTGATCTATTATATGGGAGGCCCTTTTCACATTTATTATTTATTTACGCTTAAGCGCAAATAACCTCTATCATTTGCAATTAAGCAAATAGATCATATTTGCGCTTAAGCGCAAATCATTTGCACTTAAGCGCAAATAAAAATCAATATGCAATGATCCCCCCTGAATTAATTTTACATGGCACAGGCCTAAACACATCACTAAAATTGATATAGCCCCACCATATGAGGGAAACAATCCCCCAGAAACCCCAAGATCTGTTTTATGACCATGGAAATGATATAGATCTGTGTAGGATATGTCTCTTTTATAAAATATACTATATCTCTGGGATGGCGACACAAATTCTTGGGGACAGGGATGCTGATATTATGAAAATAGGGGTTTTTCCCCAACTTCAAGTCAATGAGTACACCATATGAGGGAAGCAAACCCCAGTAACCCCTAATTCCCTATTTATGGCCATGGAAATGGTATATATCTGTGCAGGAGATAATAAAATATACATGAGCTCTGGGAGTGAGGCACCAAATCTTGGGACACCAGGGACAGAGATGCTGATATGCATATGGAAATATGTTTTTTCTTCAACTTCGAGTCTGTATGGGGCTATTACTATGGGCCCATGCTAATATAATATGAGATGGACTCAATCATTCACATCAGAGGGATGTAATGGAGTGTTAGGTATTTGCGCTTAAGCGCAAATAAATTGATAGACACATATTTGTGCTTAAGCGCAAATGATTTACGCTTAAGCACAAATATTTGTGCTTAATGATTTATGCTTAAGCACAAATATTTGCGCTTAAGCGCAAATAAATAATAAATGTGAAAAGGGCCTCCCATACTATTTCCGCTAAAGCGCATATGATTTGTATTTAAGTATAAATGATTTGCTCTTAAGTGCAAATGATTTACACTTAAGCGTAAATGATTAGCGATTAAGCAGAATCAGAATAAATGTGAAAACGGCTTCTCGTATAATCGCTTAAGCATAATTCATTTATGATTAAGTGTAATTAATCTATCAATGAAAATAAATGACCAGTGAGCTTAAGTGTAAATCAATTACGCTTAAGCACACTTTAATCAATTACGCTTAAGCACACTAGTCATAATTCTATTACTCATAGGAGTAATGCTTTATCTACATCATATGGTTAAGCGTAAGTGAAGTACGCTTTATATGTGTGCATTACACCTGAGTGTAATACATTACGCTTAATTGTAATTCACTTACGCTAATGTGCAATTAGCTAATACATGTGAAAGGCTTTCCATTATAGTTATCATCCATCAGAATGAATAGTGCTTACTGAAGCTTGACAACAGAATTTGCCATTAAAAACATTTCATGGCCAATGAGCTAACAAATGTTCTGTACTGGCATATTGAATACCAATTATTTGTACTATTGTACAGGTATAATGTAATTAAACAGTTTTGAGTTACAAAAGTAAGACAACTCTTTCTGAACGGTACTGTGCTTGCGGCCAGATTGATGTAAAAATTCGGTCAATGCGCTTACAATTTTCTATAAATAGTAACATTTTGGAATTATTACCTCTCGATCACTGTTCGATTATAATCTTTGCCACTAACTCGGCCAATGTTCTTCCGTTTGTGATTTCACGCAACAATTCCCTTTCTATTCCTTCCCTGTCGAATTGACTACCGATTGCGATGTCAATTTGTTTTTCGCTTTAATATTCTGATGTGCATGACGCTATTCCAGCGAACGGTCATCCTCCCTAGAAGCCATTTCTGAGAACGAAACCCGATTCAATCCCAATCGAGTCGGAAGTGCTCGGGCATTTCCGTGACTGCACAAGACAACGCATCGGTTTGTATTTTCGTGTTATTATGGTGAGATTAATCGGGACGATTGATGAATATAAATAGTTAGCCGAATGGCCGTATAATGTGTACAAACTGACTTCAGGATGGGGGATTTCGTGTATCGGAGTTATTTTATTCACTCTTCCCACAGAATGTGGCAGGGAACTCAATTGTGAGGTTCAATTTACGTTTCACATCACTTTAAAATGGAATTTGGGCCCCTTTTATCAAAAATCGGTTCGCACCACTGAATTCCTCATCGAAAAGTACTCTAGAATCAGTATCAAACAGAAAGTGGTTGGATATTCCCTAAAGAGCCCAGTTGTGAGACCGACTATGACTGCAGGGCCGTTCTGTTGGGTAAAGGGTTAAATACAAGTAAGAAGATCTCCACAAAGATTTGTGATACGTGAATGTTACACAACTATTATGACCTATGGGGCAAGAATATAGATACATGTATACTTGAAAAGCATTTTATTTTCTTATAAAACAATATCTGCTACTGTATTCATACAGCTATTATGCCACATGAGTGAAGATTAGGCACATGTATATCAATGAGACATCAGATTCAACACTGTGCAGGGAATTTACACTGCAGGCAGCTGCATGAGAGTATTTGAGATGAGGATAATGAACTCACAATGACATCAGACATCTGACAACAAATATAATGAATGGAACACATTTTGAGTTTTTAACAAAGTGGGATAACAATACAGTCTAACTCCATTGGTATGCGGCTGATACGGACCCTGGCTCTTACGGACCCTGGCTTATACGGACCCCGGCTCATACGGACCTCAATTAGATTATGCAATTTTCAAACATATTTATGAATTCTAATTTAACATATAATTATGATTGTCTTATCACATATATATATATATTGATTGAGAATTTCAGTGATGTTCTGGCTTGAGAAAAAATTTATTGAATGGTGTTCATGCCTGATCGGTAATTCCTTTACCGTTGTTTAAACACGCGTGTGTGATACCTTTATATCGTTGTATAAACAGACACACGGTGATGAATGGTCAGTGAATGGTGATCAGGATGAATCCACTGAGTTTGATTTGTTGTGAAAACATGTTAAAAACACAACTGGTACATTCTAGCCTCCTCTGCTCAACGAAGAGGCAGCTGCTACGCCAGCCAACGTTAGGATGGTATCTGAAGGGAAGGTGCACAGACGACAGGAGAGGAAAATGAGGGAGACGACCGGAAAGTTGATGTTCTTGTGGACAGACTACTCGTCGATGAGGATTACTGCCAGCAGACTGTTGAATGAAGCCGCCAAGCTATACGCTCCAGTGTAAATAATGTCTGTCTAGTGGAACGTTGTTACATTTTTGTTGTGTCTCATTATATCATCATATTTTTGTTATTTCAGCATGTATGTTAAATTCTAATTTATTTAAATAAATAAATATAAAAAATAAAATTGTATATTTTAATTGAGATCCGTATGAGCCAGGGTCCGTATAAGCCGGGGGTCCGTATAAGCCGGTGGTCCATATGAGCCAGGGTCCGTAAGAGCCAGGGTCCGTATCAGCCGGCATTCACTCCATTAACCCTTTCAGTGCCAAGTCCTATTTTTGTATCAACCCATATTTCCTTGATGATTAAGAGCTCTTTCGAGAGACATAAAGCTCGAGCTCGGAGACCAACCACCCACCCATAACAAACCGATTGTATACAAACACCGCTAATAATGTAAACATCCGGGCGGGCATGCGCAACGGCGCAAGATCGTAATTTCAGAATAACAGTATACAGTAATGACCAGAATAGCTAACAAAGACATCTATCTCTCAGATAACATGACTAAAGTTTTATAAATCTGTGTTTCCTTACAGTTATATACCTATAATGGGTCACAATAATATATCATTATTTTCCAGACATCTCATAAGGTGTTTAGTTATTTATATAAAAAAATAAGCTGTAAATAGTTGACAAATGACAGAATAAATTCCATAATGGCAATGCTCCTCAAATACTATACTATAGACACGGTTGTTGTTGTTTGTGGATAGGTATGCATCTATATACAAATAGTTTGTACAAAGTTTGGGCTCCTTAGTGGGTTTTAAGGGTATGGAGACAGCCCAACACCCACAGCACCCATGACAATTCAAGTTAAATTGGTATATTTAACTTGAATTGGGCCATATGACCCATTATATGTATCTACTTCCAACACTTTTGTTGTTTGTGGATAGGTATGCATCTATGCAAATAGTTTGCATAAAGTTTGGGCTCCGCAGTGGGTTTTAAGGGTATGGAGACTGCCCAACACCCACAGCACCCATGATAAAACCATACAGCACCCGTGCCTATGAAAACATATTTCTGAGTCAGCCATCTCTCAGACTATACCCATTCTGTAAATGATTCCACATTTCACTCTAGAATATATAGAGGCAATGGGAACAAAAATATTTGGGCACCTGAATGGGATTTTGGGCTCTATTCAGGGGGGATATTTGGGTTTTTTTAATGGTTAAATTGGTATATTTAACTGGAATTGGGTCCTGTAAAGGTATATACTTCTAGGTCTCCTAGTGTTTTTGGAAATATCTGCATCAGTATAAGAAGATTTGCAAAAGTTTGGGCTCCTTAGTGGGTTTTAAGGGTATGGAGACAGCCCAACACCCACAGCACCCATGACAATTCAAGTTAAATTGGTATATTTAACTTGAATTGGGCCATATGACCCATTATATGTATCTACTTCCAACACTTTTGTTGTTTGTGGATAGGTATGCATCTATGCAAATAGTTTGCATAAAGTTTGGGCTCCGCAGTGGGTTTTAAGGGTATTGAGACAGCCCAACACCCACAGCACCCATGATAAATCCATACAGCACCCGTGCCTATGAAAACATATTTCTGAGTCAGCCATCTCTCAGACTATACCCATTCTGTAAATGATTCCACATTTCACTCTCGAATATATAGAGGCAATGGGAAAACAATATTTGGGCACCTGAATGGGATTTTGGGCTCTATTCAGGGGGGATATTTGTTTTTTTTAATGGTTAAATTGGTATATTTAACTGGAATTGGGTCCTGTAAAGGTATATACTTCTAGGTCTCCTAGTGTTTTTGGAACTATCTTCATCAGTATAAGAAGATTTGCAAAAGTTTGGGCTCCTTAGTGGGTTTTAAGGGTATGGAGACAGCCCAACACCCACAGCACCCATGACAATTCAAGTTAAATTGGTATATTTAACTTGAATTGGGCCATATGACCCATTATATGTATCTACTTCCAACACTTTTGTTGTTTGTGGATAGGTATGCATCTATTCAAATGGTTTGCACAAAGTTTGGGCTCCTCAGTGGGTTTTAAGGGTATTGAGACAGCCCAACACCCACAGCACCCATGATAAAACCATACAGCACCCGTGCCTATGAAAACATATTTCTGAGTCAGCCATCTCTCAGAACCTACCCATTCTGTAAATGATTCCACATTTCACTCTAGAATATATAGAGGCAATGGGAACAAAAATATTTGGGCACCTGAATGGGATTTTGGGCTCTATTCAGGGGGGATATTTGGTTTTTTAAATGGTTAAATTGGTATATTTAACTGGAATTGGGTCCTGTAAAGGTATATACTTCTAGGTCTCCTAGTATTTTTGGAAATATCTGCATCAGTATAAGAAGATTTGCAAAAGTTTGGGCTCCTTAGTGGGTTTTAAGGGTATGGAGACAGCCCAACACCCACAGCACCCATGACAATTCAAGTTAAATTGGTATATTTAACTTGAATTGGGCCATATGACCCATTATATGTATCTACTTCCAACACTTTTGTTGTTTGTGGATAGGTATGCATCTATGCAAATGGTTTGCACAAAGTTTGGGCTCCTCACTGGGTTTTAAGGGTATTGAGACAGCCCAACACCCACAGCACCCATGATAAAACCATACAGCACCCGTGCCTATGAAAACATATTTCTGAGTCAGCCATCTCTCAGACTATACCCATTCTGTAAATGATTCCACATTTCACTCTAGAATATATAGAGGCAATGGGAAAAAAATATTTGGGCACCTGAATGGCATTTTGGGCTCTATTCAGGGGGGATATTTGTTTTTTTTAATGGTTAAATTGGTATATTTAACTGGAATTGGGTCCTGTAAAGGTAAATACTTCTAGGTCTCCTAGTGTTTTTGGAAATATCTGCATCACTATAAGAAGATTTGCAAAAGTTTGGGCTCCTTAGTGGGTTTTAAGGGTATGGAGACAGCCCAACACCCACAGCACCCATGACAATTCAAGTTAAATTGGTATATTTAAATTCAATTGGGCCATATGACCCATTATATGTATCTACTTCCAACACTTTTGTTGTTTGTGGATAGGTATGCATCTATGCAAATGGTTTGCACAAAGTTTGGGCTCCTCAGTGGGTTTTAAGGGTATTGAGACAGCCCAACACCCACAGCACCCATGATAAAACCATACAGCACCCGTGCCTATGAAAACATATTTCTGAGTCAGCCATCTCTCAGACTATACCCATTCTGTAAATGATTCCACATTTCACTCTAGAATATATAGAGGCAATGGGGAAAAATATTTGGGCACCTGAATGGGATTTTGGGCTCTATTCAGGGGGGATATTTGGTTTTTTTAATGGTTAAATTGGTATATTTAACTGGAATTGGGTCCTGTAAAGGTATATACTTCTAGGTCTCCTAGTGTTTTTGGAAATATCTGCATCAGTATAAGAAGATTTGCAAAAGTTTGGGCTCCTTAGTGGGTTTTAAGGGTATGGAGACAGCCCAACACCCACAGCACCCATGACAATTCAAGTTAAATTGGTATATTTATGGAATTGGGCCATATGACCCATTATATGTATCTACTTCCAACACTTTTGTTGTTTGTGGATAGGTATGCATCTATGCAAATGGTTTGCACAAAGTTTGGGCTCCTCAGAGGGTTTTAAGGGTATTGAGACAGCCCAACACCCACAGCTCCCATGACAATTCAAGTTAAATTGGTATATTTAACTTGAATTGGGCCATATGACCCATTATATGTATCTACTTCCAACAATTTTGTTGTTTGTGGATAGGTATGCATCTATGCAAATGGTTTGCACAAAGTTTGGGCTCCTCAGTGGGTTTTAAGGGTATTGAGACAGCCCAACACCCACAGCACCCATGATAAAACCATACAGCACCCGTGCCTATGAAAACATATTTCTGAGTCAGCCATCTCTCAGACTATACCCATTCTGTAAATGATTCCACATTTCACTCTAGAATATATAGAGGCAATGGGAAAAAAATATTTGGGCACCTGAATGGGATTTTGGGCTCTATTCAGGGGGGATATTTGGTTTTTTTAATGGTTAAATTGGTATATTTAACTGGAATTGGGTCCTGTAAAGGTATATACTTCTAGGTCTCCTAGTGTTTTTGGAACTATCTTCATCAGTATAAGAAGATTTGCAAAAGTTTGGGCTCCTTAGTGGGTTTTAAGGGTATGGAGACAGCCCAACACCCACAGCACCCATGACAATTCAAGTTAAATTGGTATATTTAACTTGAATTGGGCCATATGACCCATTATATGTATCTACTTCCAACACTTTTGTTGTTTGTGGATAGGTATGCATCTATTCAAATGGTTTGCACAAAGTTTGGGCTCCTCAGTGGTTTTTAAGGGTATTGAGACAGCCCAACACCCACAGCACCCATGATAAAACCATACAGCACCCGTGCCTATGAAAACATATTTCTGAGTCAGCCATCTCTCAGACTATACCCATTCTGTAAATGATTCCACATTTCACTCTAGAATATATAGAGGCAATGGGGAAAAATATTTGGGCACCTGAATGGGATTTTGGGCTCTATTCAGGGGGGATATTTGGTTTTTTTAATGGTTAAATTGGTATATTTAACTGGAATTGGGTCCTGTAAAGGTATATACTTCTAGGTCTCCTAGTGTTTTTGGAAATATCTGCATCAGTATAAGAAGATTTGCAAAAGTTTGGGCTCCTTAGTGGGTTTTAAGGGTATGGAGACAGCCCAACACCCACAGCACCCATGACAATTCAAGTTAAATTGGTATATTTAACTTGAATTGGGCCATATGACCCATTATATGTATCTACTTCCAACACTTTTGTTGTTTGTGGATAGGTATGCATCTAT
This sequence comes from Siphonodentalium dalli, assembly GCA_032622095.1. Lineage (NCBI taxonomy): Eukaryota > Metazoa > Mollusca > Scaphopoda > Gadilida > Siphonodentaliidae > Siphonodentalium > Siphonodentalium dalli. The sequence goes on from CP136066.1 coordinate 150,673,580, forward strand.
GCAAATGGTTTGCACAAAGTTTGGGCTCCTCAGTGGGTTTTAAGGGTATTGAGACAGCCCAACACCCACAGCACCCATGATAAAACCATACAGCATCCGTGCCTATGAAAACATATTTCTGAGTCAGCCATCTCTCAGACTATACCCATTCTGTAAATGATTCCACATTTCACACTAGAATATATAGAGGCAATGGGAAAAAAATATTTGGGCACCTGAATGGCATTTTGGGCTCTATTCAGGGGGGATATTTGTTTTTTTTAATGGTTAAATTGGTATATTTAACTGGAATTGGGTCCTGTAAAGGTATATACTTCTAGGTCTCCTAGTGTTTTTGGAAATATCTGCATCAGTATAAGAAGATTTGCAAAAGTTTGGGCTCCTTAGTGGGTTTTAAGGGTATGGAGACAGCCCAACACCCACAGCACCCATGACAATTCAAGTTAAATTGGTATATTTAAATTCAATTGGGCCATATGACCCATTATATGTATCTACTTCCAACACTTTTGTTGTTTGTGGATAGGTATGCATCTATGCAAATGGTTTGCACAAAGTTTGGGCTCCTCAGTGGGTTTTAAGGGTATGGAGACTGCCCAACACCCACATCACCCATGATAAAACCATACAGCACCCGTGCCTATGAAAACATTTCTGAGTCAGCCATCTCTCAGACTATACCCATTCTGAAAAGGATTCCACAGTTCACTTTAGAATATATAGAGGCAATGGGAAAAAATTATTTGGGCATCTGAATGGGATTTTGGGCTTTGGTCAGGGGGAGGGGAATATTTGGGTTTTTTAATGGTCAAGTTGAATTGAGCCCTGTGACCCATTATAGGTATCTACTTCTATGTCTCTTACAAGTAGTGTTTTTGGTAAGATGTGCATCAGTATAAGAAGGTTTGCAAAAGTTTGGGCACCTGGGAGTGATTTAATGGTGAGCAGGTGGCACAACACCAGTCGTAATGAATTTCGAAGTACAATTGCTAGTCGCGCTCGTACCGTGCGCAACTCTGGGAGCAAATGTACGCTAAGTTTACTGAGACTGGCACAACACCAACAGCACCCATGATAAATCATACAGCACCCTTGTCTTTAAAATCATATTTGGGCTCAGGTGAAGGACAAAATATGTTTTTTAATATTAATGTCGTTATATTTAACTTGAATTGGGCCATGTAAACCGGGGTATTCTATACACTCAGGGGGGATACCCTGGGTAATCTATACAATCAGGGTGTTACCTTCCTGTACGCTATTCGTTTAGGCCCATATAGAGCTTATTTAAGTTTTAAAATATTGCCAACATGAGCTTATTTCGCGCAATTTTAAAATAAGCTCAGTTTCACATAAACAGACTGTTACTTGGTGTTCATATTCAGATAGTTCTCAGGTGTCCAATCTCAAATACCGACCTCGTCGCCATCCGTATACTACCGATTACGTCGACAAAACGATGGCAAATAATTTAAGATAATAATATATTGGGATATCAAATCGTGTAATATAGTAGTGTCTTAAAATATGAAAATTACATTTCCAAGAATAAATAAACAAAAAAAGATGACAACAAATATTTAACAAGACAGTCAATGACTGTGGGTCGCTCAACAGACTGTAAAGACTGAGAAGAATGGGACTCTGAAGACTACAAGAGTCAGTACGTGACAATATCACTTAAGACAAGTAGTTCTAAATATGGACATAGATGGAGGTTCTCCGATGAGCAGGGCTCTTCAACTTGAAATTTCTAATTGCACACCACTAACAAATCTCCAACCTCTTACATTTTACAGAAGACAACCATACCACAGTACTAAGTTCACAGAAATCATTTTGCACACCCCTCTTAGGTTGAATTTTACAACTAGTACAAGGATATAGGAGAGTTAAATCTCTTATCTCTGCCCCTATTAGAACAAATGTGAATCCCCATCTATGAGATCCATTCATCTAGTAATATCAATATACCCCCCCCCCCCCCCCAATATCCAATAGGGTATGATTTCACCTGGATAAGTGGTACGTGGTTAAGAAAATAATATTGGAACAGCCAAGTCTGTATTTAGTATGTGTGATCTTTGCAGAATGAGGTCCACAAAAGGTGAATTTAATGACACTATTCCACAAGGTGGAAAAGCATCAACGAATTCACCCTATGGGGACCTCATTTCCTAAAATGACCCAATTTGAACAAATCTGAACCCGGTCACCCAAGGCCCATCCATACCAAATATAAGCTAATATAGGCTCAATGGTTCTTGAGAAGATATTTTAAGATTTACTATGGAGGGAAAGAGTTATGGCCCTAGCTTCGCACCTATTTGATATGATGAACTTATTTGAACAAATCTGATTGTGAGTCACCTAGGGAACATGCACACTGAAATATATAAACATATTTGGTCTTTAATATGGAGAAGAAAACAATTGTTGATAGGCGGATGGATAGACATCCCAACAGACAGACGAGTGGAAGGATGCCTGACAGACATAAGACAAATTCAATCCAATATACCCCCCCCTCAATGTTTCTTTGAAAAATCAGGGTATGATTTCATCTGGATAAGCGGTGGTTAAGAAAATAATATGCCAGCCATGTCCGCATATAGTGTGTCAGACATTTGCAGAATGAGGTCCCCAAATGGTGAATTTAATGACAATATTCCGCAAGGTGTGCTAGCATCACCAGATTCATCCTCAGTCTGATTAGGCCTCACCAGCCATGGGAAACCTATATAGGAACAGATTTAAGTTCTAAAGTTGAAGTTTGTAATGCACACACATTGAGCACCTCAATTATGCATTTTATCTTCTGCAAATTAGGGGGGGGCATAGAAACTGAACAGAAGGGAAAAAGTAAAAAAGTAACTAAAACAAAATTTCAATTTGATACTTAAGATACTTCCCAGAAGATGATGCCTGAGCAGAATTAGGTCCATGGAGGGTGTATTTGGTGATGCTAGCCTGCTGTACAGGGTTGCAACACTAAATTCACCCTCTGGGGACCTCATTATGCAAATGTCAGACACTAAATTCAGTCAGTTTGTTTAAAATTGCTAGCAGTAATGTTTACACAAGCTGCCAGATGACATTTTATTGTAATCTAGATTAATGACATGTGTCTCTCTCTGTCTATCCACAAAGATATATCTGCAACTTTAATAGAACAGGTATTAAAGTTGGAAGCTGGAGATGATATCCGTTGGAAGGGATGTTGGTTGGGTGCAGGCCACTGCAGGGTGGGGTGGGTCTGGGCCATATGGGTTGGGGGATGGGTAATGGAATATTTCTGTAATTTCATTAAAGATTAAAGTTTCATAACTCTGCAGATGTTATAATGGTGTCACTTTTTTCAAATTTTATAAAATGTTTAAAAACTAATTTTTTTGTTTGTTAAATTGAGCAAGGTGATAATTCAAAAAATCTTAATTAAATTTTTTTTTTTAGTTACGTTACTGGCTCCGCCCACATTCGATCCAGTGACCTCATTTGAACAAATCTGAATAACAGTCCCCCAAGGACCCTTTGTATCAAATACGAACCCATTCGGTCCAATGAAATTTGAGAAGTCGTTGTAAGAATTACTATGGTGGCAAAGAGTTATGGCCCTGGCTTCGCAACTATTTGACCCAGTGTCCTCATTTGAACAAATCTGAATGAGAGTCACCTAGGAAACATACACACCAAATATGAACCCATTCGGTTTCATGGTTCCAGAGGAGAAGATGTTCAAAGAATTGTAGACGGACGGGTGGACGGACGGCCGGACGATGGACGGACGACGGACGAAGAGTGATGACAATAGCTCCACCGGAGACTTCGTCTCAGGTGAGCTAATAAAAACGTGAGACAATCAGCCCCGGAAAATCTGGACAACCCACCCTAACATACGCCCGCGCGAGTTGTCCCTGTGGTCCCGATTCTATCTGTAGTCAGATGTACTATATACACATGTATATACTTGTATATACAGGAACGGGACCATCCGCCCCAGGCACAACCGACACCAAGCGACCCGGAACAACCCGACCCAATTAAAGTACGAACTATGTTTTGGTTTAAACCTTTAATTAAATTAGGATAAGATATGGTAAATTGTAGTTGTGATACACTGCATGGACATAATGATATAGTATTCTGTATTAAATATGAAGAATATTTTAATATGAATATATACGGAAGTACAACATATGTATATGAAAAAGGAATGTATAGTACATGTATATGCTACTTCACAGCCTGTTCTCGTGAAAATAGCCACACTCCCGGCTTATTTTAATGAGCGAAATAAGCTCATATCAATATAGGCTCTGTGTGGAGATAAACGTACACTATGGGAGTACATGTATGGTTTCCATAAAAATAAGCACGTAACGGTCTTATTTTAATGAGCGTTATAAGCCCATATTGGTATTATTTAATCACAATATACGCTCTATATGGACCTAAAACTCAGTTTATAAAACAGTCCAATATGGGACTATCTCCCATATTGTCATTATTAAAGGTACTCAATCCGATAAAACTCCTCTCAATTACTATTTCAATGGCTTCGGGGGTCAAAAATATTTGATTCGAGTCGAGGAAGTCACCCATCAAAGCTCAGATTTGTTAGATATCGATTTTAGAAATCTATTATTTTTCATTATCGGGAATTCTTTCTGGCCCAGAAGACAGTCAAAATTTCGTTATTATTACCACTTGATTATAGAGTTATGCATCCTTGTCTGTTTGAATAGAGTTTTGGCGTAAAATCTCGAGCAGGATACCAAATTGACGGCAGTTATTAGTACTCATCTCGAGCAATTAACAAATTTCAAAAATCAATATCTAATAACTCTGAGCTTTGTTTGATGGGTTCCTCGACTCGAATCAAATATTTTTTACCCCCAAAGCCAAAGAAATAGTAATATAGGACCCTCTGATCGGATTGTTGTTGTTGGAATCTGTTGAGATGGGGACCCTCTTTACGGATTGAGTACCTTTAAATCTACCGTTTTTCATCGCAACTTATCCTCGCGAAAATAGGTTCATATTGGGCATACATATTAACATATGTTTCAATGGACTTAATTGATTCGGAAATAAGCCATTAGTGAGTTTATACCCGTTATTTAGTTGAATGAAGCGAGCCGCAGTTAAAACACATTATAAAGAGCGTGAATCTGGTATGTCGTGTCGCAACATATCCTCCCTCAAATAGGCACATAATCGGCCTATAATGTGAAAAAGGTACATTTTATTGTGAAATAAGCAGATAATAGATCATATCCGTCATTTCGTTTTATGGCGCGGCCACATTGAAAACACATGCTATAAAGAACATACACATGAAAGCCGTGAGTTGGCTTATTTGTGTCATTTTCTGCACACAATCTGATTACAATCGACAGTCGATAATGTGACTAAAATTGTCTCATTTTCAGCACATTATCGACTTAAATTTATGAAATTCTAAGCATATTATCTACCTAAATATATTTATGTATAAGCAGATAATCTGCGGGTTTTCGGGAGAACAGGCTGCATGTCGATAAACAAGTTTAGGTTGTTAAATAATGACAATGGGAGCTTAATTCGCTCATTAAAATAAGCCCGTTTCGCAGCATTATGTGCTTATTTTTACGAGAACAGGATGAAACACATCGTCGTGCAAATAGGTTCAAATTGGACCTACATGTAGCTATTCGCATAGGTTGATATTTGAAATAATTTGATTATGAAATAACTCCATAGTGAGCTTAAATCGTTATTCCGTTATGGCCGCAGTGAAAACATTATAAAGATCGTGAAATTGGTAAGTCGTGTCGATGAAAAGAGGCAGATTAAATCATTTCAATTTGGGCTTGATATGTATGGAAATAATCCCATATTGTACTGTTTTATTTATAAAAACAGTGTGTTGGATCCATATTGAGCGTATATTGTGGCAAAATAATTCCAATATCAGCTTATATCGCGCATTAAAATATGTCCGTTTTGTACTTATTTTCATGAGAACAGCATGACAAGTCTTGAGTTGTTTAATCGTGTTCTCGTGAAAATAAACACAATACGGGTTTTCCTCATATTGAAATAACCCATATACATGTACATGTAAGGCTGTTTTAATAACTAGCGTTTAGGCCTTATGGAGCGTATTTCAGTTTTCAAATAATGTCAACATGCAGACTGTTCTCGTGAAAATAAGCACATAAACGCCATGTTATTATGAACTAAATATTGCCATTATTTAACCGCAGTATACGATATGGACAGAAAATGCGGGTTTTAAGACAGTCTAACATGGGACTATTTCCATACGAAATATGCCCATATTGGCACTATTTAATCTATCTACCTATTCTCATCGAGATAACTTACTAGATTCACGCTCTTTAGAAGGTATTTTCACTGTGGCCCGCGCCATTCTACGGAATAACTGGTATACGCTCACCGTGGGCTTATTTCAGAATAAAATAAGTCCAATATGAACTGTGTGAATATTTAGGTCCAATATAAACCTGAGGATATGTTGAGATGAAAAAAAGGAGATTAAATAATACCAATATGGGCTTACATAGAAATTGTCCAACATTTGACTGCTTTAAAAATCGCGTTTAGTTTCAATAATGGCAGTATGAGCTTAATTCGCTCATTAAAATAAGCCCGTTATGAGCTTATTTTTACGAGAACAAGCTGCATATTGTCATTATTTGATTATTTGATTATTATAACAGCCCTATATGGGATATTTCAATATGCGATAAGAACATCTTATGATTATTTTTGCAATTTGTGTTGTGGAATACAACACAAATAAACCAACTCAAGACTGTTCTCGTGACAATAGGCACATAATAATATGATATAAGCCCGTATTGTCGCCAATAGTCCCGATTCCAGAAGTAAATATTTACAATTGAGCGTAGTTCAGACGATGATTTCTATGGAGAGGTACGGTCGATTTACTTGACATAGCGCCTGAATGCTAACTTATCAGTTTCACATACCCGTACAAGTCCATAATATGTCTTTAAAGTGGGTACATCTGATAAGCTGTGGGTTGGCTTAGTTGTGTCATTGTCCGCTCATAATCTGCTTAGAATTGTTCCATTATGAGGCGAAAATGTGACTAATTTGGTATAATTTTCAGCACATTATCGACTCAAAATGAGAGCGTTCATAAGCAGATTATCTACCTAGAATATTTACTTTATATATAAGCAGATAATGTGCGGGAATTTGGGGAACAGGCTGTTTAAAACGGTACAATATGGGACTATTTACATAAGAAATAAGTCGATATTGGCATTATTTTATCTACCTTAGTTTATCACTTACTTACCAAAGCTACCCTAATTGTATTGTTTTTACTGAAATAAACCCATATCAGTATTATTAATCTAGCTTTTTTCATCGACACAACCTACCAGATTCAAGCTCTTTATAGTCAATGCTGCCCTCGCCATTCAACCGAATAATGGCTATAAGCTTACTGTGGACTTATATCAGAATCAAAAGAACCTATGTGAAAACTTAAAGGTCAAATATGAACCTATTTACATGAGGATATGTTGCGATGAAAACAAATTAGATTGAATAATACCAATATGGGACTAGTTCGATAGAACAGTCTGATATTGTCTGTTTAAAAAGCCGCGTTTATAGGTCCATATATATATAGCGTACATGTATACATATTAAGTTAAATTATACCTCTGTATGAGCTTATTTCGCTCATTAAAATAAGTCCTGTTTTGTGTTTATTTTCACGAAAACAGACTGCAAACTGCCATTATTTGAAAACTAAATAAGCTTCATATGGGCCTAAACGCTGTTTATTATAACAGCCCTATATAGATATTTCAATATGCGATAAGCTCGTCGTGCTTATTTTAGCAATTCGTGTTGTGGCACAACACAAATAAACCAACTCAAGACTTACCATGCAGACGTCATAACAATATGAGATAGGCACGTGGTGTGCTTATTTTCACGTCAACAGGCTGGAAAACAACACGATTAAACAACTCAACACTTGCCATGCAGATGTCAAGCTATTTTCGTGAAAATAAGCACTTAACGGCCGTATTTTAACGAGCGATAATTTTGGCATTATTTAATCGCAATATATATAAGCTCTTTATTGACCTAAATCTCGGCTTTTAAAGCAGTACAATATGGGACTATTGCCATATGTTACTAAAATGCTACATTCCTCCAGTTGACATAGCGCCTGAATGCTAACTTATCTGTTTCACATACCCGAACAAATCCATATTATGTCTTTAAATAGCGTACATCTGAAAAGTTATGGGTTGGCTTAGTTGTGTGATTGTCCGCACACAATCTGAATTGCCCCATTATGAGTCGATAATGTGACTAAAATATTCTCATGTTCAGCACATTATGGACTGAAAATGAGGACATTCTAATCGGATTATCTACCTAAAATAAATTATTTATAAGCAGATAATGTGCGGAATTTTGGGGAACAGTCTGTTTAAAACACAGTACAATATGGGACTATTTACATACGAAATGAGCCCATATCGGAATGATTTAATCTGCCTTTTTTCATAAACACAACTTACCAAAGCTACGCTCTTTGTAAGGTGTTTGGCGCCATTCAACGGAATAAGGGACTCAGTATGTACTTATTTCAGAATCAGATAGTTCCAACATATACCTGTGAATAGTTACATGTAGGTCCAATATGAACCTATTTGCACGAGGACATGTTTCATCCTGTTCTCATAAAAATAAGCACATAACGGGCTTATTTTAATGAGCGAATTAAGCTCATACTGGCATTATTTAACCTCAATGTTTTCATCGACACGACATACCAGACTCACGCTCTTTAAAATGTGTTTTAACTGTGGCCCATGCCATTTAGCTGAATAGCGGGTAGTAGTTCACTGTGGGTTTATTTCAGAATCGAATAAGTCCAATATGAACCTATGTGAATCTTTAGGTCCAATATGAACCTATTTTTACGAGAATATATGTTGCGATGAACAAAGGTGGATTAAATAATACCAATATGGGCTTATTTCTTATGGAAATAATCCCACATTGGACTGTTTTAACATCCTTGTTTTAGGTTCAAATATAGCATACATATATAATGAGTCTTAATAATTCCAATATGAGCTTATTTCGCTCATTAAAATAAGCCCGTTATGGGATTATTTTCTCGAACACAGGCTGGAAAACAACACGAATAAACACATGACTTACCAATCAATCAATCAATCAATCAATCAATCAATCATGTTTATTTGTACGTTACACCATATATGGTCAAATGTACATGAACACAGAATAACAAGACAAAATGGACGGATTACATGAAACAAAGTTAAGTACAATGTAACAACAATGATATATGGCGGTATATGCTTATATATGACAATATACATATGTTATACCGGTATATGCCTATCATACGTTCAGATAATATATGTAGATGATTGGCAAACATACCATTCAGAGTTGATACTGGCAACACTGACATGGTCTCAAGTCGAAGAATCTTTGTTCCTTTTTTGTTGTACTCGATTTAAGAGTCGTTACTCTGTTGCCAAACCCCTTTCTTTTTCAATCCATAGTGGACAAAGTGTGCCCCAAAGCCCGCATAGTTTTTGAGTCGCTGCTGATCATTATTTGTTTAAATAGTTTCTCGTTGGGGATGTTTAACAGATTGGGTGATATGTTCTCGTAGAATAGGGCGCGCTCGTTTGACAGAAGAAGTACAGTAAATAATTGTCGATTTCATTGCATGTTTCGCAAATTCGGTCCGCTTCGTCGAAATCTACGGCGGCCTGGAACCGCCACCTCCTCTTCAGTTAGTTTCCTGATATATCAGGTTACCTATCCTGATATATCAGGTTAGTATCCTGATATATCAGGTTACGTATCCTGATATATCAGGTTATTATCTTGATATATCAGGTTACGTATCATGATATATCAGGTTATTATCCTGATATATCAGGTTACGTATCCTGATATATCAGGTTATTATCCTGATATATCAGGTTAGTATCCTGATATAGCAGGTTATTATCCTGATATATCAGGTTACGTATCCTGATATATCAGGTTACGTATCCTGATATATCAGGTTATTATCTTGATATATCAGGTTACGTATCCTGATATATCAGGTTATTATCCTGATATATCAGGTTACGTATCCTGATATATCAGGTTACGTATCCTGATATATCAGGTTATTATCCTGATATATCAGGTTATGTATCCTGATATATCAGGTTATGTATCCTGATATATCAGGTTATTATCCCGATATATCAGGTTACGTATCCTGATATATCAGGTTATTATCCCGATATATCAGGTTATGTCTTGACCAATCCAGAGTGTCGTCTCATTGGCTGAGGCTTGTGGTTGGTTGGATTCTTAGTCAATATTGTTAGGCCAATGTATATGCTCTTATATATGCGAGGCTAGCAGTAGGAGACTCGCATATATAAAAGAGTTCATTGGCACAGGTTTTTGCTAAATTTCAAGGAGCCCCAGTCACGGAAGTGTTAGCAAGAACCGAACCATCCACTGAGCGATGACCAGTCCATTATTAACCCTTTCTATACTAAATAATCATTGACGAGTAGTTCCCTTCGGAAATGATTAGATAATAAGTTCAAATGAATGTGTCAATGACACTGTAGCTCAACGTTGGTAGGTGTTAATTTCATGCTGAGCTGTCAATAGAATGATAAAGGACTCCTATAGAAGAAGGAAATTCAAAAAGTTACAATAATGTACGCAATGGGCTTGTATTCTGTAGATGATATTGTTATACCCCATTTTTCCGTCCGTCCGTGCGTCCGTATGTGCGTCCGTCAGTACGCCCGTCCGATGTCTGTTCATGTCATAACTTTAACAGTAGTGCTCAGATCTCAATGAAATTAGGTATGGATGTTCACTACTATGAGGACATTAAATAGAGGTTTCCATCGTTTTGTTCGGATTTTCCATTCTAGAGTTATTCATCATTGTTTATCTGGAAATTTTGGATTTTTGGTCCGTCTGGTGTCTGTTCATGTCGTAACTTCAACAGTTGCGCTGGGATCTCAATGAAATTTGGTATGGATGTTCACTAGTATGATGACATTCAATAGAGGGTTCCATTGTTCTGTTTCGCTTTTCCATACTAGAGTTATTCATCTTTGTTTATCTGGAAATGTTGGCTGTTTGGTCCATCCGATGTCTGTTCAGGTCATAACTTGAACAGTAATGCTCGGATCTCAATGAAATTTTGTATGGATGTTCACCAATATGAGGACATTTAATGGCACATTCAACTGTTTTGTTTTGTTTTTTGTTCTATAGTTATTCATCTTTGTTTATATGAAAATTCTGATTTGTTGGGTCCAATCTGTCTGAGTATAGCAGTCATAAGTTATAGATATGCCCACACTAGGCGGTAATCCACAAGGGGGTATGCACCGGACGACAGTCCATCTCTTGTTTCATTTAAAACATTTCACCAATAAATGAGGGATGCATGGTGTGCGAATGAAATCCTGCTGGCGGCCATGTTTTCTTTTCATGAATTGCGTAATAATTGGATACCTCCCATGTTTTCAATGACATTTTTGGTGGCTCCCATCTCCCAGAAGATCCATATGAAGTTCAGTAAGGACTATATAAAAGATGTGGTCTGTATTGTGTGCCAAATCATTTAGTCATACAAAGTTTAAAATCCAAAAGGGCGGAAATGCTTTCAACGAAATTCGGAAACATTTGATATCCCCAGAGGTGACCCAAAACACGCCTGTATAAAGTTTTAAAATATTTGTTCCGATATTTGTTCTGCTGGGTGTGCCAATGGATCCAAATTTGAAATCCAAGATGACTGATGGCGGCCATGTTTTCTAACGAATTTCGGGAAAAAATAGATGGCTCCCATCTAGAGGTCACCCTGAAGATCCATATGAAGTTTGGTGATGGGTGTGTGGTTAATCGCCTACATGTACATGCCACATCACTCATCCTCATCGTCACCAAACTTAATATGGAACCAACCACAAGCCTCCGCCAATGAAAGACGACATTCTGGATTGGTCGAGACAACCTGATATATCAGGATACATAACCTGATATATCAGGATACATAACCTGATATATCAGGATAATAACCTGATATATCAGGATACGTAACCTGATATATCAGGATAATAACCTGATATATCAGGATACGTAACCTGATATATCAGGATAATAACCTGATATATCAGGACACGTAACCTGATATATCAGGATACGTAACCTGATATATCAGGATAATAACCTGATATATCAGGATACTAACCTGATATATCAGGATACGTAACCTGATATATCAGGATACTAACTGAAGAGGGGGTGGCGGTTCCAGGCCGCCGTAGAAATCGAAGTAGCGTCCGCGTTCGATGCCCAAGGTGTGGCAACTTATTCTTAATTTTGTCAGGGATTCACGCTATTTTGGGACGGAAATGACGTTGATATATTTTTCCAAAGAAGTCATCGTTTTGAATGTTCTATACGTTCTAAGTTTGTTCCTTGGATGATCACGTCGATTGCTATTTTTGAGAAGTTTGGTGCGAATATTATCATTAAATATTTGTTTCTGTATTGAGTTATCGAAGAAGTCATTAATACCGTGACTTGGGGACATGGATGTGACTAATTGTTGACATTGTGACAGTGACCTGCTCCATGAATCCAGATTAGATTCAAATAGTTGTATGCACATGCACATTTCAGCCTCTCGTGAAAACAAGCTCATATCGGGCTTGTTTTAATGAGCGAAATAAGCTTCTTTGGGCGTTATTTAACCGCAATATACGGTTTATATATGGACCTATAAATAACGCAAAATAAGCCCATATTAGTATTATTTAATCTAGCTTTTTTCATCGACACGACCTACCAGATTCAAGCTCTTTATAATGTGTTTTCTATGCAACCCTCGCCATTCAACGGAATAATGGCTATAAGCTCACTGTGTGCTTACTACAGAATCAAGTCCAAAAATTAACCTATGTGAATACTTAGGTCCAATATGAACCTACATGTATTTACCCCAGGATATGCTGCTATTAAAAAAATTAGATATTGGACTGTTTAAAAAACCGCGTTTAATAGGTCCATATATATAGCGTGCATGTATATTAGGTTAAATAATACGACTATATTAGTTTATTTCGCTCATTAAAATAAGCCCCGTTATGTGTTTATTTTAACGAGAACAGGCTACAAATTGACATTATTTGAAAACTCAAAAACGCTCCATGTGGGCCTAAACGCTGGCTATTAAAACAGCCCTTTTTTGTGTATATTGGATATTTGAATATGAGATAAGCGCATATTGTGTTTAGTTTCATGACAATAGAGTGGAAAACAAACACGAATCAACCATCTCAAGACTTACCATACAGATTGTTCTTGTGAAAATAAGCACATTTTGAGCGAAATAAGCTTATATTGGCATTATTTAACCGCAATATACGCTATATATATGGACACAAAACGCTTATAGATGTGGGTATGAGGGTATACTTTTGTAGATACCACGGTATATTTGGGTATGTGCACCATATACATGGGTACAGTATCACTGCATATTGACATTATTCGAAAACACTATACGCTCTATATGTGCTTAAACTATAGTTATTAAAACAGCCCTATATGGGATATTTCAATATGCGAGAAGCCTGTTTTGTGCTTATTTTTGCAATTCGTGTTGTGCAAAACAACACAAATAAACCAAATCAAGACTTACCATGTAGCTATCAGCTCATAACGGGATTTTTTTGCTGAGCGAAATAAGCTCCTTTTGGCATCATTTAACCGCAATATACGTTCTATATGGACCTAAAACGGTTTTTTTTTTTAAACAATCCAATATGGGATTATTTTCATACGAAATAAGCCCATATTGGCATTATTTAATCTACCTTTTTTTCATCGACACGACCTACTAGATTCACGCTCCTTATAATGTGTGTTAACTGTGGCCCGCGCCATTCAAAGGAATGATAGAGATAACCTCACCGTGGGCTTATTTTAGAATCAAATAAGTCCATATGAACAGTGTGAATATTTAGGTCCAATATGAACCTAATTACATGAGGATGTGTTGCGAAGAAAAAAAAGTAGATTAAAAAATACCAAAGATAGGCTTATTCCGTGTAAAAAATAGTCCAACATTTGACTGTTTTAAAAACCGTGTTTAGGTCAATATATAAAAAGTTCAGGTATATTGAGGTTAAATGATGCCAGTATGAGCTTATTTCGCTCATTAAAATAAGCCCGTTATGAGTTTGTTTTTACGAGAACAGACTGCATATTGTCATTAATTGAACACTAAATATATGCTTGGGATATTTCAATATGCGATAAGCCCGCCTTATGCTTATTTTAGCAATTCGTGTTGAAAATAACACAAATAAACCAACCCAAGACTTACCATGCAGATGTCAGCCTGGTCTCGTGAAAATAAGCACATACCAATATGATATTGGCCCGTGTTGTGCTTGGTCTCGTGAAAATAAGCACATACCAATATGATATTGGCCCGTGTTGTGCTTATTTTCACGAGAACAGCTAGGCTGGAAAACAAGACGATTAAACAACTCAACATTTACCATGCAGAGGTCAGGCTATTTTCTTGAAAATAAGCACTTAATTTTATTCATATAAGCTAATGTTGGCTTATTTAATCGCAATATATATAAGCTCTATATTGACATAAAACACGGTTTTTAAAACTAACATATCCTCCCATAAATACGCACATAATCGACCTATAATGTGAAATAGTTACGTATTGTGATTATTTGATTCTCAAATAAGCATATACTGGAGTCATAGCCGTGATTTCGTATTATGGTGCGGGCCACAGTGAAAACACATATTAAAGAGCGTACACCTGAAAAGCCATGGGTTCGCTTATTTGTTTCATTGTCCACATATAATCTGCTTAGAATAGCCTCATTATGAGTCGATATTATGACTAAAATGTTCTAATTTTCAGCACATTACCGACTTAATATGAGGCGATTCTAAGCAGATTATATACCTAAAAAGCTTTATTATAAGCAGGTAATGTGCGGATTTTATGGAGAACAGGCTGTTTAAAACTGTACAATATGGGACTATTTACATACAAAATAAGCCTAGTGAGCTTATACCCGCTATTCAGTTGAATGACGCGAACCGTAGTAAAACACATTTGCACTAGAATGCACCCATCACACATATGGCATGTTTTGTGATATCTTGCCAACAGCAGTTTGAACCCCGGGTGCTGGGCCCTCTTTTGAGAGATCGATAGAGAATCTAGATATCAAATTTCAGTTCATCCATCGCTGAAATATTTGTGTGTACGGACATAATATCTCTGTTATCTCCAGTTGATCTATTACGCTAATTATGGTCTTAGTAATGACGTAAGAGTTGTTTGACATATTTATAGAACAATATAGACATCGCTCATATGAAGAGTGTGAATACGATTGGTTGCCGCTGATGCTATATATTATATACCAATTGGGTTACATTACTAGTTTGACTAGAATGCTTTGTGTATGTCATTGCACTTCAGCGGCAAAAAACGTCAAAGTCAATTCCGACACAATTAAATAAAAGACACGCGATCATTGGTTAGTCTTTGATTATCAATTTGTCAATGTGAACATGCCCTTATAGCGACTGATCTACGGTCTTCGGGAACATATCATCAAAATGCCAATTGCTTTGAGAATGAGAAAGCTTGTTTTCCCAGTTAATTAATAAGGCGCTTTAATAATCCATGTTTCAACATATTTTTCAGTACAATTTTGTCTAGAACCATGCGCTCGATCGTTTGGCCGGACATGGTTTATATGCACCTGCGTCTTTCGGAAATGTTTTGAACGTCGAAGAAAGTTTCCAGAAATTTGTTCGCACATCATTTTCTATGCGAGAAAAAAAAACGATTCCGCACGCACCTTTTAGACTCGATCTCAAATAATTTTCCGAGTTTCAAAGAAAGCAATCTTTCAATTTTGTTCTTTTATGAACGATTTATTACCAAAATAAAACGAGATAACAATGCAAATTTAGTATAAATGTGGATTTAAATTACAATTGGTGCCATCATTTCATATTAGCGCATGTGCATTCTTTACATTCTGTACTTCCGGTATGACGTAACATATTCGTGGAAGGACAGACAAATAAACAGATACACAGAGATCCTGACCGAAAACATTGCTTGCGCCCAGCATAGACTGGCGCAAGTAAAGAGCGTGATATGTCCTGTCACAAGCTCCATGAATTCCGTTCCCAGTTCCCCTAAAATTGCACTTTTCGTTACTAAATCGGATGCGTAGCCAGAGTCATGGTGGCCACCCGGGAATCCTTGTATTTTCGTGCGGTGCCACCCATCTGGCATCTATAGGAAAGGGACGCGACCATGCAGCCCTTCCAAATTTTCTAAAATCGGGCTGAAGGCGTGCATGGGGTGTCAACATAGCACGTTTTGTTACTAAATCGGCTGCGTAGCCATAACCATGGCGGCTACCCGGGAATTCTTTCATTTTCGTGCGGTGCCACCCAGCGGGCATCTTTATGACAGGGACGCGACCATGCAGCCCCTTCCAAATTTTCTAAAATCGGGCTGAAGTCGTGCATGGGGTGTCAAAATAGCACTTTTAGTTACTAAATCGGCTGCGTAGACAGTCATGGTGGCCACACGGGAATCCTTGTATTTTCGTGCGGTGCCACCCAGTTGTCATCTATAGGACAGGGACGCGACCATATAGCCCCTTCCAATGTTTCGAAGATTGGGCTAAAGTCGTGCATGGAGCTCAAAATCGCACTTTTTGTTACTGCGTAGCCAGAACCATGGCGACCACCCGGGAATCCTTGTATTTTTGTTCGGTGCCACCCAGCGCGCATCTATAGGACAGGGACGCGGCCATATAGCCCTTCCACTTTTTTGAAAATTGGGCTGAAGTCGTGCATGCATGGAGCTAAAAATTGCATTTTTTTGTTGCTAAATCGGCTGCGTAGCCAGAACCATGGCAGCCACCCTGGAATTCCTTGCATTTTATGGGACCTAGTTTGTGATGTTTCGATGCACTATTGGTGGCACAAGAAGATTCCACAAGGATAGACTCGTGGCAGCTACGGTTATGCCTACGCAGGCGATTTAGCAATGAGAAATGATTTTTTTTCATTATTTTGACCCCACGCACGACTTACGCCCAATTTTTGAACAACTGGACAGGCTTATGTGACTATGTTTGTGATTTTTAGATGGACTAGTGGTGGCACAAGAAGCATCCACAAGGATACCCTCGTGGCTGCTATGTGTATGCCTACGCAGGCGATTTAGCAACGAAAAATTATCTTTTGTTTCATTATTTTGACCCCACGCACGACTTACGCCCAATTTTTGAACAGCTGGACAGGCGTATGTGAACTAGTTTGTGATTTATAGATGGACTAATTGTGGTATAAGAAGAATCCACAAGGGTAGCCCCGTGGCTGCTATGGATATACCTACGCAGACGATTTGCAACGAAAAAAGACATTTTTTTCATTATTTTCATCCGATGAACGACTTACACCCAATTTATTAACAGCTGGACAGGCATATGTGAACCAGTTTGTGATTTCTAGATGGACTAGTGGTGGCCAAAGAAGAATCCACAAGGATAGCCCAGTGGCTGCTATGGTTATGCCAACGCAGGCGATTTAGCAACATATCCTCGCACAAATACGCACATATTCGACCTATAATTCCAATTAGGTACATAAAGTGATTATTTGATTCTGAAATAAGCAGATAATGGAGTCATAGTCATCATTTTGTGTTAAGTCGCGAGCCACAGTGAAAACACATGTTAATGAGCGTACAGCTGAACAGTAGTGGGTTGGCTTATTTCTTGTCATTGTTCGCACATAATCTGCTTAGAATCGCCTCTATATGAGTCGATAATGTGACTAATAGGGACTCCTTTTCAGCACATTATCGACTAACGAAAAATGTCCTAAGTTTATGTGACCTAGTTTGTGATTTTTAGATGTAATAGTGGTGGCACAAGAAGATTCCGCAAGGATAGCCACGTGTCTGCTACGGTTATGCCTACGCGGGCGATTTAGCAACGAAAAGTGCGATTTGGAGCTCCATGCACGACTTCAACCCAATTTTCGAAAAATTGAAAAGGCCTATACGGTCTCGCCCCTGTCCAATAGATGTCTACTGGGTGGCACCGCACGAAAATACAAGGATTCCCGAGTGGCCGCCATGGTTCTGTCTACGCAGCTGATTTAGTAACAAAAAGTAAAAAAAATTAACTCCATGCACGAGCTCAGCCCAATTTTCAAAAAATTGGAAGAGGCTATATGGCCGCGTCCCTGTCATAAAGATGCCCGCTGGGTGGCACCGCACGAAAAT
This sequence comes from Siphonodentalium dalli, assembly GCA_032622095.1. Lineage (NCBI taxonomy): Eukaryota > Metazoa > Mollusca > Scaphopoda > Gadilida > Siphonodentaliidae > Siphonodentalium > Siphonodentalium dalli. The sequence continues at coordinate 150,692,031 of CP136066.1, forward strand.
GAAAGAATTCCCGGGTAGCCGCCATGGTTATGGCTACGCAGCCGATTTAGTAACAAAACGTGCTATGTTGACACCCCATGCACGCCTTCAGCCCGATTTGAGAAAATTTGGAAGGGGCTGCATGGTCGCGTCCCTTTTCTATAGATGCCCGCTGGGTGGCACCGCACAAAAATACAAGGATTCCCGGGTGACCACCATGACTCTGGATACGCAGCCGATTTAGTAACGAAAAGTGCTATTTTGACACCCCATGCACGCCTTCAGCTTAATTTTCGAAAATTTGGAAGGGGCTGCATGGTCGCGTCCCTTTCCTATAGATCCCCGCTGGGTGGCACCGCACGAAAATACAAGGATTCCCGGGTGGTCACAATGACTCTGGCTACGCAGCCGATTTAGTAACGAAAAGTGCTATATTGACACCCCATGCACGACTTCAGCCCAATTTTCGAAAATTTGGAAGGGGCTTCGTGGTCGCGTCCCTTTCATATAGATCCCCGCTGTGTGGCACCGCACGAAAATACAAGGATTCCCGGGTGGTCACCATGACTCTGGCTACGCAGCCGATTTAGTAACGAAAAGTGCTATTTTGACACCCCGTGCACGACTTCAGCCCGATTTTCGAAAATTTGGAAGGGGCTGCATGGTCGCGTCCCTTTCCTATAGATGCCCGCTGGGTGGCACCGCACCCGATTCAGTAAACGAAAAGTGCAATTTTAGGAGAATAGGGAACTTGGAACTGGGAACGGAATTCATGGAGCTCGTGTCACAACATATCCTCGCGCAAATACGCACATAATCGGCCCATAATGTGAAATAAGTACATAATATGATTATTTAATTGTGAAATAAGCAGATAATAGATCATATCGTTATCTGGTTCTATGGCGCGGGCCACATTGGAAACACATGTTAAAGAGCTTACACTTGAAAGTCGTAAGTTGGCTTATTTGTGTCATTTTCCGCACACAATCTGTTTACAATCGACTCATTGTCAGTCGATAATGTGACTATGCTCTCATTTTTAGCACATTATCGACTCAAAATGAGGCGATTCTAAGCAGATTATCTACCTAAAAAAAAAATATTATAAGCAGATAATGTGCCCGTTTTTTTTTTGGGAACAGGCTGTTTAAAACAGTACAATATGGGACTATTTACATACGAAATAAGCCCATATTGGCATTATTTAATCTAACCTTTTTCCATCAACACGACTTACCAAAGCTACGCTCTTTGTACGGTGTTCTCACTGTGGCTCGCGCCAATCAACGGAATAAGGGTTTAAGCTTAATATGTGCTTATTTCAGAATCAGATTATGGGCTTATTTTCTCAAGAACAGGCTGAAAAATAACACGAATAAACCAACACAAGACTTTCCATGTACATTTCATCTTCGTGAAAATAAGCACATAACGGTTTTATTTTAATGTGCGAAATAAGCTCATATTGGCGTTATTTAATATAAGCTTTATATATGGACCTAAAACGCGGTTTTTTAAAACAGTCCAATATGGGACTATTTTCGTACGAAATAAACCCATATTATTATTATTAATCTAGCTTTTTTCATCGACATGACCAATATCAGATGCACACTCTTTATTTTTTATATATGCGACCCTCGCGATTCAATGGCGTAATGGATATAAGCTCACTGTGGGCTTCTTTCTGAATCAAATAAGTCTATTGAATCATATGTTGATATTTATTTCCACTATGAACCTATTTTTGTGAGGATATGTTACGATCAAAAACGGTAGATTTAATAATACCAATATGGGCTTTTTGCGTCCGGAGATAGTCCCATATTCGACTGTTTTAAAAACTGAATTTTAAGTCCATATAGAGCGTATATTGTGATTAAATAATACCAATAGGGACTTATTTCGCTCATTAAAATAAGACCGTTGCGTGCTTAATTGTATGGAAATCATGGTCCCATATTGGACGTTTATCTCCACACAGAGCCTATATTGATATGAGCTTATTTCGCTCATCAAATGCAATTTAATAATACCAATTAGACCATGAACACACAAAAATTCACCTCCCCACTGAGACCAAAATCCCTTTCATGTGGCCAAATTGTTTTGTTCAGTGCCTGCCTATATTCTAAATTCAAATGTGGAATCATTTTCAGAATGAGTAGAGTCTGAGACTGACCCCAAAATATTATTTCATAAGCACAGGTGTTGCATGGTCCATTGGATTTATCATGGGTGCTGCTGGTGTTGGGCCAGCTCCGTGCCCTTCAATCCCAACCAGGAGCTCAAACTTCAGTAAATATTTTATGCAGATGCAGATCTATCCATTAACAAATTAATGGGTACTGGGCCCAATTCAAGTTAAAAAATACCCAATCGACTTTAAACACAAATATTCACCTCACCTGAGCCCAAAATCCCTTCAACGTGCCCAAACATTAAATGGGTTACTGGGCCCAATTCAAGTTAAAATTATCCATTTGACTATTAAACACAAATATTCACCTCCCCCTCAGCCCAAAATCCCTTCCAGGTGCCCAAATAATTTTGTTTTCGGTGTCTCAGATAACACTGACCCCAAAATATTATTTTATAGGTACCAGTGCCATATGTTTTATCATGGGTGGTATGGGTGTTGGACTGATTCCTAAGCCTAAAATACCAATATGGCAATTAAAAACACAAATATTCCTCTCCCCTCGCCCAAATTCCCTTCCAGGTAACAAAAGATTTTCTGTTGATCGCCTGCCTATACTATTAAAGTCATATGTGGAATCATGTTTCATAAATGAGTGTTGTCTGATTGAACACTGACCCCAAAATATGATTCTATAGGCACAGATGCTGTATGGTTTACCATGGGTGCTGTGGGTGTTGGGCTGGCTCCATACTCTTAAATCCAATACGGGAAATCATTTACATAGGTGCTTACCTATTCAATAACACTAAAAGCCCTGGATGTAGAAATCAATAATGGCACAATATAAGTTAAATATACCAACTTGACTATTAAAATTCCTAATATTCCACTCCCCTTGACCAGAGCCCAAAATAACTTCCAAGTGCCAAAATATATCATTTTCAGAATGGGCATAGTCTGAGACCCAGAAAAATGATTTTATAGGCACGGGTGCTGTATGGTTTCATCATGGGTGCCGTGTGTGTTGGGCTGTCACCACACCCTTAAAACCCACTGAGGAGCCCAAACGTTTGCACATCTTCTTAAACAGATGAATATATTTCCAAAAACACTAAAAGTACTGGAAGTTGATATCTATAATGGGTCACAATTCAAGTTAATTATACCAACTTAACTATTAAAAAACCCAAATATTCCCCTCCCCCTGACCAGAGCTCAAAATACCATTCAGGTGCCCAAAGAATTGTTTTACCATTGCCTACATATATTCTGAAGTAAACTGGATTAATTTTCAGAATAGGTATAGTCTGAGAGAACACTGACCCAGAAATATGTTTTCATAGCCGCTGTATGGTTTCATCATGGGTGCCGTGGGTGTTGGGCTGTCACCATCTCCTAAAAACCCACTGAGGAGCCCAAACTTTTGCACATATTCTTATACAGATGAAACACTAAAAGTACAGAAAGTAGAAATCTATAATGGGTCACAATTCACGTTAAATATACCAATTTAACTTAAAAAAAAAAACAAATATCCCCCCTGAATAGAGCCCAAAATCCCATTCAGGTGCCCAAATATTTTGTTCCCATTGCCTCTATATATTCTAGAGTGAAATGTGGAATCATTTACAGAATGGGTATAGTCTGAGAGATGGCTGACTCAGAAATATGTTTTCATAGGAAAGGGTGCTGTATGGTTTTATCATGGGTGCTGTGGGTGTTGGGCTGTCTCAATACCCTTAAAACCCACTGAGGAGCCCAAACTTTGTGCAAACCATTTGCATAGTTGCATACCTATCCACAAACAACAAAAGTGTTAGAAGTAGATACATATAATGGGTCATATGGCCCAATTCAAGTTAAATATACCAATTTAACTTGAATTGTCATGGGTGCTGTGGGTGTTGGGCTGTCTCCATACCCTTAAAACCCACTAAGGAGCCCAAACTTTTGCAAATCTTCTTATACTGATGCAGATATTTCCAAAAACACTAGGAGACCTAGAAGTATATACCTTTACAGGACCCAATTCCAGTTAAATATACCAATTTAACCATTAAAAAAAACAAATATCCCCCCTGAATAGAGCCCAAAATCCCATTCAGGTGCCCAAATATTTTTTCCCCATTGCCTCTATATATTCTAGAGTGAAATGTGGAATCATTTACAGAATGGGTATAGTCTGAGAGATGGCTGACTCAGAAATATGTTTTCATAGGCACGGGTATGGTTTTATCATGGGTGCTGTGGGTGTTGGGCTGTCTCAATACCCTTAAAACCCACTGAGGAGCCCAAACTTTGTGCAAACCATTTGCATAGATGCATACCTATCCACAAACAACAACAGTGTTGGAAGAAGATACATATAATGGGTCATATGGCCCAATTCAAGTTAAATATACCAATTTAACTTGAATTGTCATGGGTGGTGTGGGTGTTGGGCTGTCTCCATACCATTAAAACCCACTAAGGAGCCCAAACTTTTGCAAATCTTCTTATACTGATGCAGATATTTCCAAAAACACTAGGAGACCTAGAATTATATACCTTTACAGGACCCAATTCCAGTTAAATATACCAATTTAACCATTAAAAAAACCAAATATCCCCCCTGAATAGAGCCCAAAATCCCATTCAGGTGCCCAAATATTTTTGTTCCCATTGCCTCTATATATTCTAGAGTGAAATGTGGAATCATTTACAGAATGGGTATAGTCTGAGAGATGGCTGACTCAGAAATATGTTTTCATAGGCACGGGTGCTGTATGGTTTTATCATGGGTGCTGTGGGTGTTGGGCTGTCTCAATACCCTTAAAACCCACTGAGGAGCCCAAACTTTGTGCAAACCATTTGCATAGATGCATACCTATCCACAAACAACAAAAGTGTTGGAAGTAGATACATATAATGGGTCATTTGGCCCAATTCAAGTTAAATATACCAATTTAACTTGAATTGTCATGGGTGCTGTGGGTGTTGGGCTGTCTCCATACCCTAAAAACCCACTAAGGAGCCCAAACTTTTGCAAATCTTCTTATACTGATGCAGATATTTCCAATAACACTAGGAGACCTAGAAGTATATACCTTTACAGGACCCAATTCCAGTTAAATATACCAATTTAACCATTAAAAAAACCAAATATCCCCCCTGAATAGAGCCCAAAATCCCATTCAGGTGCCCAAATATTTTTTCCCCATTGCCTCTATATATTCTAGAGTGAAATGTGGAATCATTTACAGAATGGGTATAGTCTGAGAGATGGCTGACTCAGAAATATGTTTTCATAGGCACGGGTGCTGTATGGTTTTATCATGGGTGCTGTGGGTGTTGGGCTGTCTCAATACCCTTAAAACCCACTGAGGAGCCCAAACTTTGTGCAAACCATTTGCATAGTTGCATACCTATCCACAAACAACAAAAGTGTTGGAAGTAGATACATATAATGGGTCATATGGCCCAATTCAAGTTAAATATACCAATTTAACTTGAATTGTCATGGGTGCTGTGGGTGTTGGGCTGTCTCCATACCCTTAAAACCCACTAAGGAGCCCAAACTTTTGAAAATCTTCTTATACTGATGCAGATATTTCCAAAAACACTAGGAGACCTAGAAGTATATACCTTTACAGGACCCAATTCCAGTTAAATATACCAATTTAACCATTAAAAAAAACAAATATCCCCCCTGAATAGAGCCCAAAATCCCATTCAGGTGCCCAAATATTTTTTCCCCATTGCCTCTATATATTCTAGAGTGAAATGTGGAATCATTTACAGAATGGGTATAGTCTGAGAGATGGCTGACTCAGAAATATGTTTTCATAGGCACGGGTATGGTTTTATCATGGGTGCTGTGGATGTTGGGCTGTCTCAATACCCTTAAAACCCACTGAGGAGCCCAAACTTTGTGCAAACCATTTGCATAGATGCATACCTATCCACAAACAACAAAAGTGTTGGAAGAAGATACATATAATGGGTCATATGGCCCAATTCAAGTTAAATATACCAATTTAACTTGAATTGTCATGGGTGCTGTGGGTGTTGGACTGTCTCCATACCCTTAAAACCCACTAAGGAGCCCAAACTTTTGCAAATCTTCTTATACTGATGCAGATATTTCCAAAAACACTAGGAGACCTAGAAGTATATACCTTTACAGGACCCAATTCCAGTTAAATATACCAATTTAACCATTAAAAAAACCAAATATCCCCCCTGAATAGAGCCCAAAATCCCATTCAGGTGCCCAAATATTTTTGTTCCCATTGCCTCTATATATTCTAGAGTGAAATGTGGAATCATTTACAGAATGGGTATAGTCTGAGAGATGGCTGACTCAGAAATATGTTTTCATAGGCACGGGTGCTGTATGGTTTTATCATGGGTGCTGTGGGTGTTGGGCTGTCTCAATACCCTTAAAACCCACTGAGGAGCCCAAACTTTGTGCAAACCATTTGCATAGATGCATACCTATCCACAAACAACAAAAGTGTTGGAAGTAGATACATATAATGGGTCATATGGCCCAATTCAAGTTAAATATACCAATTTAACTTGAATTGTCATGGGTGCTGTGGGTGTTGGGCTGTCTCCATACCCTTAAAACCCACTAAGGAGCCCAAACTTTTGCAAATCTTCTTATACTGATGCAGATATTTCCAAATACACTAGGAGACCTAGAAGTATATACCTTTACAGGACCCAATTCCAGTTAAATATACAAATTTAACCATTAAAAAAACCAAATATCCCCCCTGAATAGAGCCCAAAATCCCATTCAGGTGCCCAAATATTTTTTTCCCATTGCCTCTATATATTCTAGAGTGAAATGAGGAATAATTTACAGGATGGGTATAGTCTGAGAGATGGCTGACTCAGAAATATGTTTTCATAGGCACGGGTGCTGTATGGTTTTATCATGGGTGCTGTGGGTGTTGGGCTGTCTCAATACCCTTAAAACCCACTGAGGAGCCCAAACTTTGTGCAAACCATTTGCATAGATGCATACCTATCCATAAACAACAAAAGTGTTGGAAGTAGATACATATAATGGGTCATATGGCCCAATTCAAGTTAAATATACCAATTTAACTTGAATTGTCATGGGTGCTGTGTTGGGCTGTCTCCATACCCTTAAAACACACTAAGGAGCCCAAACTTTTGCAAATCTTCTTATACTGATGCAGATATTTCCAAAAACACTAGGAGACCTAGAAGTATATACCTTTACAGGACCCAATTCCAGTTAAATATACCAATTTAACCATTACAAAAACCAAATATCCCCCCTGAATAGAGCCCAAAATCCCATTCAGGTGCCCAAATATTTTTGTTCCCATTGCCTCTATATATTCTAGAGTGAAATGTGGAATCATTTACAGAATGGGTATAGTCTGAGAGATGGCTGACTCAGAAATATGTTTTCATAGGCATGGGTGCTGTATGGTTTTATCATGGGTGCTGTGGGTGTTGGGCTGTCTCAATACCCTTAAAACCCACTGAGGAGCCCAAACTTTGTGCAAACCATTTGCATAGATGCATACCTATCCACAGACAACAAAAGTGTTGGAAGTAGATACATATAATGGGTCATATGGCCCAATTCAAGTTAAATATACCAATTTAACTTGAATTGTCATGGGTGCTGTGGGTGTTGGGCTGTCTCCATACCCTTAAAACCCACTAAGGAGCCCAAACTTTTGCAAATCTTCTTATACTGATGCAGATATTTCCAAAAACACTAGGAGACCTAGAAGTATATACCTTTACAGGACCCAATTCCAGTTAAATATACCAATTTAACCATTAAAAAAACCAAATATCCCCCCTGAATAGAGCCCAAAATCCCATTCAGGTGCCCAAATATGTTTTCCCCATTGCCTCTATATATTCTAGAGTGAAATGTGGAATCATTTACAGAATGGTTATAGTCTGAGAGATGGCTGACTCAGAAATATGTTTTCATAGGCATGGGTGCTGTATGGTTTTATCATGGGGGCTGTGGGTGTTGGGCTGTCTCAATACCCTTAAAACCCACTGAGGAGCCCAAACTTTGTGCAAACAATTTGCATAGATGCATACCTATCCACAAACAACAAAAGTGTTGGAAGTAGATACATATAATGGGTCATATGGCCCAATTCAAGTTAAATATACCAATTTAACTTGAATTGTCATGGGTGCTGTGGGTGTTGGGCTGTCTCCATACCCTTAAAACCCACTAAGGAGCCCACACTTTTGCAAATCTTCTTATACTGATGCAGATATTTCCAAAAACACTAGGAGACCTAGAAGTATATACCTTTACAGGACCCAATTCCAGTTAAATATACCAATTTAACCATTAAAAAAACCAAATATCCCCCCTGAATAGAGCCCAAAATCCCATTCAGGTGCCCAAATATTTTTGTTCCCATTGCCTCTATATATTCTAGAGTGAAATGTGGAATCATTTACAGAATGGGTATAGTCTGAGAGATGGCTGACTCAGAAATATGTTTTCATAGGCATGGGTGCTGTATGGTTTTATCATGGGTGCTGTGGGTGTTGGGCTGTCTCAATACCCTTAAAACCCACTGAGGAGCCCAAACTTTGTGCAAACAATTTGCATAGATGCATACCTATCCACAAACAACAAAAGTGTTGGAAGTAGATACATATAATGGGTCATATGGCCCAATTCAAGTTAAATATACCAATTTAACTTGAATTGTCATGGGTGCTGTGGGTGTTGGGCTGTCTCCATACCCTTAAAACCCACTAAGGAGCCCAAACTTTTGCAAATCTTCTTATACTGATGCAGATATTTCCAAAAACACTAGGAGACCTAAAAGTATATACCTTTACAGGACCCAATTCCAGTTAAATATACCAATTTAACCATTAAAAAAAACAAATATCCCCCTGAATAGAGCCCAAAATCCCATTCAGGTGCCCAAATATTTTTTTCCCATTGCCTCTATATATTCTAGAGTGAAATGTGGAATCATTTACAGAATGGGTATAGTCTGAGAGATGGCTGACTCAGAAATATGTTTTCATAGGCACGGGTGCTGTATGGTTTTATCATGGGTGCTGTGGGTGTTGGGCTGTCTCAATACCCTTAAAACCCACTGAGGAGCCCAAACTTTGTGCAAACAATTTGCATAGATGCATACCTATCCACAAACAACAAAAGTGTTGGAAGTAGATACATATAATGGGTCATATGGCCCAATTCAAGTTAAATATACCAATTTAACTTGAATTGTCATGGGTGCTGTGGGTGTTGGGCTGTCTCCATACCCTTAAAACCCACTAAGGAGCCCAAACTTTTGCAAATCTTCTTATACTGATGCAGATATTTCCAAAAACACTAGGAGACCTAGAAGTATATACCTTTATAGGACCCAATTCCAGTTAAATATACAAATTTAACCATTACAAAAACCAAATATCCCCCCTGAATAGAGCCCAAAATCCCATTCAGGTGCCCAAATATTTTTGTTCCCATTGCCTCTATATATTCTAGAGTGAAATGTGGAATCATTTACAGAATGGGTATAGTCTGAGAGATGGCTGACTCAGAAATATGTTTTCATAGGCATGGGTGCTGTATGGTTTTATCATGGGTGCTGTGGGTGTTGGGCTGTCTCAATACCCTTAAAACCCACTGAGGAGCCCAAACTTTGTGCAAACCATTTGCATAGATGCATACCTATCCACAGACAACAAAAGTGTTGGAAGTAGATACATATAATGGGTCATATGGCCCAATTCAAGTTAAATATACCAATTTAACCATTAAAAAAAACAAATATCCCCCCTGACTAGAGCCCAAAATCCCATTCAGGTGCCCAAATATTTTTATTAATTGCGCTTAAGCGTAATTGTGACTACTATCTAACCTACCATAAACTATTAGCATGACCTGGTGTATCACCTAGCAACACAAGATGAGCATTGGGCTAATTTTGACCTGTACTCAACAGTCAAACTGTGAGTATGTGTTCAACAAGGAGAATCCCCTAATTACATATTATCAGCATCCCTCTATCCAAAGAATTGATGTCGGCTTCCCGGAACTCTAGTAATGTTTTGTTTGATGTTTTGAATGTATTTTTGCACAGATTTTAGCCTTTACTATGGTAATATCCTATACATGCATGCGGTGTCACTGCATGAGGGCTTTCTTACCTCATACAGTAATGCTCTATTTAATCGACTTCTTAACCACAGCAGAATTATGGGTAACTTTTCAGGATTTAGTCGGAAATATGGCTTGTTACCATTCATCGAAAAGCTCTCGAGAGCTTTCCGATGAATGGCAACAAGCCATATTTCCGACTAAATCCTGAAAAGTTATCCATAATTCTGCTGTGGTTAAGGAGTCGATTAATTAGAGCATTACTGTATGGTTTACTTATTGACTTAAATCAGGGGGAAAAAACCCTATTTTCATATTATCAGCATCCCTGTCCAAAAAAATGGTGTGTAATTACTGGAGCTTTGGTGTCTCAGTCCTGAAGCTCTAGTTTTTCTTATTAAATCAGCAGCTCTTGCACAAATCTATAGCATTTCCATGATCATATAGTGTGAATGTGGTGTCAACGAGGGCTTGCTTCCCTCATATGGTGTGCCTGTATACTCGAAAATTGAAGAAAATCAATGTCGCCCCGACTAATACAGAAAGTAATGCTATTGCAAGTAGCCCCAACTAATATATACCGAAGATAATATAATGCTATCACGAATCGCTCCAACTAAAACAGAAGGTGATACTATTGTGAGTCAGCCATTTTGATAAAGAAGTTGGGCTAGCTCCCTACCCATCCAAGCCAATGAAACCAAGAAGTGACATGTCAATAGGAGTTAATGCTAAGTTATGGAGAAACCTATTTATTCACCAGGGGTGTTTTGTTACATATAACCACGAATTGCGCTTAAGCGTAATTATTTGCGCTTTAGCGCAATTAATTATTAAATGTGAATTTGGCCTCCCATACAAATTGGAGTTAAATGAATGATACTAATTTTAATATTTAAAAAAAAACATATAGTTGCCTTAGGCTACACTGAGCCCAAAATCGCTTCTAATGAGTTATATGTGCCCAAGTCATAAGTATAGGTCCCAAGTGAACCAGTTTTCAACATATGTAATATATCACACAATTAAACCCCCCCCCCCCCCCTGCCAACTGTGACTATAAACATGGCCTAAACGAAGATATATATCTGGTAATTGTTTGTATTATTTTGATTGCAACTGTACTACTCATAGGCGTTATCATTGCATTCGTAGTAAAATATCATGTCAGGTCTCATATTGCGCATGTGCTAGCGGATGTTTACATTGTGTGTTTATATTATTTGTTATGGGTGGGTGGTTGGTCTCCCGTCTGGAGCATTCCCTATTAGGCTCTTTCCATCAATGTATCACATTATTATAATCAAAAAATTTGAAAAATGATCAAGGAAAATGTGGGTTGATACAAAAATCGGACTTGGCACTGAAAGGGTTAAGATGAACATTCGTAGCTCGAAAGTACTCCCAGTGGTGAATCTCCATACCAACTTTCAATCAGAGCCAATACACCACGGTTGAGATATCTGCATGAATGGACAGAAAACCATTATTTCCAGATAAACAAAGTTAAACTTGAATTATAATTGCGATCAATTTTAGTAAATTTATATCAATCATGAGCTGAAAAATAATACAACATATTCGCAAAATTGTGACGTGATAATACAGGTTATTCTATAAGTCTACAATTAAGGGGGTTTTGGATGCCATGATAAACTTCATTTGATATTAGTCTTACAGAAATTAAATTCTTCCAAAATGCTAATCAGGCTATGCAAACTACATCAAATTGAACGCGGATTGTGTCTACAAGAAGCTGGGAAGAACAAAATAGGGTCCTGCGAATATTTGGTTTCCATTCAAACGAAATTCACAATAATATTCACGAATCCAACAAAATCAAAGATCGAGCAAGGCAAGAAAGTCTAACTATTTAGGGATATTTTTTTTTGCACGAGGCAAAGTTGGTACCTCGAGCGCTATCGAACATCTTCAATATAAAGTACAAGCTGGAGAAATTCCAGGAGCTCCACTTATGGATGACGTTAGCACTGATCTATCATTGTCTGAGAAGATAGGCGTGTAGATGTGATGCATGTAATATACATTTACTCGGTAATACACACAATACGACAGCTATGCATGTCTTATTCTTTAATTTTCAAACTACTTGATCTAAAAATAGAGTTGTTTGGGGTTCTGTGATGCAGAATGAGTTTTCCGAGTGCAATGTTGCCTCTCCCATTCACACAACTACATGTTGTCACAACCTTTGGTATATTCAAACATTATCAAACCAAAATTTAATAACAGAATTTGAATCAAATATTGGAACCGAATCAAATATAATGAATCGAACATCGAATATTCGCAGAACCCAATAACACCGGGTCAAATATTTCTTGTAGACAATATCCAGGTTTTTTGAGGTGTCGTTTGACAATGTGCTAATGATTTTAAAATGACTTGACTATTCTTAGTGATTACAACTAAAATAAACATTTACAAACAGACAGAAGTTACAAGGAATATGAGAATGTGCACAGAAAGACTAGGAATAGAAATAATCAAAGAATACTAATAAAAAAAAAACAACTAATATTAATAATAGCATCCTAAATAATAATAGCACCATATTTTGCCATAGAAGAAACCCCTAGTTTCCTTTTGCCTTCATTTTTCTGTCATGTCCTTTGGAATTTGTCAGCATATAGTCATTTACAATGTCTAAACACAAGCCTTTTTAACTTATATGTTAAGACTGCTATATTTGCATTTCATCAACGTTTTCAAAAACATTTAAAGGTACTCAATCCGATAAAACTCCTCTCAATTACTAGTTCAATGGCTTCGGGGGTCAAAAATATTTGATTCGAGTCGAGGAAGTCACCCATCAAAGCTCAGATTTGTTAGATATCGATTTTAGAAATCTATTATTTTTCATTATCGGGAATTCTTTCTGGCCCAGAAGACAGTCAAAATTTCGTTATTATTACCACTTGATTATAGAGTTATCCATCCTTGTCTGTTTGAATAGAGTTTTGGCGTAAAATCTCGAGCAGGTTGCCAAATTGACGGCAGTTATTAGTACTCATCTCGAGCAATTAACAAATTTCAAAAATCAATATCTAATAACTCTGAGCTTTGTTTGATGGGTTCCTCGACTCGAATCAAATATTTTTTACCCCCAAAGAAATAGTAATATAGGACCCTCTGATCGGATTGTTGTTGTTGGAATCTGTTGAGATGGGGACCCTCTTTACGGATTGAGTACCTTTAATACAATGTTATAAGTTTGCAGAATTTTCCTCTTTATGTGTCAAGATTCCCCTGAATTCAAATAATCCATTAAAGAAGGAGCTCCATCTCTACTCTAGTGTTCAAAATAAACGTACATGCACATTTATTAATATATTTCACCGAAAATTTCCATCATGTGCATTGCTTATTTGGGTTTGCATGTTTATTTTATTGATTGGCTCCCTCCGCCAGAGTATCTTCTGTTTTAAAAAAAATCGCAGGGGGGTGTTTCTTATTTCTCTGTTGTTGCCATCTGTATATGTTTAGATGCCAGGTGTACATAATCAATCACAATTTGTACGACTAGTATTGATACTACATTTACACAACATGCAAAATCACTTATATTATGTTTCAGAAGCGCGTAATTGTAAGTATTTGTACTTGCTAGAATTAGATGTTTTATAATATATCACCGCAAAAATATACATTAAATTGTCCAGGTTGGGTTAGAGTATATCAGGTTTGATTTATTTTTACCATGGTTAGAGTGCAGGATTTTATTTCTAGTATAACTCTGTCAGGTTTTGTTACGTTTTGACAACTGTTCGGAAGAGGGACACCGAAAGAGACATAACAGAAATAATCTCACAAACTAGATAGGATCCACCCTTGTAGAAACACAGGTGTTTGATTTTGCACATTTCGGTCAATTTCTCTACCTTACTCGTATTTAAATTCACGCAGTACTATTTATCGCTCAGTTTGGAAAATTCATGTTTCAGTTTTTATTTATTCCTGAAGATAAATGTGTATATCAAAGCTCGTCTTGCAGAGTACAACTGCGTAATAATTTTGTTGTGAAGTAAAAACACAACCACTTATCTGTATAGGTTGTTGACTTTAGAAAACAAATCCATTCTTGCATGGTTTCGAGTATTTTAAATGTATAACTAAATGTATAACAAAAATGACTGTTTGACCAGGGTTGTGAATACGGAGAATTGCTTTCGTGCACATTCAGTCTGGAATAGGTGTATTTTTTAGAAGCATTTCAACATCAAAGACCTAACCACGATTTAAAATGCTTTACACAACATTACATGCAAATAAGATTAATGGTGTTGATATTGATAGGTTGCCCATATGTAAAAATACGTATTTATTATTTGTATAAAATACCCTCTTATTTTCCCTATTGTTTGGTATAAACGTATGAGTCGTACTATTTTTCGCTCAGTTTTAAATTCACAAACCAATTGGTGTGCGAAAAATAGTACTGTGCGAATTTAAATACAAGTAAGGTATCCCATAATTATAAATGTCAACAGTTATAATGGTCTCAAATTCATGCGCCTACCCTGCACATTTATTTTGGTCTGCATATTTATTTGGAACACTTAAGAGTCAGAGGAGATATCACCATCTAACAACATAGCTTCCCTGTGAACAGAATATATAGGCAAAAGGAAAAACAGGACATGAATAATCAAAGCCAATTGATCTGATTCACTAACAATATAACAAGTCAGACTGGACAAGAACCTCAACTTCACTCAATTAAACTGAATAATTTTTTTTCAAAAGGGCAACTGTCATACAATAATTTGGGCCAAAATAAATTGATGACTTTTTTGTTTTGCAGGCGAATTTTTTTAAACAAAAGCACTACCACAATAGAATAATATGCCCATTAGCTTGTATCAAATTGAATTTCATAAAGATTCCATTCCATAACTTGGGTGTTATTAGTCGATAACCAATAATATTTAAAATCTAAGACGAAAAGGGCCCATAAGAGAATCATTTGGACAAATCCCTCATTAGAGCTTGTATCTTGAACCAATTCAGCCATGCAACACGTTAATGTTGATAAACCAACCGTAACTACATTTATCAACAGTAAACCAAGAAAATCTAAATTTCGAAGTAAAAAAATGTCGGCAACTGGTAGATATGGGTGGAAAGAAGTCATGAAACCCAAGATCAGATTTTATGGTTGTAAACCTGCATACCAAACAAATCCATCATACAAGAAAAGAGGGCAGCATTCTTCCATGAGCAGAGTTCAAGTCTTGAGTTTAGTGTGCCTGTCATTTGCAGAATGATATCCCCAGAGGGTGAACTTGGTGACGCTATCCTGCATAGCGGGCTAGCATCACCAAATTCACCCTCTGGGGACCTCATTCTGTATGGCCTCATCTGCTATGGGAGACATAGACTCAGATTGAAGTTCCCAAATGGTAAATATTGTGATGTACACCCATTGGGAACCTCGATTATGCAATGTGTCATCTGCCAATTTGGGGATATAGAGAAACTAAACTAAAAAAGAAATAGAATCTATGTGAAGAAGATTTTATAGAAATTTAATAATAAAGAAACTTTCCCCGAGAAGATGAGGCCTAAGCAGAATGAGGTCCCCAGAGGGTGACAGACATGCTATAATCAGGCATGGCAGAGTTGAGAATCTTTTATAGAGTTTGGGGTAAGGTAAGGATATGTTTTAACCCTCTGAAGTTTCTATACTAAAAATTCATTGATAAGTAGTTGTCCCTTAGGAAATGTTCAGATAATAAGTTAAAGGTCATCTGTTGAACTTATTATCTGAATATTTCCCTCCAATAAATATGCCTCCTTCTGTGCTTGTATTATCTATTGTCTTTAGTATAGAAAGTGTTAATAGAACCGAAGGGTTGAGTGAATTGTGATTACACCATCTGCAAAGAGCCCGACAAAAGATATGCCATCCAGGCCTCAAGATTCGACGAGAATCACCGAATCGATTCCCGTAATGATTCTCACAAAACTTTACAATTTTCAGTGCTTTATGACTAACATGATTCAGCATTTGATTCTCGTAAAATTAAATGTATTTTGAGTCCTGCCATCAGATGTCGGTAGCCTGTGTAATTTACACATGGTTAACCAGCCTGAATTTAGTGTGTCTGACATTTGCAGAATGAGGTCCCCAGAGGGTGAATTTAGTGATGCTATCCCACAATTCAAACCAAATTCACCCTCTGGGGACCTCATTCAGCAAATGATAGACACACTAATTCAGGCTTGATGGTTATATGCAAGATATACACAAGCGAAAAAGCTCCATATTTTGTGTCGACAAGCCATGTACTGTGTATTTTGATATCGCCTTTTGGATGATTGTACACTTGTATTGTGTGACATGGTCTATTATTCATCAGGAGGGATGTTTAGGAAAGATTAGCAGACAACAGATAATAGAAATTTCAGAAGGAATTATATTAACTGGTGGGAAATGTTCAGATCATAAGTTCAACAATCGACCTATCTGAAATTTCCTAAGGGATAACTACTCGTCAATGAGTATTTAGTAAAGAAAAGGTTAAAGTGATGTGAAACACTCCAGTAGGGTGATCAAATTGAAATGGAGATTAATCTTTCTCAAAGTAGTATTTTTTACAAATATTATATCCAAATTGACAACAAACACTGTTATTCTTATACAATAATTAAATACAGTGATTCTAAACGGAAAAATCGTTTTCGTTAGCTTATCGCAGATAGTAGCGTCCCGAATCGAGAAGTAAATATTTACAGTTGCGCGTAGTTCAGACAATGTTTTCTATGGAGTGGTAAGGTCGATTTGTTTGAAATTTTCCGCTATGTTACTAGAATACTATATTCCACAAGTTGGCGTAGCACCTGAATACTAACTTATTAGTTTCACGCACCCGAATAAGTACATAATATGTCTTTAAACTAAATGTGATGCATCAGACCAACTAGCTTTGAAATTATGTGATAACATGAAGTGAATTTACAGTAATGCCCTAAGTAATCGACCCCGAGAGCTTTCCGATGAATGGCAACAAGCCATATTTCCGACTAAATCCTGAAAAGTTACCCATAATTCTGCTGTGGTTAAGGGGTCGATTACTTAGGGCATTACTGTAGTTCAATGAGCTGGGAGTGTAGCAGGTTTCTTTCCATGACTGGAGTTCTTCTTGACACCTCTGTTTTTCAAGTCTTCCTTCAGTGACTGAAAAGGCAGACAATTAGATTAACTACAATTCGTCCCATATACATCTCAAATATCTCAAGTATGGCTGACTGAATGAGCTATTATAAGTTACCTGGCTTGAAATGTACACCTGTTACCATTTGCATATATTTCTGTAATATCTATTTTTGTCAGTTTGAATCATCTCTTTTAATTTGTCTGAATTTGATCTTTCCTAAATAAGAAATAATTAATGCGGCGATATTATTAAGTACCCAGTTTTACTCACAAATATAATGATGAAATTAAAAAATCAGTACATGAAGATTAGAAAATTACACATGAACATAAAATGAGATTATCCTATCTGCTCACTCCTTAAAGGCGTACTTAATTTTTGAATGCCCAGACCACATTGTATACAACATATTCCATATTATATACCACTAGCAGATTAGCCCGCCACTGGTGGCATTGGTCCCATGGCTTTGGTCGATCCATTAATTTTTTTTTTTTTCAAGGTAACCCTGTACAGGCACGCCGACAGCATGCTATCATATAACCCGACAAAAATATTCCCTGTCCCGAGTTGACCATACATAACAAATTTCACGTCGCTGCCACTGCTGATGCCCGAAATATCGCCCAAGGTCATTTGCGGGTACCCGTGTCAAGGTCATGTTGGGTGGACAAAATAACCCACAAAAATATTTCCCGTCCCGAGTTGACCATACATAACAAATTTCACATCGATGTCACCGCTGACTACCGAGATATCGCCCAAGGTCATTTGTGGGTACCCATTTCAAGGTCAAGGTCACCTCGGGCACACAAACTGACCCGACGAAAATCTCCCCTGTCCCTTGGAACCCCCAAGTACGAAATTTCGTCTCGATATCTCCCCAGTTTCCGAGACGGTCAAATGCCGTATTTTCACTAAAGTAGATAAACGCTCTTTAATAGCGACGCCTCATATACAAACGCTCATTAATTATCAAGCGATTAACCCATCAATCCTCATTACGGTGGCAGTTGAAGGGTGAAGGAGTGGTCGCACAGGCTCGCGAATGGTCCGATGACACTTCCCGTGGGTTTTTACCCTTAGATAGCAAGTTTGGGCTCAATCGGTCGAGCCATTTTCGAGTCTATAAAGGACACATATACGGAAGTCTTAAAATATATAGTAGACTAGCAGGTTAGCCCGCCACTGGCGGCATTCGTCCCATGGCTTTGTTCGAAAAAGCAATTGCAACAGGTTCCGAGACACTTGTGCTGCATTTGTACCAAACTTCGAAATCAGCAAGTTTTACCCGATTTGACCTTGAATTGACAATTTTGTAGGTCAAGGTCAGGTCGTGGTCATGATTTGACCCGTCCAAAACACTCCCCGGACAAAAGTACAGAAATCCGCCAGTTTTAACCAATATGACCTTGAATTGACCAGTTTGAAGGTCAATGTCACATCGGGGTCACGATTTGACCCGTCCGTGACACTTTCGGGACAAAAGTACCCATAGGTAGCAAGTTTGGGCTCAATCGGTTGACCCGTCCCGAGTTGACCATTTTGCTTCCATAGAATTTTTAACAGTGTATCGAAAATAATATTTAAATTTTAACATAGGATTTCGCATTCAAATCGATTTATGTCGATAAAACTCTTATTTTTCAATATTTTAAGCTGAGACTTGGTGTGTATGTGTGTAATACTTATATATTCTTAAAATGACAGAGTCCAACACGTAATTATGTTTTTGATAAAAGAAATTAAATTTTTTCGATGCTAAATTTCGAGCGATATCGTTGCGTTGAATTGTAAACAAACGCTCTTTTATAGCGACGCGTCAATACAAACGCTCATTAAATTTTACTTGATTAACCACCGCAGTGCCGTTTTTTTGTGACTGAGAATGGAGAACGGGTGCTCTGAGCTTCTCCAAAACGCCACGACGAAGATTCCCGTGGGATTTTACCTTTAGATAGGAAGTTTGGTCTCGATCGGTCAACCAGTTTTCGATTCTATAAAGTACACATATACGGATGTCTCAAAATATATAGGAGATTTGAAAGAGGAAGCTACAAAAAATTATATTATCAACCTATCAGGTCGAATAAACTGATAACATGATGTTTTTGTCAAGGTACTGACGTGTGTTCTGTGCTTAATTCCAACTGGTCTGTATTGCCACTCTATTATTCTCAATGGAAGAGGAATAACTCTATCTCTTAGTTGTGAATTATGACGCATTCTGGAATAATTAACGGGGGAAGACTTGGTGTGAATCCGATAATCTCTGTCACTTGGTGACACTCCTAGGCCACGGCTGTTCCGTATTCTGGTAGAATATATTTTTGTTTGGTTCCTCTTACAATTGGTACATAATATGGCATACATGTGTGTTGTATATAATGTGATCTGGGCATTCAAAAATTAAGTGGGCCAAGTGGGTGATTGCACATCTTGGTGTGAGTTTTTCAATCCTGGATGCAATTGATCTTTCCACAGCTGTCAATCAAATAATTATTAACAGACATTTTCTACCATCAGTGACTGAGCCGGTTGCTTGCTGCAATGGACATTCTTCATTCACCCTATCCGTGCTTACCTTTAGTGTTAAATAGCCTATATGCAAATGTTGTCAAATCATACTGTACTGGAATTTCTATTTGTGCCATAATGCTGGAAATTCATCAATGATTATTACACTGTATTTCATTTTGTGTGACACTTGTCATAATTTCCACAATTAAAGGCGAAAAGAGTGTATGTTCTCCACTGTTAAACTAATTAATCTTTTCATGATGGAAGCTGCACTGGTGCAGCATTAAAGATCCTGTGACAGTGCATTCTCTTATAGATGAGTCTCCCATAGAGAGACTCGCATATAAAAGAGAATGCTTTCGTAAAATTACTGGAAGCTCAATTCAGGGTTAAATATATGGATGGCCTTCATGGTGGGTATTGCTGTTAAAATAGTCACATCCATTAAACTGCCAGTAAAAGAAAGAATATTAAAATGTAGACAGACTTTGATCGATCATAAAAATCAAGTAAATAGTATGTTATTGTAAAGTTTGGTCGCTGTGTTATGTAAACAAACGCCATGTTTTGATACAGTAGAGTACATAAAGAGTATGCGATAAGCAAAACACTCAATACTGGGGAAACCCCAAGGTGTTTACGCTTGCTAATCCTCGCCAATCAAGATTTTGATGTTGAATGGGTCACCGTGAATCACTCTCCTAAAATAATTGTCATGTTGTTGAGTATATTGCTTATTGCTCACTCTTTACATGCTGTATATAAACGAATGGTCGGCTCTGTTTTGTGGGAAATATTGCATCCATAATATCATTATACTATACTATTACTATATTTATGAAGAAATTTTCATAATTAGGTTACGGTTACTTCTAAATTATAACCTACTAGCTGGTTAGCCCGCCACTGGCGTGGTTGGTCAGAAACATGACATTTTTAAAATTATTTTTCTTCAATGAGTTAATTCTGCCTTTTTAAATTTTTTATTTAATTTTTTGTTTTTCAATGAGTTAATTCTGCCTTTTTAATAAAGAGAAATGATGGTACCCGTCCCTAGGGCGGAAAAACTGACCCGATGAAATTCTCCCCCTTCCTAAGAACGACAGACATAAGAATCACACAACACGCATTTTTTGTTTTTCAACGAGTTAATTCTGCCTTTTTAATCAAGAGAAATTATGGTACCCGTCCCTAAAAGAGGTATCTCCCCCGTTCCTAGGAACGACAGACATAAGAATCACACAACACGCATTTGTTGTTTTCCAATGAGTTAATTCTGCCTTTTTAATCAAGATAAATGCATTCTGGTTCTGGTGCGTTTTGCATCCGTAGTTTCGTATACGCATTCGTACGCATAGGTGACCGTTTAGCAACGCCGATGGCAATAAAGAGCGTTACTCGGTTAACAACGCCAAATTTGGTCAATATAAAGAGCGTGACTGCATTAACCCCCGCAGTGCTGAGGACGGTGATTTTGATGATTGGGAGTGGAGAATGAGTGCTCAGAGCTTCTCCAAAACGCCGCGACGACGATTCCCGTGGGATTTTACCATTAGATGGGAAGTTTGAGCTCAATTGAGCCAGCCGTTTTCGAGTCTATAAAGGACAAATATACACAAATATACCCATCACCAACGCGACGTAATTTTGGTACCATGTGTTGCGTTCTAAAAATAGGTCGATTGCAGTGGATTCGTAGATGACGAAATATGAGTGCGACAAAGAATATTGTTTGATCTAAACCAACTCGAACGAATGGCAGTCTTGCTATTCACGGAGAATTGCAAATCAACTGCGTCTGATCCAATTGTAAAAGTATTGTTCCCGTATCTTATGACGTCCAATAAATCTCTCCGCATAGGAAAGCACTCAAAAGTATTGTTCCCGTATCTTATGACTTCCAATAAATCTCTCCGCATAATATAACGTTAACAAAAGCCGTAATGCGATATGCGAAAGCGGAATGGGATAAAGAGCGTTAACCGGTTAACGAACCAAATATGGAAGATCTTTATCAACAACACTGCGGATAGGAACGCTCTTTAACTATCAACGCGATTAACCCCCCGCAGTGCCGTTTGCAGTGATTTTGATGATTGGGAGTGGAGAATGAGTGCTCAGAGCTTCTCCAAAACGCTGCGACGACGATTCCCGTGGGTTTTTACCCTTAGATGGGAAGTTTGAGCTCAATCGAGCCAGCCGTTTTAGAGTCTATAGAGGACACATATATATACACATATACGGAAGTCTCAAAATATATAGGAGACTAGCAGGTTAGCCCGCCACTGGCGGCGTTGGTCCGAAACATGACATTTTTTTTCGCTTTTCAATGAGTTAATTGTGCCTTTTTAATCAAGAGAAATTATGGTACCCGTCCCTAAAAGAGGTATGATTTAAGGTACAAACTGACCCGATGAATATTTCCCCCGTCCCTAGGAACGACAGACATAAGAATCACACAACACGCATTTTTTAATGAGTTAATTATGTAAAGAGGAATTATGATACCCGTCCCTAAAAGAGGTATGCCAATGATGTCGTTGTTGTTGGCATTCACGGCTTGGGGCAACACGCATTTTTCAATGAGTTAATTCTGTCTTTTTAATCAAGAGGAATTATGATACCCGTCCCTAAAAGAGGCATGCCAAGGATGACGTTGTTGGCATTCACGGCTTGGTGGCCACCCGAAAATTCTCGCCCGAAGATTCTCACATTGCCGTAAAGAGAAAATTAGCATTGTGTGGATTTAGTAATTTGAACTAATTATTTTCTCACCAACAATGTCATTGTTGTTGTGGGCATTCACGGCTTGGGAGTGACCCCCCACCTTTACGAGATGGTCAAAGGAGAAGGAAGTGGAAGTTCCGTCAGATTGGGGGACGTATCGCACTGCCTGGTATTTACTGAATTTCAACAGCCATATAAGCTGCGTGAGTTAGCACGATTTGAGGGGTGTATGTTTATAGCTTGTTTATATGAATGTATCGAAAATAGACTAAGATTTTCAGCCGTAACAAGAAATGTATATATCAGAAAATGTAAATTCTATATTTTGGAAGGTATTAGCAAGTTTTGGCAACGGGTTTAGCAGTTTGAAGTGAATATGGATATAAAAATATACATATACAGATATAAAAAATGTAGAGTTAAGCCTCTTGGATCGCGAGCGAATCGATAGCGAAACCCATCGTATCGAAACGAAGATCGCACTTTAAGGGTCAAGGAGTGCTCAGAGCTCGTCCAAAATGCGCTGTCGACGATCCCCGTGTGTTTTTACACTTATTTACGAAATTTGAGCTCGATCTTGAGCTTGATCTGCGCAGCCGTTTTCGATTCTATGAAGTACCCACATATATATTACACACATATATATATACGGAAGTCTCAAATTATATAGTAGATAATGAAGGCCATCCGTGCCTTTAACGAGACAATATCACATTGTATAAAATTATTACTTCTAGTTCCTGCAGCTGCTCAGATGTCTGTTGGTTGATGCTTTTCAATCTGAATCTCAGCCTCTCAACCTTTTCCTGTAAAAAAAATTTTTAAGCTATTCAGAAAACTTAATACACAAGTTATACAAAGAGGTTTGCTCCATAAGTTTTCAGATTTGCTGAAAGCAAAGCTGAGAAGAGGAAAATTATAAAGACATATTTTAAGCCAACTATAACAGTCATGGTCAAGTTAAAGTGTGCAACAATTCTTCATCTTTGTCTCAATACTCCGATTGGGGTAGAGAGTGAGGGTGAGAGGTTGTTTACACCTCGGTGCCAGCATGTCGTTTTTGGGGGTTGGTGTGGGTATGCGGATGTGTATGCTCATGTATACATGTGTTGGAGGTGCTGTGAGGGAGTCTCAGGGAGGTGTGTGAATGTAGTCCAAGTTTCCTTTGACATAAACCGACTAGTGAAATCGGTAGGGATAATACTGATTTATGTCAAAGGTCAAAGTATGGTTGCCTTACTTTTCTATAGTGAACACTACACCCAGATCCAGCGGCAGAACTTTTCAGCAATTTTAATTGACTTTATCATACAAAATGCTATCCTTATCAGAAAGAGTGATATCTTATGGTCATAAACTGATAATATTAGAATCTAACTGTTTTAACTAAATTATGCACAGAATATGCCATATAATTAGGAGTAACCTGATCTGGGTTTTTTTTAAAAAGTCTGGTAAGAGCTGAAATGTTACGAAGTTCGCGAGGTCAAATTAATTCATATTCTTTTGAAATTACGTAAACATTGTGATAAAATATATTTTTCACATTAAATTACTACTTTCAGTTGACAACTGTTGTGGATAAAAGAAAAAATATGTTTTCTTTGCAATAAACCAGGTTATTTCACAATTGTGACATTGTATTACTGTCATTATTGATTTTAGATGAGCGGGTGATTTATGCTTAAAGTGCGCTATAGAAGAGTAAGGTAACCCTACTTTGACGTAAACCATTATTATCCCTACCCATTTCACTAACTGATATAAGCATGTAATCCAGTATAGACACCATTTCCTTCGGTCGTAGGTGTATAATTATAAATAAGTTATAACAGCTCGGACAACTTATATCAAGCTGTGAGTTCAGTATATTCCAAATATAAATGAAAAAAATTGTGAGAGCCACATCAAGGAAGTGGAGCTGCCTTGTTTCATTTCAAATCTATGCTTGCCTTTGCATTGACTCTCTTTTCCTCCACACTCGAGACATTGGTAGTTACTGGTTTTTCTTTCAGTGTAACTACAACAGAAGGAAAGGAAAATTAATGAGATATATGGAAATATGTGCAGTATATGAGTCATTCCAAAATCATGACAACCCCAATTCTCAAAAGTGTTCTGAACAGAAACTAAATTTTAAAATGTAGAAAGAGGGCATATATGGGCAATGCTTGGATATTCACTCCAGTTTTACAACTACATGTATTTGAAATTTCACAGAATTGTTCAGCGAAATATTTATACAGTTTAGTAAAGGACACTCTGTGTTCACTTACAGAAAAAATAGTCTTGTTTTCTCGGCTGTGTTTCCCAGATAATATTTAGAAAATGCTATGATCAAAGATTTTCCTAGTTTGAGTATAGCTCTATTAGTTGAGAATAACTATAAATTGAATTTATTGCTGGAGTGCAAGGGTCATAACCCAGTAAATGCTAATACACTCGGCATAGCATATCTATAATCTGCATAGAATAATAGGACAGATGACACCAATCATCGAATCATCATGTCTGGTCAAAATCAACAAGCATCCAAATTTGTAGTCAGAGTATTATCAAGAAAAATGTCTGCCGTTCTTTAGTTTTTATAATTAACTATAATTAGAGGTCTCGGGCTGATATGAAGTTACCTTGGGCTGCTATCTTGGCCGATATCAAACCAACCAACTTAATAACCTCATTATTAATTGGATCAATTATTTGGTATTAAACAACATATATATATATACAATGTATATATAATTAATATCCATTCCAATATAAGTTAAATGAGCTCACCACTGTAAACTTAACCTCTTGGCTGCTAAATGACGTTATGACGTCGTGTGCTGGGATGTTGACGTTATTGCCATTTTTCAGTGGAAAATATAACGGGAATATCACAAGAACCATAAAACTGACTCAGTTGAAAGGCTATTATCATTCACAATCTTTGAACATCATACACTGTTTTAAACTTCGAAATACAGTTAATCCGATGCACCAATCTCTAAGTTCCAGTTATGATTAATGGCCTACTTCTAGTGTGCTGAAGTAGGTCCGTAGTACCTACGGACCATATAGCACAAGACTTGAACTTTTACGTCCGTAATAGTTACGGATGTCATAGCAGCGAAGAGGTTAAGACTGAATGGACAGCGGGTATAAAGTAATCAAAATCACTAACTTTTCATCTAAAATATACGCTTTGCTTGGTGATATCACAACTGATACCAGCCGAGTGTGGTGAGTTAAGAGCCTAGTTTAGTGTGTTATCAGCTTAGTTTGGAATGATATCAACCGAGGTTGATAAGAAGTCGCTCAAAGCAAAAATGTGATATCTGTTAACAAGAACCGATATCACAAGCTGGTTTTGCATCAAAGGAAAATAGCTCTCCATCCCATACATTGTACAGTAATGCCCTAAGTAATTGACTCTTAAAACACAGCAGAATTATGGGTAACTTTTCAGGATTTAGTCGGAAATATGGCTTGTTGCCATTCATCGGAAAGCTCTCAGGGAGAACTTTCCAATGAATGGCAACAAACCATATTTCCATACCATAAATCCTGAAAAGTTACCCATAATTCTGCTGTGTTTAAGGAGTCGATTACTTAGGGCATTACTGTATTTACCTGGGTCAATGGACAGCATGATCAGTTTCTTCTGGTAATCAGATCTGTGAATAAGAGAAGTAAACAAACTCAGCTCTAGTAAAGCATGGTTCTCAAATCATAATTTTAAGCCGTTTGTATGTAACATTTGTTGCGCCATTATACTTTAAAGTTATATCAATGTGAACAATGTTTAAACAAAATTAAAGTGTCAATGACACTGTAACTCAACTTGGGGAGGCATTAATTTTATGCTGAGCAGTCAATAGAATGATAAAGAAGAAGGAAAGTCAAAAAGTTCAGTAAAGGGTTTGTAATGTGTAGATGAAATTATTTTCTTTTCAAACATTTCAACCAATAAATGTGGGCTGCATGGTGTGCCAAGATGGCTGCTGGTGGCTATGTTTTTTAATTTGGAATGTTTTTATGGCTCCCATCTAGTGATCACCCTGAAGATCCATATAAAGTTTGGTGATGAGGGATGTCGTCCGTAGGGTGTGATGAAGGATTTAGTCATGCAAAGAGTAAAATCCAAGACGGCCGCAATACACCATGTTTTTCAGCCAATTTTGAAAAAAATTGATGGCTCCCATCTAGAAGTCACATAGATCATGCCATGAATCTCTACTCTGGCTAATGCCCGTAGAGATCACATTCCACCAGTACAAAACCTGGAAACTTTTTTATCTTCTGACCCCTTCTGCCATGGAACTTTATAACATTGAACAAACAAGGCAGGGAGTATATTTCTTTGTTTATATTTGTTCCTCGATAATCTACTTCAAAGTGTGGGGGGGTCCCATACTTTTTAGTGACTTTAGTAAGCGGATAATGCAAAAAAAACATTGAATTATTTACCCTGGAGAAATTCCACGATGTTAAGAGTCGCAAAAGAAAAATCTCCCACAAAGTCCCTTAAATAAGGTAATCTTGAGCTGGGACATTCACCTACTGACGAATAAACTATTAAGCGACATGTATTAACAAAGAAATATATTACCCGCGTTAATATTTTTCGAGTTTATAAGGTTCCCTGTCAAAACTTCAAAAAGTTCCAAGGTTTTGAACTGGTGGAATATGATCTCTACAGGTGTTAGCCAGAGTAGATATTCATGGCATTCTCCAGAAGTCACCCTGAAGATAATGGTTGGTGATGATCAGACGAGGGATGTGCCTGAATGGTGTGCCAAAAGAACTAGTCATGCAAAGAGTAAAATGGCCAGTGGCCACGTTTTTCATCGAAAATCGTTCAAATACGATAGCTCCTATCTTAAGGTGATCCTAAACATGCCTGTAACTTTTCAAAACATTTCTCCGATAAATGTGGGCTGTAGGGTGTGCCAATGGATTACAATTTGAAATCCAAGATGGCAGCTGGTGGCCATGTTTTTTTTAACAAATTTCGGAAAAAATTGATGACTCCCATCTAGAGGTCACCCCGAAGATCATGTATGAAGATTGGTGATGATCGGATGTGGCCTGTAGGGTGTGCCAAATAATTTAGTCATGCAAAGAGTAAAATCCAAGATGGCCACAAATTTCAGAAAAAATCGATGGCTCCCATCTAGAGGTCACCTGAAGATTCCTTCAAATTTGATAACTCCCCACTAGAGGTGATCAACATCAACATGCCTGTAAATTTTGAAAACATTTCACCAAAAAAGCAGGCTGCAGGGTCAGTCGACGTAAACATCTCCGGAATTGATATGATATACTGAGTCGAAATTTATGTCGACTGGCTGCAGGGTGTGCTGATGGATTCAAAGATGGCTGCTGGCGGTCAAGTTTTTTAACGAATTTTGGAGATGGCTCCTATCTAGAGGTCACCACGAAGATCCATATGAAGTTTGGTGATGATCAAATGCGGGCACATGTGACGGATTTTTTTTACATATGTTTGAACATATTTTATTTGAACCCAGTTTACATGAATACTTTTATACCTTAACAAATAGAATCTGAAAGATGATATGAGGTAATCAAAAGGGATGGGAGCACAAGTTCAACTTGCTCCTCTCCCTTAACATTTATATTCAAACACATAGTAGTATTTATATATTGTATATGGACTCACAATTAGCTTAGTTGGGATGTGGTACCTACTAAAAAAGGGGGTCGAGATTGGGGGTGAGAGTCTAAAGTTGTGAGTGGACAGATATCATGGAGGGGATGTAGGTCCTATGGCGAGCTGAGCCGAAATTTTTATAGCTATATGGGCGAATACATGGAGATATAGGCTTATTAGGATTTTGAAAGGTTTCCATCAATGGAATCTACCCGATGATGCAATGAAGTTTTCATGCTGCTAAACAATTTATCATTTATAGGTTGCTTTGCCCGAAGAGGATATCTTCAACCCTATAAACAAAGATGCCATTAAGCCACAAGCGTTGGAGGAATAGTAAGCGGCTTTCTTCATATAATGGGCACTGGAAGAAAAAATATGAAGCGTCTTCAATATAAAACCCACATTGACAGTGGGCTGTTATGGAGATATAGTTTCCAAGTTTATCAAAATTTAAATCGCTGAAGTTGTTCCTTAACTTGGCGCGTACGATGTTCCACTTGCGAGAGCTTGAAGTATGATGGCAGTTTAGGAGGGAAGATAGGCAATTTGTCATACATTAATTTCAAGATGTCAGTTTTGGTGCGATTAAATTTATTACCACGGCATTCCATTTGGACACCATATCAGGCAGAAAGGTAGATTTAAAATGTTCTGTATTGGTGAGTTTCTGTAAGAATAATAATGGATATCGATGTTAGTAAGTAGATTGTTCGTCGGAAGGTCGGCAAAAGTGCACTTAGGTAATTAGGTGCTTTAGCAAGAATTATTTTCTGCCAAGTATTAAATTTATGATGTTTGCGTCTGGTGTCAAGTGTAGGCCATCCTAGTTTATTCGGAACAGATTGTGGCCTGTAGGGTGTGCCAAAGGAAATTGTTGGCGGATTGATGGACAACAGATGCCAACCCATGGCAATAGCTCAAACTTGATTTTGTCAAGTAAACTAAAAATCGTAGTCTCGACGAAATGTCATTTCTCGGAAGCGTTCGGCTTCCCCAAAATTACATCACATTGCATAATGTTAATCGCTTCGAATGGACACTTTTACCTTGGGGCTACTAATAGTGAGTTCTGATTGGAGTTATCATGGAATCCTGGGAAATAGAACATCTTCGACTAGTAATCAGACCCATGTAGTATTAATATGTGAGTCTGTAGTTAAATGCACTCTGAGCAGCAAGTGATTCATTGATTGAATGAATTATTATTTTCACATTGCTGAATGAAGGCCCATGGCAGTCTAAAGCCTCAAATAATACCTATAAATTCTTGTTTTTGTCACTGTAACATATGCCTGAGAAATAGACTGTTCTTGGCATAATTTGAAAGTTAAAACAAGCCATGGCTGTTTGAAAGTTGATAAACCACTCACATTTGTCCCTCTAAGTTTTCATTCTTCGATCTCAACTCTGCAAGTGTGGCTGAAAGACAATAAATTTTGTGAGCTAGAGAATCAATCAAATTGACATTCATAATATGACAAATTTGTTATCAACATTCAATGGATTCACTAGATTGCATTTGAAATTTGTTGAATTTATTATCTGAAGATTTCTCTCGATTTGCCATGATTATTTTGATTAATCGACTAACCGTCGACAGATGTGGTAGTTGATGGTTTACTTTTGTCGACGAATCGCCTGAAGGGGGAGGGGTGGATAATAGCTGGGTACGGTTGTGTATGTCAGCAGGACTATGCACGATGTCATTCCTTTAAGTAACAGTGTATGCAGTACTTACCACCCAATGGTTGATTTTTTTTTTTATAATTTGGATAGCATTTTGCAGTACTGGGTAGATTATGAATAGCATTCCCTACCAATACATGTTTTTTCATTGTAAATTGGTTAGCGGAAATTGGATATTGCATTGCAAATTACAATGCGAATCCAGTTAAATTGAGCCGAATCCAGTTAAATCGAGCCCTACCACCCGACAGTCTGTTCTCTCATCAGACTCGCCACGCCCGATGTGGCTTCCTTTGCCTTTGATGTCATACTGACATTTGGCGGTCATCAGCAATAAAGATGCAGGAAATTACTTTTTTACACAGAGAATTCGACCAATGTGGAATAGGTTACCAAATGAGGTTGTTAGCATAGATGAAAGTAGGCAGACATAAAAAATCAGGAAAATCATTACCATCCCAGCACGATATGCCTTCACGAGGCCCAAAGGGCCGAAATGGGGGTGGGTATGGGAGGGGGTGTCCCCCTCTCCCATAGGTGGGGGGTACGGGGGATCTCCCCGGAATTTTTTTTTAAATCTAATGCTCTGAGAATGATTCTGAAGCATCCTGAAGCCTTATAGTATGATTTTCAAGTTGCCTAATTTTGTCATTTTGAAATGATAATTAAAAATTTAGACCCTCAGACTCAGAGCAAATTTAGTGGATGTTGATGACACATAAAACTGTTTTATTAATAGTTCTTTGGTACAACCTATAATGTATGTTTTGAATAAATTGAACGGGAAAAATAGCAATGCACCAGTACATGTAATTGCCTACCCTGTCAAATAGTTTTGGTCAATTTCAATCAGAAAAAACTACAAGCATGCCAACAAGGGTGATAATAGAATAGCTCCTTACTATGTAGAAATAGGGATGTTTGTTGAAAGACACAGACTGTTTCATGATGCTGAAATTTAGTTTGATTACAATAATGATATTTCCTATTTCTATGATTCACCTACAGGCTACATGTAATTTAAGACCAAAAAAAATACATTTAAAACATACCATTTATATTACTCTATATATCAGCTTCACATGTTGATTTCTTTCTTTAAAATGTCACTTTCAAATGCAATTTCAAGTTCAAATTATTTACATCCAAATTATTTACATCCAACATCTACTCTCTAAACATCTAGTCACTCAGCAAGCTTAGCTGATTGGTTCTCATTTATTTTGTCTTTGATGTTTTCTGCAACCTTATGCACACCAACTTTCTTATGAGAGGTATTTCTATCAGATGTGTCCAACTTCAGTTTTTTTTGCATTTTCCTCAACTGTATCGTTATGGTCATCCAGCTTGCTTTTATTTTTGAATTTTTGATTGTGAAATATACTCAACAATCACCAACAGATTAGTGGTCTGTGCCCCATGTTCCTACATTGCCCGGATGGTCATATTTTAAATTGAGCATATGTTTCGATTCACTTTTTCACTATAGTATACTAGCGATAACGCGGAATCTCGTCAGGAAACGCGTGTTAAATATCTTGGCATAATATATGCCTATTTTAATTGTGATTGGCCTAATTTGTTGAGGCCGGTAGTGCCATTACTGTGGTAGTACCCAGTGTGTGATAATTTTATATCTCAGCGAATTATATGCCACTTTAATTAGCATTTCTGAGCACGGAATTTTAGTGATTCCATTGTGCTGCTAATTTTACGAGAGCAGTTGATCGTATCACTTCCTAGTTTTGCACTTTGAGTCAGTGATGTACGTATTAATTATTTCATAATTTGCATATTATATGCAACCTAGATCAGCTTGACCTGCCTGTTGGGCAGCGCATTCTAGGGTCGACACATTGAGTGTGAAAAACACTGATGAAAGCTCCAGCATTTATGCACTGAGTACGACAAACTGGCTAGAACCAGATTGATCTGGTCTCAGTTAATGAGCCATTCGCACATGCGCAGCATGATGTCGTCTGAAGCTTTGATTTTGCGAGATTTGATACCGCTACTACCAACAAAAAGGTCGCGTGATAACTTTAAATTAACATTTGGGCACCATGTGCTAACGGTAATTTGCCTGCTATAAATAAGAGGGGCGCTTATATACATGGATTGTATAAATTACGCTACAAGGAGGAGATTATGAACCACCCGCGGGTTTGGACATCTGCCATTCGGAAATTGCCATCGTTTGCCGATTTTCATGATATCGCACAAACTTTCATAAATTTGTGAATTGTGATTACAGATTACTAATCACAATTTTATTCACTCATTGAAATGTTACGGAAATCAAATTGACATGAAAAAAATTTGTAGTCATGCTCTTATTCTTTTCAAATCAGTGCAACGACATGCGTGTAAATCATCAAAGAAATCTGAAAATATTACTCATTTTGTTGCCTAATTTAGCTATTGTCACGAATGTAGTAAATCCATGGACCGTAGTCATATACCTGAAAACACGTATATTGTTCAGCTAACAACTTGAATTACAACAATTTACCGGGAATATCTGCTTTAGTCTTATAATTTAATAGCAATACCGATTACCGTACCGATACTGAGGTAAATAGACCAAAATTTACCGATAACGATACTGAAATGTCAATACCGCCCATCTCTAAATTCTGGGTGGTATTTAATTGTAAGGGCATGTGTATAACTACATCGGTATGAATGAGAGCATGAGTATTCCCCTTAAAACATTGACAGTTTATAACTGTGTTCAGAGTGGATGTAAAGTAGTCATCGTAATATCGCATTTATCACTTGTTTACCTGGATGTAATTTAGGGCACATATATGAACGATATAGTCAATTCTGAAAACTAATAGTAGCAGTCATGGCAACCCTACATTTCTCACCAATGACAAGAGCATTGCTAGGACATGGCAAAATACACCTGTGGTAATTTCAATAAAACGCCATAACTCTCATGAAAATTGGTGGGCCAAACCCAAATTCGAACTTGGCCTGTATTTTGGACTAGTAAACTCACATACTGAATTAGGACTTACTAAATTTATCATACGGAAACGAAAATTGAGTGCAAATTCCAACAAAAAGGGCCATATCTCTGGTGAAAATTGGCAGGTGGAACCTGAATTTGAACTTGACCTGTATTTTGTACTTGTACTAGTAAACCCACATACCAAATTTCATTCCACTCAGTTGAGAGTAGAGATTTATCTAAAGTTATCATCCGGAAACAAAAAGCAAATTGATTGACAGACAGACTGACAGACCAATAACATAATATGTCCTGTTGTTTTTAAATGGCATATAAAAAGGACATACACATGTACTACACAAAATAGTAATAGTAATAGTATTACAGATCGGAATAATAGTACAGGGTGGAAAATCTCCAAAATAATAATAACGGTACACCAGGTACAGGTTGGAATAATAGTGCATCATATATCCATATTAAAGTACCAGATATCTGCTATACCAGTACATAGTTTAAAATGTGTCTATCTCCAACATTTACAATAATTTATTGTAAATGTTAATAGAGATAGACACTGGTGAATATAAAGTTAAATATGTAACCATTAACTGCAGTAAACATGTATTCTTCTATTTTTGAGCATTTCATACTGAAAATTTAATAACCAAAGAATTAGGCAGGTTCACATATCGGACATGGCGAAAATTAATAAACATACAGGGCCAAATAAGGAATGTACAGGTGCGTATTTCATCAGGAAAAAAATAAACATATATGTAACTTGTAAGACTATTAGGCACTCGAGAGTAACTGGACAAAAACTACAAATATAATTGTATCATCAAAGAAACCATACCTTCAAATTTGTTCTCTTTCTCAGTCATAACATTCTCCAAATCACTATATTTTTTCTGAAAACGAAGATGATGTAGTATAGTGATAATTAAAACAATTAACGTTTAACCCTTTCATGATGGGAGCTGCACTGGTGCAGCATTAACCCTTTACCCAACAAAACGGCCAAAAACGCCCAAATAAAGCTTCAACAGCCTAAAATATCTTCGGTCTGTCTCACTAACACCATACAAATATGGATATCATTGGAACCGGTTCATTGACCACATTGTGATGGTTACAGTTATGCCCTGTGCCAATGCATTCTCTTATATATGCCAG
Source organism: Siphonodentalium dalli (assembly GCA_032622095.1). Taxonomy (NCBI): domain Eukaryota; kingdom Metazoa; phylum Mollusca; class Scaphopoda; order Gadilida; family Siphonodentaliidae; genus Siphonodentalium; species Siphonodentalium dalli. Next base: position 150,726,201 of record CP136066.1, read on the forward strand.
TCGACCACAGGTCGCCTCGCATATATAAGAGAATGCATTGGCCTAAAAAAAAAAAAATTAACACTTTTTACCATTTTTTCTTACATTCTTTAACAATTTTATAATTTTTTCTTACATTTTTCAACAATTTTTATAATATTTTTCTACATTCTTTGACAATTTTATCATTTTTAATATGTGTTAAGCCAATGCATTCTCTTATATATGCGAGGGCTGTTCTGTTGGGTAAAGGGTTAAAGATGCCAGTGCAATCTCTTATATATGCGTAGTAGGAATAACGCGTTCGGTCTTCTGGGAATGGGGACATGATTTATATTTTTACATAAAATGTTGATGAAAATATAATAATGTGTAATATTATGCTCACATCTGTTTCCACTAGACTTTTTCCGATGTTCTTCAGTCTTTCTTCACACTCCATACCCATTATTTTAGGTTTACTCTTGGTCAGAGTAACAGTTTCTGGTTTCTCTTCCAACTTCTTCTTTGCATATGGAATGCTTTCAAGGAAAAAGATGAAATGAACTAGTGGTATGACAGTACAAATGGGGCTAAATAATTTTCCTCTATCATTTGCACTTGGACCTCAAGTGATGTAGCCATATTAAAGAAATCCAAGTGGGTTTATCTGAAACAAGAGCTGGGCTGCTGTTGCCCAGTGCATAACGAATATTTAAAATCAGAGGTCAATGTCGTGGTCCTATTCACAATATTCCTATGCATGGCGAAACACAACAAATTTTGTAATATTATAGAATACAAGCGAAATACGTATAATTCATCAGGCCTTTATAATAGTGTAAGTTGGGCACATCAAGGCCGTGAACTACATGTATAGTCCAGGCTGCTATGACAATAAAATTTCAAAAGTTAGAATATAAAACTTGAAATTGTTTGCATTCAAATTCTGAGAATTGTTGCTTCCAGGAATACATGTAGTTTCATTGATATTAATATGAAATTCTAAATTTCAGTTTTTCTCAGTACTACAGGTACATATCATGTTTATTTTGGGCACATTTCAATATTTTGGCAGGGAAATTACCTGAATTTTCAAGGCAATTCAACAATATGCGATGTAAATAAAAAATCTACAGTTGCAATACAGCCTTCATTTGCATGTTGAATTTTAAAATCAGAAATATTATGTCATATTTATAATATATGCATCTGTATCTGTGCTGGTTCGGTGTAGAAGCCGTATTTTAAAGTTATATTGGGATACCTGTACATTTCCTCTGCTGGAAACAGGTGTCCCCAAATTATCTCTGGATTCTTCCGTTTGGGCACATAATTAACTTGAATTTTGTGAAATATAAATGCTTGTACATTTGTAATTCATTATAATTATCACAATCTATGAGATATTATATTCAAGGTTTTATCAGTCAACAATATTTTTTACTGATTATTTGTTCACATCTTCTGGTTTTTATCCCCCGTTCCCCCGCCAAATTTAAAATTTGCGGGGGATATAGTAATTAGGGGTGCCACGATTAATCGTATAATCGATGAACCGGTGATAAAGCCGATAATCGATTGCCATTTCCGTAGTCGATTAATCTCTGTTATTTATTTTGGACGTCGGAAAGTGCTGGGTATTATTGAATACCGTGTTTGTTTGACAGTTTCATCTACAACCGAAGGTTTAACAACCTTTGATTGTGCATCAAAGAGAGTCTGACAACATGAGTATACCGGTACTTAAATGTTACTAGTACAGTCTATCACTTATCGTGTGGTAACTGCTAAATGAAACTCACTATTACTATCAGAATTACTTAACTTGTTCTGAGTCCTGAAATTTCTAGGTGGGGGGGTGGCACCTTTGTGATTGTTATCTACTCTGGAAGTTTGCTGAAACTTATATAGTTTCTGTGACATTAGATTCCCTTTTAGGAACCGCCGGCGGTCCGTCATTAATTCCTATTCTTATATTGTTTGTATGTTTGGCTATTCATAATACTGAAATTAATGGTTATGTTCATTCTAATGAACTCACAATTATTAAAACCTTGACATCGCCGAGAAATGTGCTGGTATTTAAAACATTGTGCTCATTAGTCATTACCGGTGGTTTATGGTGCACATTATTAGCGTAAAAATTACATCAGCCGAGTTTTTTAACCAGCACCCACCCAATAGCCCATATTACGGAATACGGTACTTCCACTGCTGATATTAGGTACGATTAATCGATTATAATCGATTATTGACAACCGATTATCGATTATCAAAAGAAATAATCGTGGCACCTCTAATAGTAATGGGTTCCGTCCGTCCATCCGGCATCCGTCCCAAATTTGTAAGAGTCATAACTTGAACAAATGTAAACGGATTTCAAAGATTTGTGGTATATGAGTTCACCTGACCATTACCTAGAATGAGTTTGCAAGCCAGGTCTGGCCAGATATTTTTACCGGAGTTATTGGACTTTGTTTATTATTTTTGTTGAATTTACCAAATAGCAAATAGACGACGTCACAGGGCTCATTTCCACAAATCTCAACGGATTTCAAAGATATTTGGTATATTAGTTCACCTGACCATTACCTAGAATGAGTTCGCAAGCCAGGTCCGGCCGGATATTTTTACCGGAGTTAATGGACTTTGTTTATTATTTTTGTCGAATTTACCAAATAGCAAATAGACGGCAGCACAGGGCTCATTTCCACAAATCTCAACGGATTTCAAAGATATTTGGTATATGAGTTCACTTGACGAGTATCTAGAACGAGTTCCCAAACCAGGTCCGGCCGGATATTTTAAGCTGACTTATTGGACTTATTTTTTTGTGTGCAAATGGACGACGTCACATGGCTAGTGGCCTAGTACCTAAAATGAGTTCGCAAGCCAGGCTTTTTGACAAAATCCGACCTCTTGTTTAGCACATATTGAGAACGATGCTACTCTCAGGTGCATGATAATCATGATGGCCTAATAATATTGATGGGTGGTGATTTACGCTGAAATCAATAATAGTCATTTCAATTTCACTCTACGTCTCAATGCCAAATAATAGTGATAGTAAGGAATTTTGTCCAAAATTAATAATTGTGCTGACACTATTATTAGGCACCTGAGAGTACCCCATATGGAGGGAATTAACAAGTTATTAGGCACCTGAGAGTACCCCACACAGAGGGAATTAACAAGTTTTGTAGTTACTTTAGAAAATTTCTTTTTCTTTTGTAGTTTAGTTTCTCTATATCCCCAAACTGGCGGATGACACAATGAATAATCGAGGTGCCCAATGGGTGCCAATCACCATCTTCACCATCTGGGAACTTACAAATCTGTGTCTTGGTCTCCCATAGCAGATTTATGGGAAATATTTAGTCGGAAAATGGCTTGTTGCCATTCATTGGAAAGCTCTCGCCGAGAGCTTTCCAATGAATGGCAACAAGCCATATTTCCGACTAAATCTTGAAAAGTTACCCATAATTCTGCTGTGGTTAAGGAGTCGATTAATTAGAGCATTACTGTACATGTACCCATCAGCAGGTATTCAAGAATACATACTGTGTGTTGAATGCTACCTTGAACCCATCATTCTTATCACCAGCGCTCTTGTGTCTGTTTCTCGCAAGATAAGATCTCGCTTTTGGTGACTTCAGACTTGTTTGCTTGCCAACCTTTTGTGGAATCATGGTGGACATGTTGAATAATGGTCAGATGTACACAACACAGATAACAATCCAAGTATATCGTGCCTGTAAGAGAAGTGTGACTAAAGATAGCAGATGTTTCACAAATATTACAATCAACATCGAAAGCAACTGAAGCTTACTTGGTTATTGTCATATGGTATTGTGCAAGAAGACACCTAGGATCTTTCAAATGTGCAAAAAAAGACCTCCAGGATCTCCCAAATGTTCAAAAAGTCACCCAGCATCTCAAAGTTTCATTCGTTTGCGACAGTCAAACTCAACTCTGGTAGAATACCCATTCAAATTCCATTGAAATTTCACTCAAAAATCACAAAAGAATTATTATTGTGATAATAATTAACATGCGTCTAATTTAAAGTCGATCTTTTTTTTGAGACTTTGATATGCTGGGAGCAATTTGGAAGAAGCTGGTGTCTTAATTTTTACTCGTTTAGGAGCTCCTGTGTGTCTTTTTGCACGAAACCATGCGACAATGACCAATTCAGCGCAAATAATGACAATGTCTTAGACCTTTAATTTGTTTAGTGCCAGGGCTGACTGGATTATTTTAAGGGAGATCCAGTCCCCATTTGTCTCATTAGTTTCTACTGGGATACAGACAAAGATCATAGATGAAAAATAAAAACTATTCTATAGGCTTCTGCACAGCTTGTCCCGGTCTTTCCCCAAGAGTTTCTACTGGTACAAACATAGAGATGAAAAATAAACATCCCTTTCTAGTGGATGTACCCGGTCACCAGCCCATGTTACCCGGAGAGCCGAAATACACTACCATACCAAATTTCAGTGCGATTGCCAAGTGGTAACTGTTTTGTTCCTGCAGATATGACGTCATAATTTCAAAATGTGATGTCGGGTGAGGTCCGGGCCAAGCTGATGTGTTCTGATACTTAAGGTAGAAAATAAAGGCAATGTCTGGCAGGGTCAAGACCCAGCCCATGTTACCCGGAGGGCCGAAATTCATGACAACACCAAATTTCAGTGATATCCGCCGAGTAGTTTCTGGTAACCTGGATGCCCATGCAGATATTTTAAACGTCAAAACTTTAATGTGACATTAGGGAATCAGGACCCAGTCCATGTTACCCAAAGGGTCGAAATACATGTCCATACCAAATTTCAGTGCGATCCGCGAAGTGGTTCCCGGGAAACCATTTTGTCGGTGTGGATATGACATCATAATGCCTGGTCCAACAAATTAGACTATTCAGATTAAGATATATTTTAATATTTGGACATTTACGATTAGGCCAAATAAAAAAGATACTATGTTTCCGTACATCGACCGACCATAAAAATAACCCGCCGACCCTAATTTTTTTTTTTTTACTGTTTTTACAGCTAATGCTCATAAATATTGATAATCATTAATGTGCAAAACACATGGTTTCTAATAACATAAGCCTGTGATAAGTGACATGAAGTGACAGTTGTCTCAAAAGCCACATGTGTGTGATGGGTTGTGGATTGATAGGCATGAATCTTGCAATATTCATGAGTTCCAAATAAACATGCATGCCCATTTATTATTTTCTTGGGAAATCCCCCCCCCCCCTGCACAGTGCTTATTTGAGTCTGCAAGTTTATTAATTTTGAGGGTATGAAAATTGAGATTTCTATATTATTCTGATACCAAATTGTTGAGCTTATAACTTTAGGCATGTACATATTCAAGTATATGGCATACATGTGAACATTTAAATATCGAATAAAACTCTACATGACACATACTATGTTGATTCCTATGCTTGACCTACATGTACTATAAATTTTTTAACTATAGTTGATGTTTTGCTCAGAGTTTCCCCTGTGCTATTATTTGGGTCTGCACTGTTATTAACTTTCAATGGAATTTGTCCTGTGTACTATTATTTGGGCGTGCACTTTTATTTGGAGCCTGAGAGTACTGGTAGGAACACTATAAACAGACATGGTGTGTGTGTCTGTATATATACATGTATATAGGTTATGACCACATATGTTAGGGGTACAGCTACTGTTTCCAGAAACCAGGCATGGTAGGTTGGTGCATTGGCTACCTCTAGACAATGGGATGCAGTGGTCACAATACAAGTATGGTATAATGGCGGTATTATGGGTAAAATTCTTAGTGACATCAATCTCATACCAAGTTTATAGCCAATTAATAAATAACATACTTAAAGCATGAAGTAAGTTTGATCTTTCATCAATCTTAATGTATATTTCCTAGTGCTGTGTTTATCAAGTAATACTTTCCCCACAACACAAGTTGGCATTTTATGTCATTTTCGGTCGAGGTAATTCAATATTTCTGCAGCTGGATAAAAAATATCAAAATAAAATAAAAACCTAAAATTTCCCTACTAGTACCTACCTATCCTAATTTTTTCACTCCGTTATCGAAAACATACTATTTTTTTTTTTGGCCTTATCTTAATCGTTATATGAGAAATTAAGGCAACATAAATGTCCAAATATAAAAAAATGTCTTAATCCGAATCGTCTAATTTGTTGGACTACATAATCATTGTCATTAAATGCCATGTTACCCGGAGGGCCGAAATACATGACCACACCAAATTTTAGTAATATCCGCCCACTAGATTCTGGGAATAGCGATGCCCATGCAGATATTAACATCAAAATACGACATTAGGGAATCAGGACCCAGCCATGTTACCCAAAGGGTCGAAATACATGACCATACCCAATTTCAGTGTGATCCGCGAAGTAGTTCCCGAGAAACCATTTTGCCCATGCGGATATGACATCATAACATCAAAACGTGACATCGGGTGGAGTTAGTCAGTAAACATGACGTTTATTATCAGAGCAAAGCAATATTGGAGAGCGTTTAGCTGTTTGAATAGTTGGGTCCAGCAACTACGGGTGGAGTCAGAACCAAGAAATGTTACCCGGAGAGCCAAAATACATAATAATAATAATAGGCCCGTAAATTTATCAGTGCGATGCGGACAGTATAGTTCCAGAGAAACCTTATTGCCCATGCGAATATGACATCATAATGTCGCAAGGTGACGATGTCGGGCAGAGTCCAGACCCATCCCATGTTAATAACCGGACAGGCCGCAAGGGGTGAGATACTAGTAGTTCAGTGAACGTAGTGCATACATGTACCCTTCTACGCTGGAAGCAGCAATCTGTTAAAGCTGTCATGTTGACCTAGGCTAGGGGTAAGAAATACACACCACATCACCACTACACTGTAGTACACCAGTACCAAATTTAAGTGCGATTGAGCCATTAGTCATTACTAATTTACTGATACTAATACTATTCCTTCTTCTTCTTCGTGTTACAGTGCAAGTCCTGGCAGAGGTGTATTTCTGTTGGGACAATATCGCACTATTGTGTGCCGGCGGATGAGGAAGTTGTTAAAAATAGATTGATGATTAAAAGCAATATTGTATTTACAGGTTAAAACGTCTTGCAGTAAAATGTAGATGCATTGTTGTCCTCAGGCACAGCTATGCAGCTCCCTATTCAGGTCTTCTAGAGAGTTGCAGTTGACTACTTCTTTTGGCATGGAGTTCCATAGTCTTATCGCTGATGGAAAGAAGGAGTACTTGTAGACATCAACCCTTGTATGATGTTGTCGGTATTTCTGGTTATGTCCACATGATGATGATTTGTACTTCTCGAGAAGTGTCTTGTGGTCAATCGATACTACTAGTAGCTCCCCTTACCGAGCATGAAGGCTTAATAAGCCTTCAACAAGGATTCGCCAAGGATTCGAGTGCTTATATCAATAACAATAAGCACTCGCTTAGGACTCGAGTGCTTATATCGATCACAGTAAGCACTCGCTTAGGACTCGAGTGCTTATATCGATCACAGTAAGCACTCGCTTAGGACTCGAATGCACTCGCTTAGGACTCGAGTGATTAAGATGCAATGCAGGTATAAGCACTCGATAAGGAATCGAATCCTTGGGTCTCCCACATAAGCACTCTGGAAAATGAGGGCTTGTGGCGAAGGCTAACATTTTCTGTTAACTAATAAAATTTAGACTTCAGCCAGACATATGACTCTAAAATCAGCATTCAAATTAAGGCTTCAATATACTGTTGGCCTCTTAGCCCTCGATGCTCGACTTAGAATATTTCAATACAAAACTGTTCTGAAGCTGCAAATTAACCAAGTCCAACATGGAGAAATATATGGAAAAATTAATAATTATTTGGCAAATTTGTAGTTTTAACAATTTGTTTGGCAATATACATTTGAAAATATTCAGAATTTATCAAGCTTTCACATGGTGTAAATATTGTGGTTTAATCCGAATTTTAATAAATTTAAATTAATTAAATAATTAATACAATTAATAATTTTTCAACTTGTAGGACCCCATATGGAAATTTCATATAGGAACCTATAGGAATCATTATGGAAATGACGATTCACATTAGGAAAATTATTGGACCGTATTTCCTATAGGAAAATTGCCATGGATAAGGACATTTTGAGACAACCTATAGCAATAAATAATTTTATAGGAGATTTTGCAATTTTCTCAAGATCTGTATATTTTTCTCAAGATATGTTGGCCCACTGATAATTCAGAACAGCTATATAAGTCTATATCATCCAAGGTACCAATTGAGAAAAATCAAAGCCGAAGGGGGAGGGTGCAATTTGGGGGTTTGGTGCAAGGGAGGAAATGTAGTTGGAAATTCCAAGGTGAACACCCTCTTGCCCAATGTAGACCCTCTAGCCACATCCCTGTATAAGCACTAGTCTGATTCATCTCATTGCCAGTAATAAATCACTTTAACATTGTAATCAATCCTACTATTTAATTGGGACAACTGCTTTACTCTGTGTCTATGAGTACCTGTTATGTAATCACCCTGACTTGCCCTCAATGCAAATTGAGACCAGATGGAATTTTCTCAGATTTCACAAACTTTGGATAGCTCAGAATGGGAAGTCATGGTTTATATAATTGGTTTTCTTTATGTCACATGCAGGAAATTATTTACTGATAGTTTAAATTCAGGTGAGCCTATATACTTTGCATTTATTTTATCAAATTATAACATATAGGATGATGTTTATATTTATACTTTATTCGTAATTTAAGTATTATAAATCACTGGCAATTTAATTTATAGTTAATAACATTTTAAATTGACAGGTCTCCAAAAAATTGAAATTTTGCCTGACAGATACAGGTCAATTAATTGTCAGCATTACAATTTGCATGGAGTTACAAAAATAATGTTGGGGTCAGCAAAGAAAATAATGATACCATCTATTTAACTGTTATTTTAAAAATTCAGCATTAAATAGATGCATGGTATCATAATTTTACTGTGACTTTAATTGCTCAATTTTGTGCATTGATTTTTAAACTGACAATCTCCATCTGTTGACAATTAACTGCATGAATTGATATTTGGGTAAATACTAAAAAGGTTGTGTGGACTTCTGGTGTTTTATGAATTTTCAGTGTACATAATCTATTTATTATTCATAATTAATTAATTATTAGTATGTGGTAACATCAATTTCAGAGGAAGATAATGTTGGCATATTGAACAAGTACATTATACACGTCTTGTTTGAACCTATGGTAATTTAAATGCAGGGGAGCCAATGGGTTCCAAAACTAGTAATATAGAGCGTTCTTAATCACGTGATTGGATACAGAACGCGCCACCATGTTGGATGTATATCCTATAGGAGCATATTGATATAGGAACCTATATGAAACCATATCGCTGGTCCAATGATTTCCTATTTAACAAGAAAATGACAGCAAAGGGCATTAATGCAAAAAGTAAGTTAAATTAGCAATTTAGCATTATAAAAGTAGCATTATATTATAAATTGGATATCTTATTTTCTTATTATTTGAACCATTTCCTTCCAGTTAATGCACGCATTTAGAATATCAAATCAGCTATCTAATCTCAATTTTGGATATGCCTGCATAATGATATCATAAACTGATTATCACTCAAAGGTTGGTTTATCGACAGATGTTAAATCCACAAAAAACATCACCAATATCATTTTTTGGGCATTTTAATAGTTCAATGCTAGCTAAAAATATTAATATACATGCAGTCCAATACAATTTTGATAAATTTACAAACAACTGTATCATTCACATAAGTCATAACTCATTTTCTGAAACATAATAATATCATTTCAGTTATTTCTGATGTGAACATAATTTAAAATTTGTTTACTATTTATCATTTCAGAATTTGAAAACGACTCCCAGAAAAGAAGACTGAGACTGCATGCATCGCCAGTGGAATTGACATATATATCCTAAACAATTTATTAGCTAGGGGCGACCAACACGGAACCTGAGAGTACAGAAATCAAATTGCATTAAACATGGACATGATAGTGACAGCTAACATAAATTCTTGATATACATATATATACTAAAAATTGTTCATTTCACAAATATAAAATTGTTATCACTTCATAATTGTTTTGTTATTTCTAGCATCTCCAGAATGGATATCCAATTTTGATGACACCACCGGGCACCCATATTCCCATGCATCCTGCATAGAGTTATCCCTCATTTCCATGCAGTATAGGTAACTCTATGAAAACAGGCCATCATTTCACCATAATCTTTAGCATTCGGGGACCAATTTAAGGATTCGAGACATGGTTCGTAAGGCTTCATTTAAGCCTTCATCATTTGCATATAAGGCTTCGAATCCTTAAATATAAGCCTTCGAAGCCTTATATGCAAATTATGAAGTTTTATTTAGCCTTCGAGTGCTAACGGGAACCAACAAGCCTTCAATAGGGCCGACTTATTTAAATGAGCTAAACCCTCGAAGGCTTAATAAGCCTTCGAGTGCTTATGGGAGTACTTAGCTCATTTAAATAAGTCGGCCCTATTGAGGGCTAAATTCTGTTTCGAGTACTTATTTTGCCTGTAACTGGCCCATTGCATTGATTGAGATAAGGATTCATTTAAGTCTTCATTTGTAAGCATTCGAATCCTTCCTGAATGCTTACCGAGGGCTTGTGATTTCGGTAAGGGGATCGTTGATACATTTGTAGAAGGTGGTACATTTTGTAATATCCCTTTTTTTCTTCAGTGGTGTCCATTCCAGAGATTGTACCATGGCTGGTGCGCCACTGCGTCTGTGGTAGTTGTTATTCACCATCATGTGACCATGCGTGCTGTACCCTCTCTATCTTTTTGGTGTTTCCATCGGTGTGTGGACTCCAGACGTTCGATGCATACTCGGCTATGGGTCGAACCATCGCCTTATTACTACTACCGGTGTAACACGATATCTCCCCCCCTGGGTATCTTCCCCCGCGGGGGAAGATACCCCGGGGTAACTTCCCCCCCGGGGGGGGAACATACCCCGGGGTATCTCCCCCCCCACCCTGGGTATCTTCCCCCCCCCCACTCGTACATTTTTTTCCCCTCACTTATTTTATATTATTATGGTAAGAAATGCCGAGAAAACTATTATTTTTTTATTTTTTTTGTGGTTATTTTGAAGTTTAACTTAACCCAGAAATAGCATAAATATGTCAAAATATTACATTATGATTCTATCGTTTAATTTGCTTTATATAGTCATGAAATGGCGAGAAATTAACTTTATATGAGCAAAATTTGATTGAGTAAGAATTTGGGGTGGGGGGGGGGGGGAGATACCCAGGCCTGAGTATCTTCCCCCCCACCCAGCACCTACATATGACAAAAATTAAACGTATGATTTTAATGCTTAATTTGCTTTATATAGTCATGAAATGGCGAGAAATTAACTTTATATGAGCAAAATTTGATTAGAGTAAGAATTTGGGGTGGGGGGGGGGGGGGAAGATACCAGGCCTGGATATTTCCCCTTCCTCCCACATCAAATTCTTACTCTATTAAATTGTTCTCATATAAAGTTAATTTCTCGCCATTTCATGACAATATAAAGCAAAATAAACGATAAAATCGTAAGGTAATATTTTGACATATTTATGCTATTGGGTTGTGTGAGGGGTTAAGTTAAACTTCAAAATAAAAAAAAATTAATTTTTTTTTTATAATAGTTTTCTCGGCATTTCTTACCATAATAATATATAATAAGTGAGGGAAAAAAAATATATGAGTGGGGGGGGGAAGATACCCAGGGCGGGGGGGAAGATACCCAGGGGGGGGAGATAAACTGTTACACCGGTACTAGTTTAGTAGTTTACTAGTTTGTAGTTAGTTCCCGAAAAACAGATAGTTTGACATGAGGAAATCTCAAATCATGCCTAGTTTGAAGTTTCAATTCAAAGTTTCAGTTTAACCAACAAAGTTTAGTTCTGTACTTTCACCTTGACGTTGGTTTTGCCTTTGGTCACAAATTCAAAATCGGTGGCATTACTGAACAGCTGAATACTGTGACAAACTGTCATTTTAATTTAACTTTTATTAAGGACTTTGCTAACCCAATTTTCCCCAAATTTTCCCCAAACATAAAGGTTTATGTTCACTTTTATTACTAATCACAGTAACCATACCCATGGATGCTACATTTTAAGAGTATAATTAATGGTAGATTATGTTAGAAATTCAAAATGTGAAATTTATAGAAGTTTTAAAAATTTATTTTTTCGAACCCAAAATCAACAAACACAAAGGTCATATCTAAGAAAAAAATATGGGTATGTGTACTGAACACTGTGAAGCATGATGAACAATAAAGATATACTCACATTTCTTCAGTTTTATTAAGATTTTTGGCTTGGAAGCAGTTGTCTACAAATGGTAGCTTTCATTGCTCAGCAAAGCTATTTGGGAACTGAATTTGATGGGTCAAGATAATGTTCACTCAACAGTCTCAAGTCTGTTGGGATTCATGGGGATTATGACCAGCCAGTGCTGTACTTTATCCTGACTCAGGATGATTGGTGACCTAGTTTCTGGGCTATGGGGGGTACACCAGATTGGGGATTAGACAATTCTTTTGTCAAGAGATTCACAACACACCACTGTCCACAGATATTAACATTTAACTTCCACCTCACTATAAGCGATGTCACTATATTGTCAGGTAACTTACTCAATGATTTGTAAACAATTGGTTCTTAGTAATTTTATCAAAGAATGCTTGATAAATATGAATATTATTTTATTGTTCATCATTCTTCACAGTGTTCAGTAGACATTGCCATATTTTTTTCTTTGATAATGATATGGACTTTGTGTTTATTGATTTTGCCATTTTTGGGTTCGAAAAAATAGATTTTAAAAACCTCTATAAATTTCACATTTAGTATTTTTGACATATTCCACCATTAATAATGCTCTTAACATGTTGCATTCATTTGTTTGGTTACTGTGATTACTAACAAAAGTGAAACATAAACCTTTATTTTGACTCCATCAAATTTGGGGAAAATTGGGTTAGCAAAGTCCTTAGCTTAAGTTTTATTTTAAGAAAAAAAGTTCCTAACGACAGAACGAGAGGGCTGCTCTCCCCCGCGCGACGTGTTCCGGGTCGGTACGGCATATATTACAAATACAATGTCAGTAGAGGCTAAAACAATTACAATACCTGTCAAGACCGAAGCACAGTTTATGGATCTTAAATGAATGGGAACGTTCTTTCACTTTAAGTTTAACGACGTCAAAAAGCCGCTAAAAATTCAAATCATTTCCGCGAAGGGAGACAACTCATGTTTGTGGTAATTCCTATGGTAATTCCCATAAAGTACGGAAAACCATCGGCACAAACAACACCTGAATTTAAACTGACATACAGTGATACATTGTATGTCTGTCTCCGATCTCGTCACGGTATTCGTTTGATGAGTGTTCATCCCCCACCTGAATAACTATAACTATAACATAAATGGGCAAATATTGCGTACAAATCGAGCATGTGGAATACTAGTACAGCCTACATTATTACACTCGGTACCGTATGTATTCAGACTATTGGAATACATGGGCCTGTTTCATGAAGTCGGATTCCTTATGTCATTTTGAATTTTTGGTTTGTTAAAAGCGATCTGAAAACGGATTATGAATGCCTATAGTAGGTGTGTTTTCATAATTCACTTGTTTCAATTCTTGAATTTTGGCGGGTCGACCTAAATCGGGGTCAACATAATTTAGAGAGCGTTTCGTATTTACAGAAAACGATAGATGGTGCCATCTGACGTATGGTGATCGGTGCGATTTGAAACTTCTCCAAACTACTAGATATGACTGTTACATGTATTTTTGAAAATTTTGATGTGATCGGTTAATTCGTTTTGGCTACAGTTGTGATCAAAATTTAACACTGAGCCCTATGGGGATTCTAGTACTTTGGATAAATGGCGCCATTTTGTGTATTATGATATGCGCGTACTGATATTTCAAAAAAATACTAAGTATGAAACACAGACGTAGTTTTTAAAAGGATGGATGTGATCAGATTATTCTTGCTGGGTACAGTTGTGATCAAAATTTAACACTTAACCCTATGGAGAATTTCGTGTTATGCTCATACGTTAATTGTAATATCACTTATTTTATGTCAATCGTGCGCAACTATATATGTAGACTAACACTCGTGTTTTACCCACTGTAACTATCCGTGATTTAATAGATGCAATACATGATATAGTTATGCATCAAGATACAGTAATTGTCAAAAGTAAGTGTCGATCGAATGGTTTTGTAATTTCGATAATATGCAGCCTGTTGAATCAAACGAAAATATTCACAACAAGACTGTTCACGATGTGCTTAGATATTATATTATTGTTTTATTTGATACTTGTCTGTCTTGTTGTCCACTGACTAGTTTTTTAAACCACATCGTTGATCATAACGGGATGTAGTGTCACAAATACACAGGTATATAGATGGTAGTTGTTCGTTGTCATTAACTCAATCGTTGTCATAGGAGTCTATCCCACATGCACTGAGAGAATCTGTGTTTTCGCAGGATTTGTGCTACTGATAAATGGACATTTCGGTGCAGCTGAGATATTTACTGTAGCGGTATAGGCTTTGCTTTCGCACTTCCCACATCAGTTACATTTGGCCAACTTCATTACAGCGACTGAAACCCAACATTCACCATCAACATGCTGACCACAGTTAATTTCCACGCTTCGTGTATAGCTGTGAAAATCAAGTAAATTCGAATTTCCACTAAAGTAGAACTTAGTGTGTAAAATATATATCAACCATAGTTGCATTTTCCTGCAAAATCCCAGTAGGGGCTTAGTAACCGTTACTAAGGAGCTATCGGGACCGGTGGCAAAGTCTCCCGATCTTATAATGATCAGTGGCCTATGCGGAGCATGGCTGCATAGTGTTAGACATACATGTGCCCAACTTTGAACAAAAACATCACCATGTGATTAGACACTGACTAAATTAAGGCAATACCAATGAATGATTAGTACACCATTGTGGCATTTGATTAGCAACCGTTGCTAACCTTAAATAAGACATATGGTTCACTTTGACGGCCAGGTATATCTCAAATTTCACATTTGGGTATTAACTGCATCGGAAATGAAACGTTGAATTACGACCCTGTCAGCTACAGTTACAATTTCCAGTGAATTCCCGGTAATTTCCTAGACTAAGTTTCTCGATCTTATAATGATCAATGGCCCATGGGGCACTAACATGTCCAGTTTCATATCTGTGTCACCATTTGAACATAACCAATACCATCCGACTATAGACAATATATCTAATTTACGGGAAAATACCACGGTCCAAAATGTTGATCGGATCAAAGCCAAGTATATTATTGGGGGAGAACGATCCATTAAGCATAAGTCGATGGTTTGTTCACAACAGATGGAGTCATGATACATTATGAAGGATGATAGAAGGGTCCCCTCAACTATGTTCTTCGACACAGTATTGTCCCCACACCGTCACTTGCATCTTATTTTGTTGTACTATATATAAGACCAAGCACATAATGAACACATATATCTTCTTATAAATAAATGATCTCTTAGAAAGTGTCCAGAGATGTCTTGCCTATTTATACTGACAATTTATATTTATTCTTGTGGCAAAGGATTTGAGGGAGCGATTTGTTATGTTGACTAAGGTGTTAATTTAGTATGTGAAACATGTATGCCCGGGGGATGTATCGAGTAGACGGAGAAAGTGTTTTCTTTGTCATCAGATGAACATAATTTAAACTCCCAATTTTGATAAACCCCGACCAGGAATTATAGAACAACCATCTATATATGCCCAGCAATATTTAGCAATACATATGGACATGATAACATTTTTTAACAATACCACCCTATCCACATGTATGGCTAAACATATCATTGGCATAGATGAGTTGTTGTAGTTGTTAAATTGATGCTGGTCGGGTTTCTCCAAATTTAATACTAAAACAGAATGATCCATAAGCTACGGTGGCTGGTTTAGGACATGGGAAATTGTTTTTTATTTAATTTCGTGACCACGAAATACTAATTCGTGTCCACGAAATTACTAATTCGTGGCAACGAACTACTAATTCGTGGCGAATTATAACTGATTGACCTTTGCGTATATCCAGATACCTTTACGGTTGGATAGGATAGGATAGGATATTTTATTTCAATATACACATATTAATACACAATACATTTGACAAATATTGTACTGTATATCCGAGGGGGTGACATAGTCAGGCTAGACTGTCTTAGGGTATGGTTACACTTGATGATGTTTTAGAAACTATGCGTATGATCGCAGAGAAGCTACTATAAACCCATTATGGCGTGGGACCCCGGGCTCTATGGGGATATGGACGTCCGATATAAACTAGCACAGAGAGAACGGGGAAACACGGGTCAGGTGGCTCCAAGAAAAACTGAATATTTATTAGTTTTTACCACAAGGGATCGAATGGGAATGACATTTCACTCGGCATATATATTGACCGATTTAAGTCAAATAAGGGTTTTTGTAGGGTGGGACCAAAAACAAACTTATAAATATTCACCCCTTTCAACCATACCCGATCCAAAACGGTCGCAGCTGTGAAGGGGCCAAATAGGGTACACATTATTTCTCGGTCACTTGACCGATATAGATCAAATAAAGGGTTTTGTACGGTAGCTCACAAAGCAACCTAAATGTTCACACCTTCAGCACAATCGAGCGAAAATAGTAAATGATCAGAGGGGGTCCATATATGGTACCATGCAATGCCACCCCCCCCCATTTTAGGTCGAATACAGTGTGTTGTAGGGTGACCCCTGATGAGACAAACTAAATATTCACCCGCTTTCACCATCCCAGATCCAAAATGGCCGCCCCAGATGGTTCAAATATGGCACCTATATATACAATTTCTCGGCCCCTTAACCGTTTGATGTGGTAGAATTGGTGCTGTAGGGTGGCCATGGGTTGGTGAAAGGGGTGATACTTAATTTGTTTTACGGGCCACCATACAACACCCTTTATCTCAAATCGCCGTGGCTCATGCCAAGATGGTGGACAACTACAACCAGATCATCTCTATCCGCTTCCATTACAGCAATGGGACTGACGATCGTATATCACAATTAGTTATTTCGTGGCCACGAAATAAAAAAAATATTCCCATGTCCTAAAAAAGTTTTGACTGACACTTACATAAATATGACTCGCAGAATTGTTAGCACACAACTTCGTATTATGCGGTACTTCGTCCTAGCAATAAACATTAATTTTGTCAATTGATGAAAAAACAATCAATCAATTTTACAACGAAATCCTGAAACTGTAGTCATGATAAACATTACATTTGTAGAATAGTGGACATTATCACTGAAGCACGTGATTGTGATGTATATGATTGATGTGAACCACCTTTTTATCAACTACTGTATCTGGTGGCCTGACTATATTGCAAGTTAATTTGGCAAAATCACATGTAGTTACGATATATTACATGTAAGAGCCATGCATATATGATAGCCATTAAGTTCCACCAATGTGAACATTTGAGTAAATTTTGTCAAACTCTATATAGGGTCCAACGTTAGTTTTGTTCGCAACTGTAGTACACTACCCGCGGAGACTTATCTGACGACATCATTCTCAAAAATAATTTCAACTCGCACAATTCATGAAAAGGCTAATCGTGTTAGTTAATATCTGTATAATCAGGAAAACGCTCTTTAAATTTTTAAAACCGTTCAAACAATTTGTTTCCACTAAAATGTCAGACTGGAAACAAGTAGACTCTGAAAGTAGACCGCTAAATTTGATACTTTTGTTAATTTCAACTCGCACATCCACCAGAAGGTTAGTTATGAGGATTAATATTTGTATAATAAGCAAACGCTCTTTAAATTATTAAAACAGTCCAAAAAAACTTTTTTCAAATAAATTTTCAACTAGACACAGGTAAACTCTGAAAGTAGAGACACTATTGATAAATAAACCGTTCGCATGTCGTTTTAGACAATCCGAAATTGCGCGACCGTTGTTTTCGACCAAAGGAATCTGGCTTGTGAAATCAGTGAGGGTGGGGGTAGGGTTAGCTTTTCTGTGATATCTTTCCCAAAAATCGATGTATCGAAGTTTTGTTTGTGGCATATGATCAAGATATCCTTGTAGATTGTTCATGTTCGTCTATATGGGATCTAGCTGATTTTAAAAATATACAATGCCTTAATATTTGGGAAAGAAAATTGAAAATGCAGTCATATATACAATTCATCTGATGATTTTATGATAAAATTCCACATTAAGATATGTAATTAAGTAATTTGTGGCAAGATCTCTCCATGTTTTTCGATTTCTAAGAACAAAGAAAGCCACTTACCGAACTTGCTATGCGTAATAGCATGTTTTTATTACCAGGTGGATGGAAAAAAAAATAGAGGGGTACACAAACAAAAGCCTCACACAAACCTGTTTCCACTAAAATATCAAGCTGGAAACAGGTAGATTCTGAAAATAGACACATTGGTGATATAGAAACTGTTCTCATATCGCTTTTAACATTCCGAAAACGCGCGACCATTTTTTTCGACATAAGGAATCCGACTTACAATGGAAACAATGTCATAATATTATCTTAAGATGGACTTAATCTAAGATCTAAGGTGGATCTTATGATGTAACTTTTCCGTTTCAAGAACGCGTTTCACAAAACAAGATTAAGTCCTACTTAAGTAGTAAGTTAAGTTCCCGCTCATTTAGATTGGTTTTCGACAATTTTCTACAGTCCAGAACGAAAAAATGTGGGCTTGTGCAATCTTTATGTACGGCATTGAGAGGTTATCGAGAAAGAGCCGAGTCCGAGTTGACATTATTGTGTGACAGGGATGCTGGATAGCGGCTGTGGTGGGGTGGGCTAATCAGCGCATGTATCTTAGTGTCTATAGTCAATGCATGGTGTCAGAAATAAGACAATATAATTATATGGATCGATGCATGACTGCGACCATGCATTCACGCCGAGTTAATCAACTAAGAGCAATGATCAGGCGGCGATTTTTTTTATGTGAGCCGACATAACTCGTATATTATCGACCACCGCTCTCTACGTGTAGCAATAATAAAAATAAATCGGCGATGTCATCAGGACACACATAGGTCATTTTTCGATTCAAAGGGAAATGAAAAATATTTGTTAGAATAACTTTTTAATTATTTTTATGCAGATGTTTCATGTGGTTGTCATACCATGGATATATATATATATATAAAACTACGTTTTCGTTAGCACACTCGTATTAAGGGGTGTCATCGTTACGGGTGTGTATATCATATATACAGTAACCTGTACAACGGTTATCCCACCCCTGCAAAAAAAAAACATGACAAAAAATTGGACAGCCTTGAAAATCACGACATATGGACGTGGGCATAAACTCAATAAAAATAATATTCTCTATAGAAAATTGTCACCATTTCTAAAACATATTTTGATAAAGAGCGTTTATGTTACCTTTCCTATATGACATATCTGCTTTGTAAACAGCCGACGGAAATTTGGAAAGAGGAAAGAATCAACACATTAATTGATCTTATTTTACCCCATCTCCCACACACACATGGAATAACATAGAGGAGATTGTGAGCTTTGAGCTAGGCCATAATTCTTATCAAAAGTTTTATTCGTGGGTAATACAATTTTATAATATATATTATCTATAGGTCACATACACAGCTGATAATTGACTATATCCTACATTCGACGAGGCTCGGGGTGGCTAGTTGGTCTCTGTGGGGAGGGGGTACATCGTGAAATTTCCAACTGCATCCGCCCCTTAATTGAACCGGGCCAAACTTCCATGTTCGCGAAATGCACCGCCCCTTAATTGAACCGGGCCAAACTTCCATGTTCGCGAAATGCCATGTCCACCACACACGTTTGATTTAAACTTTCCAATTGGTATCTCAAATATTCCAACAGTTCGAAATTTCTAACCTGACGCCCTAAAGTTGGTGATTTTCGGTTGCTGCTGTTTGTCTAAAACAACACATTCCTTTAGTTAGAAATTCAAACAATTGAAAACTATATGTAGTGTACGATTAATGTTCTTGTCAGGCATGAAATTTCCAATTGCTAAACATTTTGACCAAAGTGTGTGTGTGTGTGGGGGGGGGGGTAGACAACACACACACCCCATTCTCACGTCCCTGATGATAAGTCTATACTCTGAATTGTTTTTGGAATGTTTGAGGTACCAGTTGGAATGTTTACACCCAAAGAAAATTGGTGTTGTTTAAGGGGGTGTAGTTGGACATTTCGAGGCGAACACCCCCTCTCACTCTGTAGCCACGACCCTGTATACCAGACGACGAATTGCCCACCCAGACAAAGTACAGATATCTCCGTAATTGCAAAATAACATAGGCCGCCATACGTGTGATCGATATGCCACTTATCACGTGGGTCTTAACTTTAAGATTATCTTATGACACATCACAGCAGTCTTAAAGTTAAGACCAAAGTTAAGACCATCTTAAGTTAAGACCTTGTTCGTGAAACGCACTTATGACTGAAGTTTGAACTTATGACCATCTTAAGTCCAAACTATGTCATAAGTTGCTTTCATGAAACAGGGCCCAGGACACAGGATAAAGCGGAGTAACATTTAATATAACGATAACGGACAATATGTATGCCTATGCTGGGAATATATATGGACACCCCGTGATTCGGCCTGGTTTGTTTGAGTTACAGTGCATTTCGCCATTCAATTTAAATTCCATGTAGAAATTGCAATCCCCACTAAAATATAGGAAAAGATACTCATCGGTTAAATGATTTTGAACATTTTACCCATATTGAATTTTATGTGCATTTTCACCAAAAATGTTATAAAAAATGTTTATGTTCGCAAAAACATCTTAAGTCACACATAATGCTATCTCAGACAACCGAATTTGAAACATCAGTATATGTTCCGTGAGATACAATGGACATGTAAGAAATTACCCCATGTAATACACACAATCGATGCCAAATATACATGATACAGCTTCATGCAAAGGGGAAAACCCAGCTTGACAAAATTGACTAAATCGGACGGAATTTTATGACACCACAACAGGCGAATGAGCGTGGCCAAAAAAAACAAACAAACAAACAAACAAATAAACAAAACAAATAATATAATATAGGCAAATCGGGGGTCACTTCTTGTATATATCTATTTGTATTATATATATGTAAATATGTTTTGTTCATGTACTAATGCACTTATGTTCTGTATTGATTTGCAGCTAAGGCATAATAAACTTATCAAACACATATGGTTATGAAAATTTCAATACAAACATAGGCCTACCTGAATATGGATTCCTGGCTAGATTAATTACATGTGCCCTTTTGGGTACCGGATAACGATAGTTTTCGATACCCTTGGGATAAAATGGACAACCTTTGCCAATGGTAACTCATATTGCCTTACATAGCCGTTGACTCATATTTTCATTACGAATTATGAAATACTTTTTGCATGATAAAGAGTGAAATATCTTACTCTCAATTTTCTTTTGTGGAATATACACCTATTTCGTGCTATTTTTTTTTTTTTGGTGAATCTCGTTGTCATAATTCCTTAAAGAGCGTTCCAAGTACTAGCTAGCCTATATTTATATGTGTATGCCATCATCAACACTGCAATAAAGAGCGTAAAACTTATCATTGAATAATTTCTTTGTGAATGATAAAACTTTTCGGTTATTTTATGCTGATATGTTTAGCTTTTAATTAAATCTATTTAAAGGTAATTAATTAATAAACCAGTGCGCACTGAATAAAAAGCGTCCATTCTCTAACTGATTTAATTATATATGATAGTACCAGCCATATATGGCACATAATGTGGTCGAAAAATTAGACGTATCCATTTTTTTCCCTGCTGCAATTGCTACACGAAATCAATCAGATTAGAAAAAAGTTTACAGCCGAAAATTGAATCTAATATGTTTTACCGGTTATTAATACAAATCTGAAGAAAAAAAATGGGTCACGATATGTGTAAAACCTGCTTCATTGCTACCTCTTAAAACTCTAAGTCCAAAAATGGATTCAAAACCCCCCAGAGCTGCTTCATTGCTACCTCTTAAAACTCTAAGTCCAAAAATGGATTCAAAAACCCCCCAGAGCACTGCTGCAGCCGCTACAGCGCTGCATTGAAAAAAAATGGGTCGCGATATGTGTAAAACATGCTTCATTGCTACCTCTTAAAACTCTAAGTCCAAAAATGGATTCAAAACCCCCCAGAGCACTGCTGCAGCCGCTACAGCGCTGCATTGAAAAAAAAATGGGTCACGATATGTGTAAAACCTGCTTCATTGCTACCTCTTAAAACTCTAAGTCCAAAAATGGATTCAAAACCCCCCAGAGCACTGCTGCAGCCGCTACAGCGCTGCATTGAAAAAAAATGGGTCACGATATTTGTAAAACCTGCTTCATTGCTACATCTTAAAACTCTTAAGTCCAAAAATGGATTCAAAACCCCCCAGAGCACTACTGCAGCTGCTACAGCGCTGCATTGAAAAAAAATGGGTCACGATATGTGTAGAACCTGCTTCATTGCTACCTCTTAAAACTCTTAAGTCCAAAAATGGATTCAAAACCCCCCAGAGCACTGCTGCAGCCGCTACAGCGCTGCATTGAAAAATATTGGGTCACGATATGTGTAAAACCTGCTTCATTGCTACCTCTTAAAATTCTAAGTCCAAAAATGGATTCAAAACCCTCCAGAGCACTGCTGCAGCCGCTACAGCGCTGCATTGAAAAAAAATGGGTCGCGATATGTGTAAAACATGCTTCATTGCTACCTTTTAAAACTCTAAGTCCAAAAATGGATTCAAAACCCCCCAGAGCACTGCTGCAGCGACATAATTTGACACAATGTTTTGCAAATACATGGTAATCCTCTTATCACTATATAATATTAGTACATGATAGTGAATAATAATTGTTTTATTTTCATATTATATTAAACTAGTCAATAGAACAGTATGCTTACAAGGTTGGTCAAATGTGAATTGTTGTACCATTGGCCATTAGGTGTTAATGAGAGGTCCAATCAAGGATATGCATCCACCATTGTAACCAATCAGATTGTTGCAGCCATGAGGTTGACTTCGGAAGCCAAATTTCAAGTTGTATAAATTCCACCATAACCAAGTCATGATCACAACATTTTATTTTCATCTGAATATAGATCACATGCATATTTCCTGATACGTTACTGCTAAAATATTCCTTAAACCAGCAAGTAAGTATTGCATATTATAATACACAATATTTATATTCACTTTATTTGTATTTTAAACACTGGTTACTTTATCACAATGCATCATTATCTTTTGAGTGATTAATATTTGTTCTTCAAATTCAAAACAACTACTCAGTGGTTGATACATTAATTGGCATTATCTCAGATTTTGATATATGAACTTCCATCTCTTCATGTGTTAAGCTTGCAATGTATGAACTTGCTGCTGAATTGAACATATGACTTTTAGGTCTACTATAGATTTATTTTAGATTGGTAATATCAATTTATGGTTATGTATTTGGTTATATAGTTGATATTTATATATCTTTGAGAATGCACATTTCTAGAAATTATCAAATTTCAACAGCATACTCTGTAAGCCATAAAGCAGATAACGGTTAACTTTCTGAAATGCCTGTTTATTCATACATGTATAATGAATCCATTTTGCAGCCATGAAGATCATTGAAAGAGACAACTGTTGGGGTTACAAAAGCAAGGGAGTGTTTCAGTTTAAAAGCAACTTTGTGATGAAGTTACTCTATGCTGTCATCAGTCCCACAACAAATACCAATACCGGTTATGTTGTAGAAGTAACAACTTCTAATGGAGATGTTGGGTATGTATCAAAGTGCATAAGTTGTAATATTTTATTTTCCATTATGAAATTTATCATTCTAGCCAACAAGATCATTTTCTTACATGTAATTAGCTAAATTATCTGTATATATTTAAATTATAATAGTCACTTATAAAGTACGCAGATAGCACTACCAAATCAAGTCAGAATAAGGTCCTATTAGCATCTGATCTCAAGTGACTATAAATTGTGGCGGGTAATATTAAGAAAGCAATTGGTATATAATTTTGGATGATCATTTGTTAACATTTATTAAACATCTTTCAATAAGGTTTGAAGTGATTTTATATCTCCAGTCAGTCCATAATATGAATACAAATATTCACTTCAATATATGTCGATTTCAGTATAGTGCATTATTCCCAGCTGAATTGTGAGGTAAATACACCCACATAGATTGATTTATGGTTAAAAGTGGTTAGTTCACAATATTTTATAAACTCGCTTGTCTACTTCCAGAATGGCACATTTCCGAATCAGTGAGATGGGAAATGGTGGACAGCTAGCACGTGCACTGACAGAAAGCTTCTCAGTTTGCGGAACTGTTTTGCTGTGCCACATTAACCCTGGCCAGATTACCTCACTTCTATTGAAGCTACAACAAGACTTATCCAACAGTCTGACTACTATCAAGAAAAAGGTAAGGCCTTTACATGAAGAATAGAAATTGTGAGCATTCCCATAAACAATCGTAAAGGGCCAAACTAAAAACTAAAACTAAAATTGCATTTTAATTCATTAACACTATCACCCACAACTGGTAATCTTAATAATTCCATGTTTTAAATAAATAATTATTGCACAATTTGGTAATTCCAGATATTGTCGAGAGTTAAGACATACTTTTTATTATGACAGTACAGGGTGATGGAGTTGTATATAAATATATTCATTCAGACATTGTCTCTTGCATGTTATATGGAACTGTTCTTTTACTTTCAGGCCCTGGTGGAAGTAGCAGGACTACAGCCATCAACGGACATCATATTTTTAACGAGGGATCTCATCATCAACACAAAGGGCGAGCAGGTAAGTTAATAACCAAAACCAGAACAATCGGTCATGTTGATATAAAGAAGTGTATTTCCAAAACAAACATTTGTAAATAGAAGTGTTCTCTGCACTTCAATAAATAGCTAGATTGATAAATTCTACACCATGTTTCAAATCCATTCTTTTACAACAGTCTGATAATAACACAATTTTGGAATATGTTGCATAAACCCCAAAAACAATGTATATTAGATGATCAAAGCTTTATCTTATTTCCCTTTCAGATTGACCAAGGTGATTGCAAGTATGTCTGGCTAGCAAATTATACGGCTGTCCATCAATCAGTGACCTTACCAGGGAGTTTAGAACACCATTTTCGCCGCAACAATTCAAAGATTTACTCCTACTTGCAGGACGAATAATGGATATCAACCACCCTGCCTTTCTGATGGCAATCAGTTCTCACATCTTGGGCAGCAGGTATAGATAACTAAGTCTAATTACTATTTGGAAACACTGAAGCAAAGTCTTGGTTGCACACCAATCCTAGTTATGCATGGTCCTTGTTGGCCATGTCTAAATAGTAACAACAATAATAATAACAAATTATTTAACTTCAGTTTTGTTGGATACCCAACAGACTTTACTATTTGTTTTGGAAACAATGTTCAGTCTTTTTATTTAAATACATTTATTCATTAAATCTTGAACGAATTAGACCCAAATCTCACACACTGCCTATTTTATTGTGTCCAAACTGAAAAATATAAAAATAGACAAACAAGGACACATGGCAATTTAATGGTGTATATCTTGTATCATGGAGATTCCTAATAATCATCAAGTATGAAGTCATTAAATGCACTAAATATGATTAAATAAAACAAGGTTGTCCATAAGTCTATCATTCTAAGTTTAATTGAATGGTGAGATTGTTCACTATTAGGTTTGATAGTTTGGTCTATTTAGTATACCATGGCACTGTACTCTATGGCATCTTGATGTAATGCAATGAAACCTACATTTAAATGTCACATCAAATGTGTGTTATTGACCATTAAATTCTGATATTGTAGATATGACGTCATCATGAACAGGATCCAGCATTATAATTTGCCGGTGCTGTACGGAGAGCCGGAGACAGGCAAAACGTTAACAGCATTGTGTTGCGGGACACTTACAGGATCCAGTGTATTGTATTCAAGGTATGTGAATTGTATACAGTTTTTTATATTTGGCCACAGATATTTAACCGACCACATACATGTATGTACAATTGTACATTGTAATTAGTTATGAATATTGAGTCTATAGTACATTTAGTTATAAACTGTGATGACAAAACATTGAACAGATTTGAAAACATGCTAATATTACTGAGATTACTAATTAATCGGCCAGACGGCATGTCGTAATTTAAGATGAATCAGACATAAAGTCAGTGTAATTTAAGATGAATCAGACATAAAGTCAGTGTAATTTAAGATGAATCAGACATAAAGTCAGTGTAATTTAAGATGAATCAGACATAAAGTCAGTGTAATTTAAGATGAATCATAAAGTCAGTGTAATTGAGATATTATTGATAGCAAATATTACTTGATTTCTTCATATGTTATTACAGGTGCACTATGCCATTTCTACACTGTCTGATAACCAATCAGTCGCTGCCATTTGTGTGGGACGATCCATCCCACATGTCAGATGTTGGACAGTTTGCAGTCGACCTGGCCGATGGTGCAGATCGAGGGAAGAACACCGATGCAACATGCTATACCAAGCCGCCGCTAGCGGGTTGCATGGTGACATCGAACTTTGATCTCCATGAGTTGACAAGGTACTCTACTCTTAATCAGTCTTAATATTATGGTAGCTATTCCTTCAAAACAGATTAATCTTGTTTTTCACATTTGAGAGTTCTTTCAGAAAAACATTTGCATTTCTGATAAAAAAAAAAGGTTAAAATTTGTCAGGCAATTGTTGACAAATTATGTCTGAAAGTTTTTCGGATACAGCTTCCTTGCTGTTTTTAACCAAAACAAAAATGATCAGATTTAGTTGATTTTTCTATATGCACATTAACAGTGTTATTTATGTCTACTTAACAGGTACTACACCAGACTGGTCCTGATCATTTTTGACAAACCGAAGAATACTCTGGGAAGCGGCAAACAGCTGCTAGATGCAGCTAGTAAAGTCAGTGCTTCCTTTCCGTGTCTAGTCAACTTGGTATGATGATTTACACTGTTTAACTTTAAATGACATTTTGATATTTGAGTAAGATTGATTGGCTATTAAATATCATTATTTAATCTTACAACTAAACTCATATGTTTAGTGCCGCATGTGTCCATGTGTGTCTATTCCTGTTAGAAATGGAACAAATGTGCATTTGCTTCTCAATATTATGTCTCCAACGCCATGTATTATACGTTTTCTTTTCTTCAAAGCCATCACAAAAATAAGTATTGACATGTAGATCTAGTCTGAATTTACATCCACCCTGGGCAACAATTTAATTTACTTATCTTGCCAATTGTTTACCTTTCACCCACACAAAAATGAAAATAGATTTAAAATGTCATACATATAACCAAGAATCAGAATTGTTCATGTTATATATGTATTTATCTTGATTTCAAGGTTGACGACGTGAAGCGGGAAGAAATTCTTCAGAAAGCAAGAGGTATACTGCAGCAGCTCCCTGAGGCTGATAGCCGTATGGCGGAGGGATTGGGTATAACCCTAGTCTTTCTTCAGAAGGTGAGTTAACCCTATATGATTTCACAACTGAAGTTGTGCATGTAACCCTTACCCATATTTTCATTTTATTTAGCCAACTATAACCATCCGAGGTCATAAAGGCTTAAAAATAACTCATTAAATTAAAGTTACATCCTTTAGTATAAATAAAATAAAATTTTGGCATGATACCCACATCTACATTTTTGTTTGGACATGGCGAGTTCCCTGATTATTATTGACTTGTTTTGTTGTTGTTGCTTTTAGTTTATTATGTGTCACCCTTTTTTATTTTTTTATAATTTCAATAGTTTTATTTCTTTCTGTTTTCAGATTCTTGATTTTGCCGGTCTGGGACACGTAATGGGTCAAGTAGAAGACTATGTAAGCAACATCTTGCTGAATCACCACAGATCCACACTTTCTCGCAGACAAATCAGCCATCTACTTGTCAGGGCATTAGAAACCAAAACTGAAGAGGAGGTGTGTATATTTTTGAGTAGTAATCATTAATTTGTTTATCCAAGAAATAAATGGTTGCTTCAGAAAATTAAGATGTTGTTAATAAATAAGTTTGGTGAAGCAGCAACTCAAATCAGTTTACCAGATGTAATAAATACTCCAAATTACAACCACAATTATATTTATCAATGTGAGAAAGAATCAATACAATTATTGAATTCAAGACAGTTACTGTCATAAACAGCATAAAGTTGACGTTATTCAAATGTGCCAGGGTATGCACCCGTTAACGGCAACACAAAATTGTTCACATATAGAGGTAGTCACAAGATCAAACAGATTTTTCTTTTGCTAAATGTGAATGATTTCTTTCAACAGCTCAGCACATCAGTTCGCACCCTATCACAAGGCTATGCAGTGAACATTGCAGGTTTTGCAAGACTGATGAATGTGACCGATAAAGTCGTCCGAACAGAATTCAATAAACTCACCTCAGATACAGTTCAAATTAGGTTTGGGGCCAGCAATCTCAGATGCCATCTACTGCCACTGGAAGTTGTCCCAACCCAAGAACGTAAGTATTACAACCTTCACTCAATATATTGAATTCATTTTCGATAGTATGCCTGCCAAGAGATTGGTTATATCTATTTGCAGATAATAAAGTAAAGATCTTAATTCGGTTAATATAATCTGTTCTAAATTGTTGTTATTTGGGTTTGAAATAGCTGAGAGTAATGTATATCATTATTTGTTGTAAACCGTTGGTAGCTAGAATCAAATCATACTGGATTTTTCTCAATAACATCTGTACTCAATTAGTCCAGAAAGCTTGTGTCCAACATATTGATTTCATATGCATGCACCAATCTATGTAGTGTATACCTTTTTTATTGCAGCCTCTGAGTCAGATAATAGCAGTGATAGCAGTGAAATGGTATCAT
Organism: Siphonodentalium dalli; assembly: GCA_032622095.1. Classification (NCBI taxonomy): domain Eukaryota; kingdom Metazoa; phylum Mollusca; class Scaphopoda; order Gadilida; family Siphonodentaliidae; genus Siphonodentalium; species Siphonodentalium dalli. The sequence continues at coordinate 150,755,342 of CP136066.1, forward strand.
CAGACAAGGACGAACCTGATGAAGGTAAACTATTTTACTTAGAAACCTTGTAGTGAATAATATTAATCTCTACTTATTTAAGCTGATAATGAAGCATGTTTTGGCAAAAAAATTTAGAACTCAGAATTTAATGTTAGAAATGTAAATTCCAAACTAGAGTCTCAGTAGATTGTGATGATTCAAATTCAGGACAAGAGACTTGTATCTGATATTTGAAAAATCCTCAGAAAAGCTGAGAAAAGACTGTTAAAACATGAAGTGTGATTTAACCATTTAATCTTTGTCAAAACATGGCACAGGTGCTCAAATTTGACTAGACAATATAATATAATGTCGACTTTGATAATGAACTGTTATTTTCAATTATGAAATATACCAGTTCCCCACAAGCTGATGTGTAATAACATGTATAATAAAGTTCTTGCTGGACTTCCTGATATGTTTCAATTGAATAATGTTATTCTAACTTTGCAGAAGAAGAACAACAACTCGACAGGGTGGAATCAGAAACTGAAGAAGTAGATGAAGGACAAGAGGTAGTGCCAGTAGCAGCTAAGAAACGGAACGCGGAAGAACAACAACTCGACAGGGTGGAATCAGAAACTGAAGAAGTAGATTAAGAACAAGAGGTAGTGCCAGTAGCAGCTAAGAAACGGAAAGCGGGAAAACCAACAAAGAAAGGTCGGTGTTTGTTATACAAAGATTTTACTGAAAAGCATTTCCGCTGGAGCCATCCAACTCGTTGCATAGCAAAATCTGCTGCCATCCTCTCAAACCTTCCTCTAAATTAAGTTTTCTATCTCATTGAGAGCTATAGACTAATTTATAAAAAAACGTTTACAACTACAATAAATCAAATCAGTTAAATGAGAGCTGAGCCCTTCATACCGGCAGAATTATAGAAAATCTTGTGCGTATATTTTAAAAATTATGTCTCATTAATGTACTGATGGAATTAGTCAAGATTGTCCAGCTGATTATTGTATTTTTCTTTCAGTAGTTCTACCAAGTGTGACAGAGGCAACAATAGATATATGCGATGTAACATCGTGTATAGCGAGTCGATCAAAGGCGAAGAATGTGATGAAGGTCAGCTGTTCCAGGTGCGAAAAGACGTTCCACAGATTTTGTGTGCATGTAAGATCGAGAGCGAAAGAGTATGAATGGCATTGTGATGTGTGTTAGTAATTTACATGTGTCCATTATAGTATTTTCATAATTATATATTGGCAGTTGTCATGTAGCAGTACTTTGGGGGGTTTTGAAATGAAAGTATTTAGTAGAAATATACAAGCATAAACTTAAAGTCAAAATGAACTCAATTTAATTTACAGCTAACTTTTTACTTATAATACCAGTCGCAAAATCATTACGTAATCATTTAGTTTTGGAACCTAGTCAACAAATCCAATTTGACTATAGTCTATCACCACACATGAAAATACTAGTAGTTAGTTTAAAATAGGTATATTTGAATGTCTAATCAAGAAAATTTACTAGTTTTTGTTGATGCTGTGTACTTTGATGTCTAAGTGTCTTAATTTATAATGTATACACTTGTTAATATGCTCACTTCTGTTATGTATATATTTGCAAAGAAATAAACACTTAGTATTAAAAATGTGTTATTTGCTCAGTCTCACACCAAACAACAGATCATTTCGCTAAAAAAATATTGGCGAACGTCCTGTAGCAGTACTTTGGGGGGTTTGAAATGACATTTTGACTTAGGGTTTCAAGAGGTAGCAATGAAGCAGGTTTTACACATATCGTGACCCATTTTTGTTCAATACAGCGCTGTAGCGGCTGCAGCAGTGCTCTGGAGGGTTTTGAGTCCATTTTTGGACTTAAGAGTTTTAAGAGGTAGCAATGAAGCATGTTTTACACATATCGCGACTCATTTTTATTCAATGCAGCGCTGTAGCGGCTGCAGCAGTGCTCTGGAGGGTTTTGAATCCATTTTTGGACTTAGAGTTTTAAGAGGTAACAATGAAGCATGTTTTACACATATCGCGACCCATTTTTTTCTCAATGCAGCGCTGTAGCGGCTGCAGCAGTGCTCTGGGGGGTTTTGAATCCATTTTTGGACTTAGAGTTTTAAGAGGTAGCAATGAAGCAGGTTTTACACATATCGTGACCCATTTTTTTTCAATGCAGCGCTGTAGCGGCTGCAGCAGTGCTCTGGAGGGTTTTGAATCCATTTTTGGACTTAGAGTTTTAAGAGGTAGCAATGAAGCAGGTTTTACACATATCGTGACCCATTTTTTTTCAATGCAGCGCTGTAGCGGCTGCAGCAGTGCTCTGGGGGTTTTGAATCCATTTTTGGACTTAGAGTTTTAAGAGGTAGCAATGAAGCATGTTTTACACATATCGCGACCCATTTTTGTTCAATGCAGCGCTGTAGCGGCTGCAGCAGTGCTCTGGAGGGTTTTGAATGCATTTTTGGACTTAGAGTTTTAAGAGGTAGCAATGAAGCAGGTTTTACACATATCGTGACCCATTTTTTTTCAATGCAGCGCTGTAGCGGCTGCAGCAGTGCTCTGGAGGGTTTTGAATCCATTTTTGGACTTAGAGTTTTAAGAAGTAGCAATGAAGCAGGTTTTACACATATCGTGACCCATTTTTTTTCAATGCAACGCTGTAGCGGCTGCAGCAGTGCTCTGGGTGATTTTGAATCCATTTTTGGACTTAGACTTGTAAAACATGTTAGATTCAATCTTAGGCTGTAAACTTTTAGACTTGTAAAACATATTAGATTCAATCTTAGGCTTTAAACTTTTTTTCTAATCTGATATCTTGTAGCGATTGCAGCAGGGGAAAAAATGGATACGTCTAATTTTTTGACCACGTTTCTTGCCATATCTAATTTATTTATAGTGATAGGCCCTCAGGCTACCTATATATACCCAAAAATAAAGAGCGATTAATCAGTGGGGCATATACATGTAGATGTGTGCTATGAAAACTAAACAACTGATTGCTTCAATTAATAAAGGGCTTTCAATGCTGAAAAAACTCTATGTAAACTGACCAACAATTACATTTGGTTTATTGTATAACTATATTCATATAGAGTTTTTAGAATTTTTATGATGTATAGGGATTCTGCCGCTAGCGGCAGAATAAGACAGCAATCTTATTATGCCGCTAGCGGCAGAATAGCATTTCCCTAAATATATGGTTCCTATCCTATAGTTCCAAACTGTATGACAAGTAGGACGTTCCCTACTTTATTTTCTGAAATTTGTGACACCGATCGGTGTGACTTTAATATATAGATAAATAGAAGCAGATTATACAGGGGGGGGGGGCGTAACAAAGTTGCGAGACGTGGGGGTGTTTTTTTTTACATCGCCATTTTATTTACACCCACCCACCCTTTCTTGCATTTTTTTTTTCATAAAATTTTATACACCCACCCCAAAACCCCAAAGCTTTATGTTAGTTCCTCTGTAAAAACGACCAACCTCTCTATATTGGTCCCTTCTTTGAAAGACCAAATTAAATGTTTCTTCCTGTTTACAAACCAGGCTATGGTCTTACAATCTCGTCCAAATACGGATACGATAGGCGAGAATCGCATGCGTTTTGATATGTCGATGCCGTCTGGAGAGTTTGGCGGGACCAGCATCCCGTCTCGATTTGCTCAGTCTACCCTTGATGCTATAAAGTGGTAGCCGCGGGCGCTTTATGAGCCATCAGGCCCCCGCGGCAGCGGTCGCTGGCGCGACCTGACTGCCTCGATATCAATTTGAAAAAGGGGTGACGTTGCTTTGTATTTTGCCGTCCGCCTCACCCAAGCCCACCCACCCTAAAAGTGATTTTTCCTATAGTGTTTTTGAAACGTGTCTCTTTGTGGTGTCATTCTTTTGGTATGATTTTTTACTAAATAACGGGTATGTTAGAGTTACATTTCTTTGAATTTTACAATCGAAACATATTCGCATGCGATGCTGAGTCACGCGGGACACGGCAAACTAAATCGCGCGCAAATTGGCTTGCGATTTTTCAGCATCCCACCCCATTTGGCATGCGATAGCGTTTGTACTAGGTGCAGCAGGCGTTACAAACATGTGCAAGACAAATATTTTCTTGGCTGATAATTGTGCGATAATCAGCAGTAATCAGCGATAATCTCAACTAAATTGAACTCTAAGCAATCAACAAAGGTAGAATATGATGTGATTATGTTGGTAAATTTATAACCCAGCCTATTCATCTGTGTGAGTAGATGAAAAATATGTTGAATCCCCTGGAATGACAACAAAAAATAACTAGGGCCAGTGTTAGGGCCTATAATAGAATACAAAATTACACACAATTAAATTTATATTTTTTTCAGACATCAACCAGCATCAACTAGTAGGCCTAGAGCCTATAGTAATACCAAAAAGGAAAATGTGCATATGAACCAGTGTACGAATTAGCTTTTATCACATAATTTGGCCATAAAAGCAGTTTCATAATTATCGGTAATAGACACGTTTAATATCAGCGCGTGCGATGACGTCACGGCGTTCTTCAAATAACTTGCGATCGCTGTAGTATATGATTGTTTGTTTTCGATGAATATTGCGCGTTGCTTCGGGTTTATTTGATCATGTGATAAAAGGTATCTCACACTCGTCCTATTTTATACGTAATTTATCAACCTCGTCTTCTAAATTCTATTTGAGCCTCGGTAAACCTCGGCTCAAATCGAATTTAGTGAACTCGGTTGATAAATTCCGTATAAACTAGAAACTCATGTGAGATCCTCTATTTATGTATGCCTGCATGACCACCGACCCGACCTCGCATTACGAGTTAGGCTAAAATAATGTCTAACCCTTTGAGTTTGAACGCGGATGGTCAATTATTTTTTCTTCTTTGATAATTTTCAAAATTAGCATGAATTAGACATTAAGTATCATTTACATACTAGTATATGCAGGTAATTATGGGATATAATAATTACAATGTGAACAAAACTGTAATGTGTCCTGGCCCTTCTTCACATCTATTTAAATAATATTTTTATACTTTTCAGAAGACTATCCAAGGAAGGTTATATTTTTGTTTCTTTCAATAAATGTTATTAAAACTTTATTTCATGTCTACTTATTTACATATTGATGGTTTTCAACAACACTGAAACAAATAATTTGACAATTCAAATAATTATTTGACAAAAGTATATTTAAAAATCAATTTTAGTATAAAACACTGATACAAATACTTATTTCATACATTACATTCATGCATCAACTACCGGTAACTGTATGAGTAAAGAGACTGTCATGAAGTATAAGAATTATTGTAATATTCTGTCATGAGTTGTTAGCTGATATTGTCAGACTGCATTAAGTTCACCCTACCCTAGAGCTATCTGAAGTATATTTTCAATATAAAAACTGCCAAGCAAGCTGAAACAGACACAATAAAAAAATTTGCGCGTAAAAATAATCTATGAAAATTTTGGGACCCACCCCCACAATATTCACTATTTTTCCATTTTATATCAACTTATGGGGGTAATTATAACAATATTGAATGTATTAGTGCTTCTCAATTTGCAACAAGCCACAGCATATAAACAAATATGTTTAAAACATTTGATAATATGTCAATGAAAAAAAATGCAAAAAAAGTGGCCTCGGGTACCCACCCACCCCCCCCCCCCCCCACCCCACCTCACGTCACGTAAAAACATTTTCGCCCCACCCCCTGGATTATACTATATATTGTTTCATTAAACTGCTTCTTATTACCAGTTCCCATGTCATCCATGCCTGATCTGGACTATATATATACACCGATCAGGCTGCCTCGTGGGGGTTTCTTTGGATTTCCGGGGTGCACCATCTCGGTCCTTTTCAGGACTCTCTGTAGGAGGTAACCCGCGCGGATGCTGGAATCCACAATCAACCTACTACCACTGTGTGTATCGGCTACCAAGAACCGCAAGCGACGGATCAAGACCCAATCGAAGCTGAGACGCGACCAGAAAAGAATGGAATCCTGGCGTTCGAAGTGGCGGAAAGCACCACCACCATGCAGCTACACAAGGGGTTACTGACGTCACTGCAGGAGACACAGCCTACCACTCATTCGACAGACATCACCACCACGCCTGTGATAGAGACCATGAAGTGGTCTGTACATGCCTCGAGGCTTCCGGCGACGATGTGGAGATGATAACACCACCACCTATAATACCGAGACTCCACCGGATCGATCGAGGAATGTAAATTGTCACATCCGTCCATGCGACGCCGAAGTACGAGGAAAGACACCACCCCCACATCACAGGGAGACAAGAGAAGCAGAGACGTGGCGACAGGGTGGGGGTGGTCAAAATGTTCAACAATTGGAAATTTCATTTCTGCCAAAACATTAGTTGGAAATTTTCCACCAACAATAGGTTGAAAATGTTCTTGTAGTTTGATTTATTGATTATTTATTGATTATTGGGGGAATTAATTGTTTTTGGACCAGTATATTTTCCTAATTTTTGTCAAAATTTTGGACTGAAATGGTCATCAGTTGGAAATTTCCAACCTCAGGGGGGGGGGGTGACAGGTTGGAAATTTCCAACACTTGGAAATCTTGTGTCCTGGTCGCTCCCACGTGGCCGTCAAAAACTGCTAGTTAATTTAAGAAAACAATATTGTCATACATTTGGTCAACATTGTCATTGGAATTGTCATCATCAGTTGTAAATTTTCCAAACTAAGTGGGGTGTCAGGTTTGAAATTTCCAACTATAGGAATGCTTGAGGCTAGTCTAGATGCTAGGATTTTGCGATTTTCTTGTTCAGATTACACAATTTTCGCACACCGGTCCGAACCATGGTCGGCCCGGTGTGTCATTGTCCCGAACGTATGTTCGGTCTGATTCTGATTGAAGGGGGGGGGGGTGCAGTTGGAATTTCACAAGGTGGACACCCCCAACGGAAACCCTATAGCCACGTCCCTGAAGAGAAGACATGATCGAGAGACACAGATCACAAATCGAAGAACTCATCTACCAACATCATTCAACAGGAAAGACGTATCAAGTCAACAACAATATAAGTCCTTCCTGCTGACAGATCATGTTATCGATGAACCGAGGGCCAGATGAAGAGGACCTCTGAAATGGACAGATCTGGGTCAATGATTTGAACACCGGGTGGCTATCTTTCACCAAATATCCACCACTCGCAAAAGGTCTTCAGTCCCAGCATGGTGTGAGATATTCAGAAATTAATAGATTACCATATGTGGACTCTGTTAGATTTTCTATCATTGATCCCATGCACAACCTGTATCAGGGTACTGCAAAATATATGATGAGGCTATGGGTAGAAATTGGTGTTATTGACAAGGACAAAATTAAGAAAATTCAAGAACAGGTTGACAGTATGGATGTTGCCAGTTATGTTGGTGCTATACCACGCAAAATTTCATCACCTTTCAGTGGATTCACTGCAGATCAGTGGAAAAACTGGACAAATGTTTTTTCTATCTATGCATTAAAGGGCATTCTGCCTGATAAATTGCTGGAAAACTGGAGAAAATTTGTTCTGGCTTCTATAATTATCAGCTCAAAATTAATCTCTGAACCAGAAATATTGAACTTTGAGAGACTAGTTCTCAAATATATGGTAAAGAAAAAGTAATGCCGAACATGCATTTTGCATTGCCATCTGGCAGATTGCTTGAGAGATTATGGTTCTGTTTATTCCTTTTGGCTATTCAGTTTTGAAAGATATAATGGCTACTTGGGTTCATTACCTAACAATAATCGTTCTGTGGAAGTTCAAATGACAAGGCGGTTTCTTCGGAATGCTCTTGTAAATTCGTTAACATTGCCATCAGAGAATGAAGATGATTTAGCAAAACATTTATATTTTAGAGAGTGCATTCAGTCTGAGGGCCCCTTTCAAACAGAGAATTTTTTTAATTTGATCCAACTGTCCAAAATTACAGCTGGGGTGGCAAATCAAAACTGGGATGATATATCTTTGTACATCATAAAAAAATCAGTTCCTTTTATTTTACCAACTGGTGATTTCTATTTTCTCAAAGAAGCCTATAGAGCTATGTATCCAAAAATGTTCAATTCCACCGTCATGTGTCAGATGTAGTGATGTTTTTTTGGGAGGCGAGATATTTGGCTCTGAATCGTCTAGACACAAACGTTCATCATTCATTATGGCTTACTGGGCAACAGAGGAGGGGAAAATAATTTCTGGTGACACTTCTTGTGATCTAATACCAGGGAAAGTCATGTATTATTTCAAGCACAATATGTTCATCAATGAAATATGTCATACTCATATCTTTGCCAAGATTTATTGGCTAATGCCAGTCAAAAATGATTTGAAAAACTGTTGTGGCACCCCAATACAATTGTGTGAGCAAGATATATTCATGATCCATGGTGCTTGTTCATTCATGCCGGTACAGCGAATCTTTGGCAAATTCGTTCCAACATGGCTCACTGAGAAACAAAAATGTCACTTTTGTGTGTCCTATAAACAATGGATTAAACATTTGAAATCAGGAATTTATTTTCTTGCCTCATATAGACTGGGGCAAGAAAATAGAACAAATCAGTTCAGTAGGGTCTGAACTGTCGCGGCTGCTATTTCAGTATTTTTTTTCCCTTTACAATGTGGCAACTCTAAAAGTACATTTTGGTGAGTTTCCAATATAATAAAGGTTACGCTATTTATCCCGCCAGATCAGCTGGCCAGATAAGAGAGAATGTGTGGCGAGTATAAATTGCATGATCCTGGGATCTTCCGGATTATATTTGATATTATTACCACTTCAGCGGGCGTTACCTGTAGATTAATGAAATTTTCCTGTGCGTTGATATCCCATAACAGCCTATCACGTGACGTGTCGGACCTTAATGAGTTGTCATGTGACGTGGCGTGCCGTTATTGTAACTGTAAATATGTCCATTATGCTTTCATTTTCAGCATTGCATGCATAATTTTTTCTGTGATTTTTGTGTATTAATAGGTGATTCTTTCATTGGAAGGCATTAAAAACCTCTGTCCGTATATATTTCTCCCTGACAGGGAATTTATATACTTATTTACAGGCAATTACTATGCCTTCCTATAAATAAATCACCTGGCATCGCATATCAACAAAAGTATTGCCATGTATATAAGAACTAGCAGGTTAGCCCGCCACTGGCGGCAATCATCCCATGGCTTTGTTCGAAAAAGCAATTGCAACAGCTTCCGAGACAGTGTGCTGCACCTAGGTGTAAAATTTCGTTGAAATCCGCCAGTTTTACCATCTGTCCAGCCGTTTTCGATTCTATAAAGTATATATATATATACACACATATACATGTATATATACGGAAGTTTCAAAATATATAGTAGATATATCCATATATTTCAAGTAGTTATGTGTTCATAAGAGTTTATCAGAGGAGTTCCTTGTACATAACATTAGGAGTTATCTGTACATAAGAGTATATCAGAGGAGTAATATGTATATAAGAGTACATGGGTCATTTCACGAAGTTGTACTATATTGGGTACCTAAAACGTACCGTGACAGTGTTTACAAAGATATGGGCTGTCTGTTATTTGGTGGATATACGGTATTTATAAATCGACACATTAAAGGCTTTAACTACCATCTCAGTTCAATAATTCGCCCATGTCGGTTTATATCGCTGAAAGTAATATGGAAACATTAAATATACAATATTTTTTATTACTGTGGTTGGTAAAGTGTCAGAAATAAGCGTAACGGTGTCTACCTTGAATTAGTACAGGGTGCAGATATTGGCGTTTGATCGAATGACAATACCACAATGAAATACATGATCAGACCTAATGTGTTCTTAAAGCTACATCACCAGCCTTTTCTGTTAAAGACATATTATAAGAAATGTCCAGATTCACCGTGTATGTCAATCTTGGTGGACATAAGTTGCTCTTGTAGCCACACAGATGTGCTAAATTGAATAATTCAGTGTATTCTAAGATAATCTCTATTTTGTTAGCCGTAACGGTGTTTACTGAAAATAGAGGGACACAGTTCAAGAATAACATGCAGTATGTGTAAGTCATACGCCGGACATAATATTTGTCTTTTCGGTCTGACTAAACGTGCTAAATTTACAATTGGGTTCCAAAATATATTGTGATAACTATTTGGTCGGACTATATCCATTGACATCGGCTTAACAGGGGCGATGGACATGTAATGGTGCACAACATTCAGTGGGTTGGTCAAGTACTTTTCTTTAAATACGGACAATGAGAAGTTAATCGAAATTTTCTAAGAACAAAGACATGTGTGTCAAACACCTGACAATGTTTGTTGAATGTTAAACTATATATTTTGTTCTGGTATCACAGAGGGACTCAATATAGCACAACTTGGTGAAATGGCCATATCAGCCGAGTTATGTGTACACAAAAGTGTGGATTGTCATTCACAATATTGTACAATTTTAAAGTGAAGTTTGACAAATGGTTTGCATTTCGATGGCATCATGCTGCATTTGTCAAACTTCACTTCACAATTTTTCAATAATATTGAGAATGACGATCACTTCTTATATTTTAACATCCCCAGTTTTTAGTATTTTTTGGGCAATTAATAATAGCGGTAGATATTTAACACCATACTAGTTGTGGAATACAAGGTGTATAACATTGGTATGTAGACGACTGATGCAGTTTTCAGTGGTGCTCATGACTGGTTCATGTCTTTTGTCTTGTAATTCAACTGAACTGTTATAGGGACATAAATTGTAGTTTTTTTTATTATCACTGCTAAGTGCTAACCCGATTTTTCAGATGCCCAATCGCTAACAATTCTGTTGATTTCCAATAAAATGACATCATTTTTAATAAGAAATGACATATCATTTGTTTTATACAGATATAATCACATTGGGCTTACAAATCAATGGTATGCTTTGGTATATAATACACGTAGGGCTGCGTATGGATGTAAATATATAAGATTTATATTGAATCAATTGACTCTATTGATTGTTAATCTGCAGAGTCTTTTGTGTGTAAATATTGTACAAATTCTGGTCGTAATTACATGAGTTTCTGTTAATTGGTTTATAAATGACGTAACAATTTGTGCCTGAATGGGGGATCTCTGATGAGACTGACACAACTGTGCAAAGACCGAAATAAAATGAATGCGCATCAAAGGTAAATTTAACACTAAGCTCAAATATCTCTCCCAATTATAATTTTTCAAGCAGTTGACACCTTTTTCATTGCTGATCATATTTCCTTATTTCATGTGGTACAATATGCATCAAAATATTTCCAACCAAAATTATTAAAAATAAACCCAAACAAAGCGTATTATTATGTAATAAAAGGGGAGTAATGACTTGTTACTGACCATTTATGAAAAGTGCATCTGAGTCAGGTATTGTGAGAAATGAAACAAATATTAATTTAAATGAAAGAGAATTGAAACAAACATAAAATAAAATATGTGTCCTTAGTTTTGTCTCACCAAATGATGGATTAACTCGCATTCATTTTATTTCGGCCTATAATCAAGCATGACAAAACAGTCGAAACATCGCATCAAACAACTGAAACAATTTTTTAACTTTCCAAAATCCAATTATCTCTCATGTAATTTAATTGATATGCGATGTCAGGATCTTCAGTGTAGTTCGTCACCGAAAAATGAAATAATACACGAAGATTCTTCTATCGCGTAAAATGTGGTTATGGAAGGGTGTTATCACTCTTGGCCAGATCACATAAACTGACCGTACAAATAATCAGATTCATCCATCGCGTAAAATTGTGGTTATGGAAGGGTGTTATCACTCTTGGCCAGATCACATATAGTCCGGGAGCTAATAGGGGTACCTTTGCACCCCCCCCCCCCCCTGGGACTTAACTTCACCCCACTCATTTTGTTCCTTATTATGTCCTTCAACTTTTAAACAATGTTAACAAGAAAAAAAAGTGGCCGTGTAGACTCCAGACAAAATGGCGTCCATCATGGCCGCCGTTTTTTAGCCCAGACCCTAAGTCAGTTTATGCAAATTATAGCGGGAAAATCTTGTAAAATGTATACAAATGTATATATTTTCGTGAAGCTGAGAAATAATGACACATTTTTGAGCCAAAATTTAAACTCACCATCCAAGATGGCCGCCAAAATGGCCACCGGAAGTTGAAAATATAACATTTTTTCACAAATGTCTTCTAGATCAATTCATGCTGTTTGGAACTGGTTCAGTAATGCAAATTTATTTTGTGTTTTGTATATTAACTGATCATTGGAGCAACGAAATATGCAATTATTGGGGTCCTAACCCCTTCCGATCCCTCAAAAATTCGATTTTACAGAATGCGGTATAAAATTTCACAAAAAATCACAATTGGGATTCTAGTCATATTTCAACAAGAAATGAACAGAACTTTGTAATGTAAGTGAGGCATATCATTAGCTGTTAATATTCCAAATCACTGGAACCAAAATTCTTACTTTGGCTCAAAATGGCTGCCAATATGGCCGCCAAAATATGGAAAATGGTAAATATTACACCAGCGTGTCCTGCAATCGCTTACAAGTTGTGGTTGATGTATAAAATTGGCTATTATGCATTCTATACATTGAATACTAACATGTCTGATGCACCATGGTTAATTGTTACTATTGTCACCCCTGACATCGTCAAAAATATTGGACTTTTCTCTCAAAAACTTGACATAAATATGGGCAAAAATTAACTTTTCAGGTTTGGACCATTTTTTCAAGTAAAATATAACTATCTTTGGATTGAAAGGTGTTTATTGTTTTGGTCTATTTTAAATGTATCACACTACAGTGTTTATAGACTGAATTGCTCAAGATGGCTTCCAAAATGGCAACCAAATTTGTAGAATGTTAATTTTTTACATATATCCCGAACATTCTCTGCATTATCCGAAAAGGTAGCATATTGTGACTCACTTGGTTATTATACATGTTATTTAATTAACTGACAACTACATGTTCTATTCTGGTTGTCTCAGTTCCTTTTGGAGCATGAAAAATTCATTTTAAAGTATGCAATTTTGCTGAGAACCTCTTTTGTAATTTTGGCCACATTTATTGAAAGGAAATGAGCAGAACTTTGATACAGAACTGAGATGGATCATAATCTTTGGCTATTCTGGTCCATTGTGATAAAAAAAATGTCAACATGATACAGTGTGGATGCCAAGATCATAGCCAGGGAGTTACTCTATGATCATATGTGAGGTGAATAGGTATACAGGGAGTTATTGTATGTCATGACTGATGTGAGTAGGTATACAATGAGTGACTATATGGTTATTAGTGGGTTGTCCATGGTAAGATGCATCTAGGTATACAGGGAGAGGTCATGGTCAGGTGTGAGGTCAATCGGTATGCATGGAGTGACTTTATGGTGTATGGTTGTGTATATTCAGTTCGGGTGCAACCGGTGTACCTGTATGGTCATTGGTGTGGTGTATGGATATAGCTACATGGTCATCTATGTGATGATTATGCATATATGGAGTGACTGTAAGGTCCTGGGAGGTATGTGCATGTGTTGTCTGTATGATCATGGATGGGGTTACCCCATCCATGATCATACAGACAACACATTGGGGTATGTGGATAAATAGGGAGTGATTTTATGGTTACGGGTAATGTGTACAGGTATACATGGAATAACTGTACGGTCATGATTGAATATGAATACCTGGAGTAAGCTGGGTGGACATTATCGAGGGTGTGGTTATATAGGGAGTGTCCGTGTGGTAATGGTGGGATGTATATTTATATATCTCGTGGATGTATTATCATTTGTGGGTGTATAAGGCTTAGCTGTATTATCATGGATGGCGTGTATGATTATGCAGTGAATTGCTGAATTGTCATGTGTGAGGTGTATATGCAAGTATGGAGTGTTTGAGTGGTCGTGTGTGCGTTTTTTTTGTATATCTGGAAGGGCTGAATGGCCATTAGTGAGGTTTACATGTATACCTGGAGTAAATCTATAGTCTAGGGTGAGCTGCATATGTATATCGAGTGGTTATATGACTATGTGTGTCAAATAGGTATACAAGTAGTGACTATGGTTAATAGTGAGATGAGAACATGTAGGTATACAAGACAGTAGTGACTGTATGGTCACAAATGTAATGAACATCTATACAGGGGGTGACTAAATGGTCATGTGTCAGGCGTATGAGTATACCTGGTGCTCCTGTTTGGTGACTCGTGGCGGTATGGTCATGTGTAGGTTATACCAGTATAACACGTGTTGCTTTATTGTCATGGGCGAGGGATATGAGTATATAGCAAGTGGCTATATGGCCATGGATGAGGTGCACATGCATACATGGAGTGACTATAGTGACATGGATGGGGTGTATTAGTATATCTTGAGTGGCTATTCGGCTATGGTGTGACAAATAGGGATACAAGGAGTGACATGGCCAATGTTGAGGCGAATATGTATACAAGGATTGACCATGATCTTGTATGAATGTTTTGAATAGGTACACACGGGGTGACTATATGGCCATAGGTCAGATGAAGGTGTATACCAGTTGACATGGGTGAGGGTATGAGTATGAAGCGAGTGGCTATATGGTCATTGGTGATGTGCATATGTATACCGGAATGACTTTATGGCCATTGTTGTGGTGTTGATGTAGACATTGATTGTCTATTTGACCATGCGTTTGGAGAATAGGTATACAGGGGGTGACCTTATGGCCAATGGTGAGATGAATGGGTATACAGGGAGTGACTATATGGTTATGGGTCATGTTTAGGAGTATACCCGGTGTGCCTGCATTGTGACGCATGGCTGTATGGTCATCCGTGGTCATGGATCAGGTGTACATGTATACAGTGGGTCACTATATTGTTATGTCTGTGGTGCTTATGTATATATGTAATGACTGTGTGCTAATGGGTGGCTATCGCTTTCCACATTTAACACCCCCATCTACATAAACATCATCAAGATGGAGAACTCTCTGACATGACCTCTTTATTGATTAACATACCCTTGAGTTATTGTAGAAAGCGATAGCCACCCAAGATACAACCCACCCATTACCACCAAGATATAACCCACCCATTACCCAAGTCACTCCATATGTACATAAACACCACACAAATGACAACATAGTAACCCACTTTATACACGTACACCTGATCATGCAGCCATACTTGGTTATACCCGTACATACCACAAATGACGATACAGCCACGAGTCACCATGCATGAACACCAGATATACACCTACACCCGACGCATGACAAAAAGTCACTCTATGTATACATATTCACTACATTCACGATCATACAGTCACTCATTGTATACATATTCACATCACCATGGACCATACAGCCGCTACATGTATACCTATTCGCCATACACATGACCATAGAGTCAATCCAGGTAAACATATTAATCTCAGTTCCGTCTCAAAGTTCTGCTCATTTCCTTTCAATAATATGGCCAGAATCACAAAAGAGCATCTCCGCAAAATTCCATACTGCAACTTTAAAATGAATTTGTCATGCCCCATACGGAACTGGAACAAATATAATAGAACGTATTTGTCAGTTAATTAACTAATACGTAAAATAACCAAGTGAGTCACAATTTGCTATCTTTTTCGGATAACGCAGAGAATAATGTTCGGAATATGTTAACTTTTAACTTTTTACAAATTTGGTTGCCATTTTGGAAGCCATCTTGAGCATTTCAGTATTTAAACATCACAGTGTGACACACTTAAGATAGACCAAAACAATAAACACCTTTGATACCAAAGATAGTTGCAGTTTACTTGAACAAATGGTCGAACCCTGAAAAGTTAATTTTTGCCAATATTTTTGTCAAGTTTGTGAGAGAAAAATCCCATATTTCTGGTGATGTCAGTGGTGACAATAGTAAAAATGATCCATGGTGCATTAGACATGTTAGTATGCAATGTATAGAATACAGATTAGCCAATTGTATACATCAACCACAACTTGTAAGCGATTGCAGGACACGCTGGTGTAATATTTACCATTTTCCATATTTTGGTGGCCATATTGGCAGTCATTTTGAGCCAAAGTAAGAATTTTGGTCCCAGTGATTTGGAACATTAATAGTTAATGATATGCCTCACTTACATTACAAAGTTCTGTTCATTTCTTGTTGAAATATGACTAGAATCCCAATTGTGATTTTTTGTGAAATTTTATACCGCATTCTGTAAAATCGAATTTTTGAGGGATCGGAAGGGGTTAGGACCCCAATAATTGCATATTTCGTTGCTCCAATGATTAGTTAATATACAGAACACAAAATAAAGTTGCATTACTCAACCAGTTCCAAACAGCATGAATTGATCTAGAAGATATTTGTGAAAAAATGTTATATTTTCAATTTCCGGTGGCCATTTTGGCGGCCATCTTGGATGGTGAGTTTCAATTTTGGCTCAAAAATGTGTCATTATGTCTCAGCTTCACGAAAATATATACATTTGTATACATTTTACAAGATTTTCCAGCTATAATTTGCATAAAACTGACTTAGGGTCTGGGATGAAAAACGGCGGCCATGATGGACGCCATCTTGTCTGGAGTCTACACGGCCACTTTTTTTTCTTGTTAACATTGATTAAAAGTTGAAGGACATAATAAGGAACAAAATGAGTGGGGTGAAGTTAAGTCCCAGGGGGGGTGCAAGGGTACCCCTATTAGCTCCCGGACTAATAAACTGACCGTACAAACAATCAAATTCTTTCATCGCGTAAAATTGTGGTTATGGAAGGGTGTTATCACTCTTGGCCAGATCACATAAACTGACTGTACAAATAATTAGATTCTTCCATCACGTAAAAGTGTGGTTATGGAAGGGTGTTATCACTCTTGGCCAGATCACATAAACTGGCCGTACAAATAAGCAGATTCTTCCATCGCGTAAAATTGTGGTTATGGAAGGGTGTTATCACTCTTGGCCAGATCACATAAACTGACTACAAATAAGCAGATTCTTCCATCGCGTAAAATCGTGGTTATGTAAATGCATATTCATCGAAAACATAACATGCAGCAAGTCATTTAAAGAATGGTGTGATGTCATCGCACATGCTGATATTAAACATGTGTCCTACCGATAATTAGGAAACTGATTTTTATGAGCAAATTGTGTCATTTGTAAGAAAACTTAAGTTGGTGGCGAAGTTAAAATGAACAATTATATATATATGTATATATATTTGCCTTAATGTGTCAATTTCTCAGATTGTAGTTCTTGCAAAATATCTGTAAACAGCTATTAAATACAAGCCATATGAATTGAATTTGTTACCAACTCCTCAATACATATATTTAACAAATGGATGTCTGTTTTCCTAAATGCATGTATTATGACAAGAAATGTGACAGTAACCACACATTCATAATGCATGCATTTTGGAAAACAAACATTCATTTGTTATATTTACGCACACTTCAAAATATGTATTTAAAATAATGTTTTTTCTGTTTCCCCCAACCATTTTAAACATACCTGTGCACATTGCAATGGTTGTTATGTCATATGGCTCCGCACAGGTACTCAACAGCCCCATTCATTAACACAGGAATTTAAGTGTTCCTAGTAGATTATGCACAGATGTGTAAGTATATTGCAATATCAGCATGGAAATCTTGTGTACTACAAGTAATAAGGATTCTACAGTGTTGATAATTGCTGATTCATGTATATATGTACATTTATTTTATATTTGTTTCGGGCGGATGAAGTTGCTTCGATAACTTCATCTATGGTGTTTTTTTCTGGCCTGCAACAATGTGTGTCAAGAATGTTTTTTGTTATAGGTCTTGTATATATATTTTTCATTATTGTTATGGATGCTTGTATATAACTTTTTCTTTATTCTTCATGAAAATAAAATGTTTGTCCCTATCCGACAAAACAGTGATAGGGAGCCATTTTCACATAAATTTGAGTTAAGTTTAATTACTGCAAATCATGGGGCTTCGGTGCACGTGTGTGACATATTTATGACATTTTCAGTTTATACACAGTAAAATGTACTTTGTTTCAGCAATGTTAAAAATTTTAGATGGGAAATGGTCAACAAGTGGACATGTATTACATATAGACATTGATAAAGCAAAAAAAAAATTGTTATCGCTGATTAGGAGAGCTTTGTCTGGCAGTAATGTTTGTGACAAAGTCACACACGATACAAACCTCTCATATTCTGTGATGGCAAAACGTTTTTGTTGTTTCATGTCTTTATATAATACATGTCTCCATGCTAACCATTTGTCTTATCAGGATTCTTCACATTACTCAAGCAAAGTACATTTTGACTGTGTGCAAGCTGTGAAAATGTCATTAATATGTCACACATGTTAACAGAATCAGTACTAGAGGGTCTCCATTGGGGGGGGGGTGTGGGTGTCCACCTTGGGAGTTTCCAACTGCACCCTGCCCCCCTTGCATCAGAAATCATACCAACACAAGCCTTTGCATAATTCCATTTGCACCCCCCCCCCCGGTTGTACCTCAGGCCTAATTTCCTATATATTCAAAGCCATGGTTCAATATTCCCGGTATGAGAATATTCAGATATTTTAACCTCAAAATTACAACAAAAGTGGTCTAATTCCAGACAAATGCACACAGCTACGGACACGAGACCAGGATACACCGGACCGACCATGATTGTTCGGCCAGGTGTGAGTAAATTTTGAAAACTATACAAGAAAATCGTAAATCCTAGCATCTAGACTGGCCTCAGCTGAAGCTTTCCTAGTGTTGGAAATTACAAACTTCATACCCCCCCCCCCTCAGGTTGGAAATTTTTTCAACTGATGACCATTTCTGTCCACAAGTTTGATCAAATGTAGTAAAATATTGTTTTGCTAAACTAATTAGCAGTTTTGTATTGGTCATGGGGATGGGGCAATTTTGAAATCTAAACAAGAAAATCGCAAAATCCTAACATCTAGACTAGCTACAATCCTTCCTACTGTTGGAAATTTCAAACCCTACACCCCCACTTAGGTTGGCAAATTTCTAATTTTTAACTGATGACAATTCCAATGACAATGTTGACCAAATGTATCACAATATTGTTTTCTTAAATTAACTAGAAGTTTTTGACTGGCCACGAGGAGTGACTAGGACACAGGCTTCCCAAGTGTTGTAAATTTCCAACCTGTCACCCCCCCCCCCCCCCCAAGGTTGGAAAATTTCCAACTGATGACCGTTTCTGTAAAAACAAATTACCAAAAATAGCAACATATGCAAATATTGGTCCAAAACAATAAAGTATGAAATTTCCAACTGTTGAAAATTTTGACCAAAGTAGGGGGTGAGACACACATGTATACACTGATCAAGTAATGTACACACTACTTGTTGGTAGTATAACTATTTGTTAAGTTGATCTTAATGGTATAATACCTTATAGTGATGCGAGATGTTGGTATATTCAATTTATGAATGTATCTGATAATAAATATAACTATTAACACTATACAAAGCTACATGTCTGCCAACCCAAAAATGATATCATTTCATTTTCCGTATCTTACGGTACAGTTTTGACTCAAAATGGTAATGTTGATGAATACAAATAGTTATGAGCTTATTTTTAATTTAAGAATTGTTTACTTCAAATATGCTTTATTTGTAATCATTTTAATTCATTTACGTGAGAAACACGACATGTGTCTATAGAGGTATAACATCTATATCACATTTATGGGGCCCCCACCCCACCCCAATGGAATACGGAATACCACTTAACACAGAGGGTGGAATACGGAATACCGAAATACGGCGTACCTCATAACAGGGCATGGAAGGGGGGGGGGGGTGCCTCATTTATCTGTAGGGCGTTTTGTCCGGATACCTGACGCGAAAGGTCTTCGTGTATGGGCTTTTTGTGGATAAACGTTGTCAGTCATTTGACTCAATAGTGACATCAAATGTTTACCACAATGCTATAAATGTTCGCTGGCGACATAATAGCTCTACTGACCTCCGGCACTGTTCCAAGAAAGGCGAATTTAATATGTATAAATGCATGCATAAATTCAGGGTCCTAAATTTATGCAACATTTATGCGAGATTTAAAAATATAAATGTGAGATTTATATTTTTGAATAAATGCGAATTTAATATGTATAAATGCATGCATAAATTCAGGGTCCTAAATTTATGCGACATGCCAGTTACCCCCCCCCCCCTCCACACCCCCCCCCCCCCTAGAACTGTCCAGGCAGCCGCTGGGAAGTATTCACTATACTATTTGAAAAAATTCTACCTCAAGTGTGAGTTCGAAGGCATAGCTAGACACTCCAGACGAAGAACCTCTCTATAAATATTCATGTCTCTGCATGTAGCCCCTATACACATGCACATGCATATAGTATACTTAATTTGTATTCAATGTACATGTATTTGAGAGCCGAAGATTAGTATGCTGCGTTGGTATCTGATGCGTGTGACTTAATATATCATGCCTTCCTCATGCCTATATATGACATATATAATCTCGACACGAGACAAAGTATATATAATACGTACATATAACGCAGCTTTTCCGTGTTAGTATAGTAAATCACGTGCACGTGTGAATAGACCAGTTTACTGGAGCTGCACATAACAATTTTTTTGTTGTTGGTTTCCCCTCGCCTAAGGCACATTGGGATAATGCGGACTCTCATAACACCACAGTCAAGACAATGCATAACACATTTGTTGACCGATCCCTAAAAATACGCCAGTAAAGATATTAAAGCACGACATGAAACCAATCGTTACGTCAAAACGTATTCGGAGTACAGCGGTATCGTAAAGTCGAAGGATCTGATCTTCAGAGTAATCGGTCTGCGGAGTATACTTCGGAGTATTATACCTACGGAGTATTGGGCCTTCGGAATATTAATACCTCGGAGTGGCGGACCTTCGGAGTATTTAGCCTTCGGAAAATCGGACATTCGGAGTACTGAACATTCGGAGTATCGGACCTTCGTAGTATTGGGGTTTCGGAATAAAGGTACGTAACCGGTGTGGGTAGTGAACAATATAGATATGTTTTGAACATTTGCTCATCATGAGCAAGAATTTCTCTGGATCTATCTTGAATTTCACATATCCTCTTCTTCACTGTGCATATAATCTAAACAATTATTAAGAGCAGATAAAAAAAACAAGGGATTTTAAATAAAGATTTATATAGATATATACCAATAGTTCATTATCTTGGCTCTCATATATAGGAAGCTTCGTGTGTGCCATATATTGAGAGAGAAAACTATTAATAAGCGAGATCACGGATTTTTTTTTAAAGACTTTTGTCGGTTATAATTCCTACTGCTGTATTCTGAGAAAAGCAGAACGAATTGTAACTGACAATGGTAGCGGTCGGACCAGCGAGGGGACTGACCTCTGTCTTGTAGCTTGACTGCATGAATCAGCATGATACAAGCTCCATGCAGATTCCAGTCCCCTGCGCAGGACTTATACCGCTGCCAGCACCTACACATAATGTGAAGAAATCGCACATGCATTTATTTGAGACTTTTGTAGGTTACAATTCATTCTGCATTATTCTGAGAAACTGAACTGTCCATATTCAATTGAAAATTGTCTAGATAAAACTAGAATGAATAATTATTGTTACTGACAAAACACTTCAATAAAAAGTGTTTGATTTAATTAAGAAAAAAATAATTGCCGGCAGCGGTCAGACATGCATGCATATAGCGTAACGAGGGGACTGTACTCTGTTTTGCAGCTTGTGCAGGATAACCAGAATTCGTTCAGCATTATTCCCCTTGTCGTCAGAGTAGCCTGCCCATAATTTCCAATTGAATCGAATTATTGATCGTCATATTCTACTGCATGAGTGCATGTGTAGAACTGTGTTCATTGATACGACCTTGACACAACTATATTGAAACATACATTGTATACCATTTTGGTCGCCTGATTCGGCTTTATACACAGCGATGACATAGCTGTTGGCTATACTATTATATGCATGCGATGTAAATGTGACCAGACTTGTTTGCCAACAAATAGTATTTTCTTCATTCAGAAATGTCGACTTATTGGCTACCCGAGCAGGGGAAATCTGCACAGATCTTCGCAACCTTAGCGGTTGGTTCGGCGTTTAAATATGCAGTATCATTCTGGATGCACAGGAATTACAAACAAACATACAGAAAAGTAGGGGTCGTGTCTGGCCTATTGTTATATCCGGTGAAATCGTTCCGAGGAATCTCTCTCAGTGAAGCGAGATGTACGAAGCTCGGAATATCAAAGAACGGTGCTGTCGACAGGTATATATACCGTTGTCATGGGTTTGAAAGTTGCATAACAATATTATGACTCTTAGCATAAATGTGTATGATTTCTACACAATATGTGTTACATTTATTCTAAAACAAGATATGACATATGCCGGTGGAATTTCGTCAACGTTGAATATGAGTGAATATGTGAGTGTATCATAGTTATCAGGTTATTAGATGATATATAATTTTTATTGGAGACACAAAACTCGTAAAGAACAAAACCTTGGCAGAAACTTTCAAATTTGTTATCAACTCTGCATGTTTGTGTAAAAACTGAAGAGCACATAATTGTGCAGCACAAACTTTTAAAGCTGCTACCATATTTTTTAATATGGTAGCTTTTGTGATGATTAACAGTGTCTCAAAAGAACATATCTCATCTACTAACTATAATATTATCACACATTCACTCATATTCAATGTTGAGAATATTCCACCGACACATATATGCTATGTGTCATTTCTGCACAATTTTGTTAAAGATAAAATGTAACACATATTGTGTAGAATTTAATCATATTTGTTTTAGGAGTGATATTATTATATTATGCCATTGTTCACCTTGCTGTTTGTTATACTCTCTGTATCAGCCACATGGGCCTCGGATTGGACACAGCTATAGCAGCTAGCACAAAGTCATGGTCATATTGAAAGTATACAAAGCATAATTTGTATACATGCAGATTGTTAGATCATGTCATGAATTTCTACACTGGCTACGCCCGTAGAGATCACATTACACCCGTTCAAACCCATGCCAACTTAATGATGTTTTGATATGTTATGATGGGGAACGTTATAACATTTAACAAATTATGCAGGAAATAGATTTCTTTGTTAAAACTTGTTCCTTGATAATCCATTTCGCCATATATAGGGGGGAGGTCCCAGCTGCAGATTTCACAATTTGCTGTGACATTTGTGAGCCGATATCGCAATACACATTGAACTGATTACACGGGAAACATTGTAAGCGCAAAGTAAACTGGCTCACCAGAGTCTAAATAATTCAATCTATATCTGTGACCACCGACAGAGTGTGTCGTTAATAACGAGTAAAATATAAATAAGACAAATCTAAATTAAAATCGAGCTCGCCGCTTTAACACAAACGCATCGTTATCATACGTATAATATCAATAGAGATGTGTTTGTGAAAGTGGCGCTCCAGTTTTTAATTTATTATTTTATATTTTTTATTTTATTTTATATACGTGTCTGGGACCTTCACCTATAATGTGAAATACATCATTAATAAGGAGCATGTATTAACTAACAAATATATTACTTACATGGATTTGTTTTTTCAATTTTATTAATTTTCCTGTTAGAACATCAAAATGTTTCCACGTGTTTAACTGGTGGAGTATGATCTCTAGCCAGAGTAGAGGCTCATGGCATGATATATTAATGCCGTACCATCAAGCACGCGCGATCAAACTCAATTTTTAACTCAGCAATGTGAGGGTCTTTGGAGACATATTTTGTGTTTATGTCACAGTTATTTTTTACTATTTCATCATGCAAACTCAAAATTATTTTACAGCCAAGCATCTGTATAAAATATGAACAAGACACCATCTCATCGCCACAACGCGACATGTTAATGTTAATGATGTATCTATATAATGTAATTCCTTCTTTGCTTCGCCTAGAATCTTAAGATATAATTTCGGATATGATACATGTAATGTAATATTGGATTGTAACTATATTATTCTTTCTAGTGTGTGTTATTATGTATATACATGTAATTACTGTAAGTTCCTATATAGAGACCTTTAGCAAAATAACTATTACGATTAAGGAGAGGATATATTGTCCTATAGTAAGGCGGACACCATCACAATTTACCTACGATGGTTAATTGATGATACGTCATATGCCCCACTATATTCATTACACATATATTTGAAGGAAAGAGTAATGTGTGTCTCTTTTATATCCCATGTTCTTATCCGTGCGTTAAACACCACGCGGATAATGTTAGAGCGTCCCCAAGCAGGACCGATGTCACATCCTTGACACATGCATCTGCACAAAATTAAATTGAGTGGCGTATATTTCGTCTCACATAAGAACCAGCATGCGTCAAGATCTAATTGTGGCCCTATACTGGCAGAATATTGTCCGTATCCGTAATCGTATTCGTGATTTTGCGAAAGGTCTCTATATTCTGAACAAACAACTCGAACGTTCTCATTTGTAAATAGTTTATGTACGTTTTCTCATGTCCCATCAATCATTCATGGCTGAGAATAATAAATCATCTCGGGGTTGGTTTGTTTGGGCTTATTGTTGTTTTACTCGCTGTATAATGACATGTTGCGACGTTGTCAGTTTTAATGATGTATATATATATAGGTAAGATCATGACCATGGTTATACAGGGACCCAAATGCTCTCACAGTTGGCGAATGTGCACACACAAACAGTCTGTAAAAGATCACCACCAATTCAAAAGAACATGGAGAATTAGATAAACTTTGTTCAAATATTGTAGTCTGAATATATATTTTAGAATATTGTTCAATGCTTTGACCTTTCCAATGTTTCACCTAATGCGCATAAGTTTGACCATTAATAAGTGGACAATCCGTACCTAAATTTTCATTAATTAATGGTCAATCTTGCAACGTGAGCTTGGGATTGACCACTAAATCACGACATATACAGATAATCCTGCATGTCTGAAGCCTGAAGCCTGAAGGGTAATAACTCTATAAAGAATGTTCCTTTACTAAATAACGGCGATTTGTATGAGAAATTGCAACACCACAATAGATCAACTCTGGTGAAATATAAGTCAAATTCTTCTATTGGGTGGGTGGGCTTGGGCTAGGCATCGGTTACTCTCTTTAAAAACACTTCTTCAAATATTTCCGTTATTTCGTCAAAAACACTTCTTCAAATATCTCCGTTATTTAGTTAATTAAAATTAAATTGATCCCTTAAACATTGATTAGCGTTAATGGACAATCGACCACGCGTGATTGCGATTGACCATATATTAATGGCCTGTTTGGGTTCCGATTGTTCATTTAAAAATGGCCAATCCTTAGAGAATTGCCTGAATGTTTACAGTCAAGATTTTATTAAACTTTGTACTTAAGAACAGTGTCAATCTTTTTTTGTAGCCGCACTATAGTTGTAGATCATGCCATGAATCTCTACTCTGGCTAACGCCCGTAGAGATCATATTCCAATTTCCACCAGTACAAAACCTTGGAACTTTTTGATGTTTTGACAGGAACCCTTATAAAGTCGAAAAATAACGCGGGGAATATATTTCGTAGTTATTATCTGTTCATGAATAATATACTTCACTGCACGTGAAGGTCCCAATTTTTTTTGCGATGTCTGCTCACAAAAGTCACAGGAAAGCATCCATTTCAAGTTGGGTCCTTCACCTATACATTAACAAGGAACATGTAATAACTAAGAAATATATTCCCGGCGTTATTTTATGACTTTATAAAGCTACCTGTCAAAACTTCAAAAAGTTCCAATGTTTTGTACTAGTGGAATATGATCTCTACGGGCGTTAGCCAGAGTAGAGATTGATGGCATGATCTAGTACTCGTTGGTGATACATGTAGTTGTAATACAGACTTTTATTTTATTTCGCTTTAATCCTGATCGAAGGCTTTGGGTCCCTTTAATCAATTATATGTATTCTAAACCCTCAACGATGAGCAGTTATTCCCTAGGAAATTTTCAGATAATAAGTTCAACAAAAGTACATATAACTTATTATCTGAACATTTCACTCAATAAATAGGCCCTCTGAACAGGGGGGGGGGTCTGGAAAAAAATTGCACATATAGGGCCCAAAAAGTTTTTTTCCGGCCTCAATGGACCCACCACCCCATTTTTGCAAAAAAAATATTTTTTTCCTCCAAAATTTTGGTGACCCACCCCCCGTTTCTCATGTTTTTATCAAAATTTCAGAGGTTTTTTTAGCCGTTCTTCAATAACTGTGTTAACTGCCTTACTAATTGGTAAACACAGATCAGAAAAACGAAAAATATACTGTATTTCCATGTGTTTCCTGGTGCTTTCAGTATCTAACAACAATATTAATTAAGCATTGTGTAGGTACACTATATGTCACAAATTGTCCTAGACCCCATTATAGCCTTAATATATCGAGTGTGTTGTGTCTGACAGAGAACACTGGCCAGTGTAAATAGTGGCAAACAGGTCAGCGGTTCCACAATTATATGTGCATGATCAAAGAACTCTTTAGTCTTACCCAACGGGATGGGGTGGGGAGGGGAATTGTTTTTTGGTTATGTATACACATAGATATATAGTTATTATACTGCCCGATATTAGTCGGCGGGTATATAGTTGACGTCTCGAGCCGTCTGTCCGTACAAACATTTTGAATTTTAACTCAAGTGTCAGTTCATGTACCTTTATAGTATTTTAGTTTCGTCTTATTGAGCAGTAAAGCTCCCAGATGAAGTTCGGAAATTCAATGAGAATAGCGTCACCTTCATTTGGGATTGTCTGAGCAGTAAACAGTAATGTCATTCATCATAACCGATTCAGTTTTATTTGGATAATTGTTGCAAATTAACATTACTTGCAATCATTCAAGATGAGAAATAACCAGAAGGAATGAATTTGATTACATGCCAGAACAAGACAGTATTTCAGACATTAGAAATTTATGAGATACCCTTTTCAATTTCATGTTATGCAGCAATCAGGTTAATGATATCTACTAGTAGTCATCATTGAGTATTCACCATGTAGTATCCAATTTGTGATAAGAGTTTTTTTGTTTTATTACTTTTATTCAGATAATACAACTGGGTAATATATTAATTTTGTTACTAAATATTTCTTCCGTTGATCATAAGTTTCCTGAACGTTAATACGGTGGTCCACTGTGAAGTGGTCCGGGATACTGTGAAATCCAGAATGTTGCTAAATCTGAGGCTAAAGAGTCACTTTAGCTGCCTATATAGCCCTATACCAACAAGCATGGTACTAACATGCTTACAAACAACATTACATGGTCAGTACTTGTAAATTGTTTGAAAAAAACCCATTTTGGAAAAAATTTACAAGCACCATTTTTTCCGCCTCTGGACCACCCACCCACCCCGGCCCTATATATGGAATTTTTTTGCAGACCCCCCCCCCCTGCTCTGAACTGGTATTATCAGTCGTTTGCTTATATTACAAGTACATCCCTCCAAATCAATAATGTACCATTCTGATGCACACTTTTAAAACTTTTAGTATAGAAATGGTTCATTTCATGGTTAATGATATATTTTATGTCTTGAATATGCAAGTACGGTAGAAACCGCATATCCCATGTAAGTTAATTCATGTAATAACTATGCAATTGAATATCGAAATTTGTGGTTGATGTTTCTTTCCGTATTATATAGGCACTGGGTGGTCGCACAGACAAATGCTACTGGAACTTACGTCACACAGAGGCAGGAACCCACAATGGCACTTGTGGATATGCATATTTGTGGCAACAATTTGCAAATGGATGCACCTGGCATGGATACCTTGACAATACCGATATCTCCACCAATCAGCGAATCTCAGAAGAGCCGTGTCACGTGAGTTATATTAATTACATTTAAAGGCACACCTTCGTTACGTAATAATATGTTCTAATTAAACCACAAAGTTCGTCATGTTTATCGTATCTTATATTAAATACCATTGCAAAAAGTTCTAATGCCTCAAAAGATAGATATATTGAAAACAATTCAATACCACATGTTTGTTTTATTGACGAAGTACCGATGTTTATTCTGAATTAATCTCTTTTCGTTTTGATCCAGAAATTAATCGTTTGCTCGTACGTAAATCCAGAACAAACACAGCTACGCGCAATGCATTGTGAAAGAACTCGGGAAGTTGTGAATTGATTAGTTAGTATATTTGATTGATTGGAGGCACCCCATGTCTACAGTATGATGTGTTCATTGATTGTACGTGAACAAATAACAGGTTTTTTTTCCATCGAAATTGCCATGTTACGATCGGAATGAGACATTGATCTGTCCCACGACTCAGAGCATGCTTGAAAATCGGTCCGGATTTTTTCATATATCGTTAATTTATTAACTGTATACAACTGTCAATGGATGGATATCAATATAATGATGTTTTAGTTTAAACATATTTATTAAACTAAATTCAGCTTAAAGGATCGTGGCACAATTTACACGTACAGTTGCTCCTCTCCCAACAGAATATTACCAAACAAAATGATAACAAAATACTATAAAAAAAATACATTATAGCATTCTAGAACATTGTAGAGTATCACCGAAAACGTTAATTTCAGTCGATTTCGGCCATTCTGGCGGCCATTCAAGAAGGTTTATTATTCAAAATATGTCCTATAAGTATATGTCATTTGGATATATGTTGATTTAGTCTAAAGTCGTGCAAAATGTACCGTCTATAGGGAATATTTGATATTATTCGATACTGACGACCATTTGGGACACCATCTTGATTGACAAATTTGACTCACGGTGGATTTTGGATATGTTATTTTGTAGTCATTACCGCGTCGAATGACACCTGAATCGCTTCAGTAATTCAGCTCTTCTGGGACCGATGCTATATCGAGCAGACTTACTTAGTGGGACAAGTTCCGGATCACTTTAGTCGGTCTTATCGAGGCGCACAAATCTACATACATATAATATATACATGATTGTGTAGGAGGTTTAAGGATGTATTCTTGATTCAAGACCAATTTACTTATTATTTAGATTATATTGTATAACATAGCATGTTTGGAACAAGAAGTGCTACAATAAATATGCTATATTTTGTTCGATATTGAACTTTCTATGCAGTTATTTCATACCGTTTCGGTCTTTAGAGGGGGATCAATAATTATTTGTTAAGTTTTCAATAACAAATTATATTTATTCGTCCCGTTTACAGGTCATATTTTATTTTCAACATTGTTTTAATGGAACAACGCAGAATTAAACGCTGCTTTTTATGTCGTTATTTGAGGTTGGGAACCATGAATGTACCTTTTAAGACCGCGATTTTCTCGTAGTAATAATAATAATAATGTTTTGTGCAGGGTCAAAGTTGACACAATTGACGCCCTTGACTGTGGAGATGAAGCCGCTCGCTGGGTTCAGAAATTCCTGAAGAGAGATGACATCAGACTGCATTGCTCCCCGTCATCGATGGAGAAACGAGATTCATCTCAGGCCAAGAAAGATTGGGTTCATGCTGCCAAACCCGGCGATCTGGTAAGATTCATGCTGCCAAACCCGGCTATCTGGTAAGATTCATGCTGCCAAACCCGGTGATCTGGTAAGATTCATGCTGCCAAACCCGGTGATCTGGTAAGATTCATGCTGCCAAACCCGGCGATCTGGTAAGATTCATGCTGCCAAACCCGGCGATCTGGTAAGATAAACCCGGCGATCTGGTAAGATAATGCGCGATAGTTGCACACTGAATGCTGGCAGCAACGTGGCTAGATGTCGTCTGCTTTGTGGTGTCCAGCTTAGAATTTCCAATTGCACCACCCATGGATGATTAACATTCCCAACCCAAGGAAACTTTAATTGCACCCATGGATGATTAACATTCCCAACTAAAGGAAAATTTAATTACACCCATGGATTTTTAACATTCCCAACTCAATGAAACTTTAATTGCACCCATGGATTTTTAACATTCCCAACTCAAGGAAACTTTAATTGCACCCATGGATGATTAACATTCCCAACTCAAGGAAACTTTAAGTGCATCCATGGATGATTAACATTCCCAACTCAAGGAAACTTTAATTGCACCCATGGATGAATAGCATTCCCAACTCAAGGGAACTTTAATTGCACCCATGGATGAATAATATTCCAGACTCAAGGAAACTTTAATTGCACCCATGGATGATTAGGATTCCCAACTCAAGGAAACTTTAATTGCACCCATGGATGATTAACATTCCCAACTCAAGGAAACTTTAATTGCACCCATGGATGAATAGCATTCCCAACTCAAGGGAACTTTAATTGCACCCATGGGTGAATAACATTCCAGACTCAATGAAACTTTAATTACACCCATGGATGATTAACATTCCCAACTCAAGGAAACTTTAATTGCACCCATGGATGATTAACATTCCCAACTCAAGGAAAATTTAATTACACCCATGGATTTTTAACATTCCCAACTCAAGGAAACTTTAATTGCACCCATGGATTTTTAACATTCCCAACTCAAGGAAACTTTAATTGCACCCATGGATGATTAACATTCCCAACTCAAGGAAACTTTAAGTGCATCCATGGATGATTAACATTCCCAACTCAAGGAAACTTTAATTGCACCCATGGATGATCAACATTCCCAACTCAAGGAAACTTTAATTGCACCCATGGATGATCAACATTCCCAACTCAAGGAAACTTTAATTGCACCCATGGATGAATAGCATTCCCAACTCAAGGGAACTTTAATTGCACCCATGGGTGAATAACATTCCAGACTCAATGAAACTTTAATTACACCCATGGATGATTAACATTCCCAACTCAAGGAAACTTTAATTGCACCCATGGATGATTAACATTCCCAACTCAAGGAAACGTTAATTGCACACATGGATGAATAACATTCCCAACTCAAGGAAACATTAAGTGCACCCATGGGTGATTAACATTCCCCAACTCAGGAAACTTTAATTGCACCCATGGATGAATAACATTCCCAACTCAAGGAAACTTTAATTGCACCCATGGATGAATAACATTCCCAACTCAAGGAAACTTTAATTGCACCCGTGGATGAATAACATTCCCAACTCATGGAAACTTTAATTGCACCCATGGATTAATAACATTCCCAACTAAAGGAAACTTTAATTGCACCCATGGATGATTAACATTCCCAACTCAAGGAAACTTTAATTGCACCCATGGATGAATAACATTCCCAACTCAAGGAAACTTTAAGTGCACCCATGGATGATTAACATTCCCAACTCAAGGAAACTTTATGTGCACCCATGGATGATTAACATTCCCAAATCAAGGAAACTTTAAGTGCACCCATGGATGATTAACATTCCCAACTCAAGGAAACTTTAAGTGCACCCATGGATGATTAACATTCCCAACTCAAGGAAACATTAAGTGCACCCATGGATGATTAACATTCCCAACTCAAGGAAACTTTAATTGCACCAATGGATGATCAACATTCCCAACTCAAACGAAACTTTAATTGCACCCATGGATGATTAACATTCCCTACTCAAAGAAACTTTAATTGCACCCATGGATGATTAACATTCCAGACTCAAGGAAACTTTAATTGCACAAATGGATGAATAACATTCCCAACTCAAGTAAACTTTAATTGCACCCATTGATGAATAACATTCCCAACTCAAGGCAACTTTAAGTGCACCCATGGATGAATAACATTCCCAACTCAAGGAAACTTTAATTGCACCCATGGATGAATAACATTCCCAACTCAAGGAAACTTTAATTGCACACATGGATGAATAACATTCCCAACTCAAGGAAACTTTAATTGCACCCATGGATGATTAACATTCCCAACTCAAGGAAACTTTAATTGCACCCATGGATGAATAACATTCCCAACTCAAGGAAACTTTAATTGCACCCATGGATGATTAACATTCCCAACTCAAGGCAACTTTAAGTGCACCCATGGATGAATAACATTCCCAACTCAAGGAAACTTTAATTGCACCCATGGATGAATAACATTCCCAACTCAAGGAAACTTTAATTGCACACATGGATGAATAACATTCCCAACTCAAGGAAACTTTAAGTGCACCCATGGATGATCAACATTCCCAACTCAGGGAAACTTTAATTGAACCCATGGATGAATACCATTCGCAACTCAAGGAAACTTTAATTGCACCCTTGGGTGATCGACATTCCCAACTTAAGGAAACTTTAATTGCACCCATGGATGATTAACATTCCCAACTCAAGGAAACTTTAATTGCACCCATGGATGATTAACATTCCCAACTCAGGGAAACTTTAATTGCATGACACACACATGAGTTGGACCTGATACTTCAAATTGTCCAATTGGTCATAAACTTCAAACATAACATCACCAATTGTTGGAAATTCACAACTTATGGCCATTCTAGAATGATATTTCGATTGTTAGCAGAAATATATTCGATATCTGGTCCATAAACGGTATAACAATATAAAAACAGTATCAGCATATTTTCTGTCAAAAAATTTCAAACACTAATGATAAGCGAAATAACTGAGTCGCGGCCATTTTAGATCCATCCAGCCCCCATCCAGCCCCCATTCCGTGGTTTAAGTGCTATAGGTCAAATTCCTGGAGGTTCATTCGACATATGAAGTTTTGAATATTCACGAATTACGCATATGGAAGGCAGCTCCAGAACTTTGACCTGTGGCACTTAAACCACGGAATGGGGACTGGATGGATCCAATATGGCCGCGACTCAGTGATATCGCATGTTGAATCATGTTTCCGCCTGTTTATTTTATTACTAAATTTCGGGATTACACAACCCCCATCCATCCTGGTCGTCACGAGTCCCTGACTAGGGCTGGTGGACATTATAATTTGTCTCGGGCAACATCGGGGATACTTGGAGATTTGATACCTATAGATGTCAATTTGAACCCCGAGACGGCTGCCGGAGTCCGAGCCAAATCAGAATTAGCCATATGTTTAGATACATGCAAATGGATGTCCAAAATGTTGAAGATGTCATTTCATTAAATTCATACAAGTCAACGAATAGGATCCTCCATTTTCAGACGGCGTTTTCGGATTTCTGCTCATACATGATAATGTCCGATGCTTCCGTCGATGAATTGAATAAGAGGCTGGATACACCAGTCACAGCTGCTAACTTCAGACCAAACATTCTCGTCAAGGGATGCAAAGCTTTCGGCGAGGTATGTTGCATGGTTACACCCATGCTAGAGGGGTTTCACTAAGAGGAACAAAATATAGGGAGTTATTTAATACTCAAGTCGAGCTAAGGGGTCATTATATGGGAGCGGTCTATGGTGAATTTTGTGACGCTATATATACCACACACAGCTGGCTATTGGTCACCTCGGTTATGAATTATGTCGTCTGCCAATCGGGGATATAGAGCCACTATAAACTAAAAAAGAAAAAGAAACTTTCTAAGGAAGTTTCTAAAGAAACTAACAAAAAACTTGTTAACTTGATACTTTTCAGAGGAGATGGGACCTAAGCAGAATGAGGTCCCCCAGAGGGTGAATTTAGTTATGTTAGCCTGCTGTGATGGTAGTATCACTACATTCACCCTCCGTGGATCTCATTCCGCAAATTTCCGGTACCATGTTGTGAGGCCTGATCTTGGACCGGAATTTCCATCAATTCAATGAATCTCACAGATGCATGCATTCCCTGCAGGAGTAATTTATGTATTTTTCAACCTATTTTGACCGCAAATAACATAAATATTTCATTGAATTTTCAAATAATAATAATGTGTAATAATATAAGTATCTCCAGAGTATATAAAGTACGCACCTTCATCAGCCTATTTATATCATAAAAGGGCCAAAATCTTTGCCTCAAGTTATCCTATTAAACTATTAAACCGCTCATTTTTCCAGGACGAGTGGAAAGAAATCAAGATTGGATCAGCTTCGTTCCGACAACTGGATTCATGTACAAGGTACAATGTATATTCATGAGAATAGCCAGGCTGAGCCACACGTGCGTGTAACTTGTAACGTGTGCCGGGCCAGCACCCGTGGTTCAAACTGTTGTTGGTAAGATATCACAAAACATGCCAAATGTGCGATGGGCGCAAGTTTTGGCAGCTCCAGTGAGTGCATTCTAGTTATGTTATACGTTGGATACAAAACTTGTAAATGGCTGTATAGTGCATGTACGTGCAGACGGCCTGATAACTCAATTCGGGTGACCGGTTACGGAGTGTTTTTCCAAAGACCCATAACTCCGAAGGTCCGATTCTCCGAAGGTCAGATTCTCCGACGCCCCGATTCTCCGAAAGCCCATAACTCCGAAGGCCTATAACTCCGAACGCCCATAACTCCGAACGCCCATAACTCCGAAGGTCTATAACTCCGAAGGGCCGATTCTCCGAAGGTCCGATTCTCCGAAGATAATGTTTTATCGCTTATTAAATAGTGTACAGTCCAGTGGTGGAGTCAATTGGGCCCTAGGGAAGACCGCCCACAAAAAACATGTCTAATGTCATGTAAACGTCCGGAAATCCCTCCTAGGCATTCAAATATTCACAGTGTTCCTGCCCAGGGTAGCCCCCGGACCAACGATTGGGGGCGACCCCTCCCATGCATGCGCTCCCCAAATCAGGCCTTCGTGATATGCTTTCGGCATATCATATGCATGATATATCCCCCACATATATGCTAATTAATGTGCACCCCTAAATGGGAACCCTGGCTCCGCCACTGGTGTGCACCGGGTATATTATAACGAAACGCTGCAAGAATGTCAGAGTAGCCTAACATGCACAGGGGCGAACGGGGGCCAAAGGGGCAGAACTCGCCCTTTTTCTCGCCCCTGTACATTTTACTCTGGCATCTCATGGGCCAACGTAACGTTATAGTATCTGGTGTATAGTCAGTGCATGGCGGGCCAGGATTCCCATTTAGGTGGGGGCAGTAGAAAAGGTTTGAATATTTTGATGCCCCATGAACGATGTCCGGGCGTTTACATGACATTGGACATGTTTTGGTAGGGGCCCATATTGTCTGAAATAGCAAGTAGAGGTTTAATGGGGGCAGTAGGAATTTTGGGACCCCTTGGCTTCGCCACTGGACTGTACACTATTTAGTAAACGATAATACCCCGATAAAACAAAATCTTCGGAGAATCGGACCTTCGGAGAATCGGACCTTCGGAGTTATGGGCCGTCGGAGAATCGGCCCTTCGGAGTTATAGGTCTTCGGAGTTATAGGTCTTCGGAGAATCGGCCCTTCGGAGTTATGGGCTTTCGGAGAATCGGATCTTCGGAGTTATGGGCCGTCGGAGAATCGGATCTTCGGAGTTATGGGCCGTCGGAGAATCGGGTCTTCGGAGTTGTGGGCCGTCGGAGAATCGGGTCTTCGGAGTTGTGGGCCTTCGTAGTAATAGGTCTTCGGAAAATCGGTCTGACACCGCTGGCCCCTCGTTTGAGAGATCGATAAAAAAATCTAGATATGAAATCTCAGTTCATCCATCGCTGAAATATTTGTGTATACGTATAGAATATCTCAAGTTGATCTATTACACTAACGATAGTGTCAGTAATACGTAGGAGTTTGGCATATTTATGGAACAATATAGAATCGTTCATATGAAGGGTGTGAAGACAATTGGTTGCCGATGATGCTAATATATATATTAAACCAATTGGGTTAAATTACTAGTTTGACTAGAATGGTATCAAGTGCCACTGCACTACAGTGGCAAAAACCATCAAAGTAAATTACAAATACCGACACAAATAAATAAAAGACACGCGATCATTGGTTATGTAGTCTTTGATTATATAACAGTGTGTCAATGTGAACATGCCCTTAGCGACTGATCTATACGGTCTTCGGGAACATATCATCAAAATGTCTATAGCGTTGAGAATGAGAAAGCTTGTTTTCCCAGTTAATTAATAAGGCATTTAATAATTCATATGTTTCAACATTCACATTTTTAGTGCAATTGTTTCTCAATTGAACCACGCGCTCGACTGTTTGGCCGGACATGATTTCGGACATGATTTATATGCACCAGGATCTTTCGAATATGTTTTGAACTTCAAAGAATGTTTCCAGAAATATGTTCGCATCTCACTGTCTTTGCGAAAACAAAAAGATTCCGCACATATCCTTTAGACATGATCTCAACACATTTCCCGAGTTTTAAGTTACATAAAATAGGCTTCTAATGGACAGTACTATTGTCCACATTATATTTATTTATAACAGTAAAACACGAAGTTGTCGGCAGGTAGAATGGTTTAGCCTGCCCGTGTAATACGAGTCTCAGCTGTCTGGACATCGACACAATTATGTCTGGTGTTTTGCGCGCCCATGTAGCTTGTGACGTCCTGATGTGCGTCGTGACGTCATGGCGTCTTTATCGGTTTCCAGAAATAAATCATTCAATATTTTTCATTTATTACGATTTATTACCAAAATAAAACCAGATTTATAAGAATCCAAATTAAGTATATATGTGGATTTAAATTGCAATTGATGCAATCATTTCATATTAGCGCATATATATGCATTCTTTACTCTATGTACTTCCGGTATGACGTAACATATTCGCGGAAGGATAGACAAATAGACTGGCGCAAATAGACTGCACGCCCGATAACCCTATAGGCTGGTGGCTGTGGGTAGGCATATTGCTGTAGTGATATTGTGTGTCGGTTTTCACATTGTGCTCAGAATTTGAGGAAAATCATAAATTCTGGAATCCACCCGGCGAGAACGCTTATGGCATTAGATAGGATCATGACTGGTGTATCCATACACCATTTGTGATAGCCGTGTGCCTTTAGATATATTTTTTATTACTTAATTTGTCGAATTTTACAACCGGTTTTTGTCGTTTATCAAAGAAACTACCTAATATAAATGGTAGAAATATCGATATGTAGGCTTCATGTACACATGTCACTAGATGCACATTCCATTGATACAATGAAACCAAAATTCACAATAAAAGACATATTTTTCGTGGAAAAATATCGATTTTCCTGAGTGTCATATCACAAATTTATGACAGGCATATTGCCTCCGCAGATAGGCTCATGGCAAAGCACAAACTTGTTATGATAGGCAAGTGGCATTGTTGATAGGCACGTGGTAAATATTGACCAAGCTACAATTTAGCACTTTAAAGCCAACAATATGCAAATTCTGGCATATATTATTTTATAAATACACTCTGGAATGATTATTCATTCATATAAAATAGACAGAACCACACATATGTGTGCATGGCGTGAAAATTAACGCACGAGTTTGTTACGCGGAATGTTACAACGTTACAACGATGGGGCGCGAGTTGTAACTTGCAGCATAATTTAATTTTCTCACCACGCACACATATTGTGTGGTTGTGTTTTATTACACACCCACTAGAACTATTCAACATCGAGATTTAGCGTTTATTGATTCGTTTCTGTCGTAATTTATAGCCATTTTTATCAAACTGATAGGCGACTTTATTAATAAAGTTTGTAGTTATTGTTCACAAGATAAAGTTGACGTAATTTGTGACTCGTGACGTCGACGTTTTCCGTATTGTATACGTGTTGAATACGTTGGTAAAGATATTGTATGGGCTACACACTGCTCAATATAAGAAAATTAACAGAAAGATTCATCTAGATCGGGCTTTATTTCTTCTGGTTACGACATTATTTTAGCTTCTTTCTGAAATAGATAATTGAGCGGAGCCAGATATAAATACAATTGGACCACTATAAATGGTTGGCATTTTTTGTCAATACCGTGGGGCAGGTTAGGTACGAAGTAGGTACAAAGTGTCGGCTCTTTCACTAATGGCCTTCTAACGTCAACCATTTCTGAGATGTGCATTACAATTTAAACGGAAGTTGCAAAACCCGCTAAAATTTGTGCTATTATTCATAATAAACTGAATAAATACTAACTATTTATAAGTTTTAATACATTTTATCAGATTTATTGACTAATTTCTGCATTTAGAAGCAGAATCTTAGATTTAAATGTCAGAAAATCTGAAATCATCCCGCGATGACAACACGATGTTTTTTTCTGAGGTGATCATTTCTCCGATATGATATCGTACTCGGTGAATTTTAGAGGCACCCAAAAACCTGCCCCACGGTATTGACAAAAACATTTACCACTATAAATGCACACGAAATCTCACGGCGATTCCTCCTATATATATATAGCCCATGAGACAACAGCGCCCACTCAATTAAGTTAACGCCCCACACACATTTGTATTATTGCTCGGTGCTCCTGTTTATGTATATGCGGCATAACTGGGTCATGGTCCAGGTCCACTATATGTATGCTCTAGCTATACAGGTTCTAGCGTACCCTAATTTTCGCACCTGATATTTCTCTGAGCCCAATGTCTTTACCTATATTGATACCACATAAAATTATGTATAACTATTAGCTACATTTAGCATTGGCGGGACATTGAATTATTGTTAATAGCATCGTATGCTGTTATTTATTTGTGTGCGGTTTATATTCCATAAACCGGCGTAGACATGAATCGTTCTGGTCGAAGAGAAAAAAACAAATATATGAACGCCATTCTTTCGCAGAACGCCAAAAATAAAACCGGCTATAAATGGTAGCTATATTATCTATATGTAGTGGACCATGACCATTCAGTCTGAAAACTGCACGAAGCTGGCATGGCTCATATTTTTACATTAAAATATGCTGAATAGTTTGGGCTATACTTTCCCCATTTTCAATTAAAACCCCATTTTGCAAGTTTGTCACAGTTAAAACGTTTTACATTACAACTGCCAGTATTTAGTTTCTTGGAAATAAGTAGTGTATGTTTCCTGACTCATGGGCGATGTGAATTTACAACACTGTGAATAATATAGCATCACAAAAGCGTTTTTCTCAGACTAAAACCACTATTGATCATTGTGCTACATGCGTGTCTGTGTTTGCCATATGTCTATCCTCTCGGTGTTTGGCTATTCAATATGCCTACCACAAAATATTGACGGGACAGTATGTCAAATAGCTTTTTTTAACTGAAAAATGCATTATTTGAGTTCGCAGTCATGTTTGTCTTGTCATTGAGATAATATACCACATGTATCCACGAAAATAACTTACAAATCGACATGCTGAGCAAATTTGGGAGTCTGTTTACTTTGAAAGTTTGAAAAAGTCGACAAAATCCGAGATATTTTGTCTTCAAACAACGTATTCTACAATGCCAAATTGTTACCAAGAGGTTCAACTTATAAATCAGACATTACTGCATCTGACGTGATAAACAAATCTGACCTTTTACAGCGTATTTGATCAATTATAATCTAAAACATACCTTGGTTGAGAAACCCGCCACGCAATATCACTACAGCAATATGCCTACCCACAGCCACCAGCCTATAGGGTTATCGGGCGTGGACTGGCGCAAGTAATTATACGAAACTTGTAGCGAGTGGGGAATAATGTAATCTTAATATGGCCGCACGTGACACGTAGTGGAGCAACCACAGAATGTGTGGTGATTCCATATTAATTACAGTAATCATAGGATGATAATTATGCGTGGTACCACTTTACTGACGAATGGTGCTGTGTATATGGAATCCTATTAGGGCCACTTGCTAATGGCGCTTTCGGCGCACTTTTTGTCGCTTTCGGCGCGCGTGCGCCATTAGCGTTGTTTCGGCGCGCGCCTATGGAATCCTATTACCACCCTATGTGTGCCGATCGGTGTATTGCTGTGGGTCGGTGTAGAGCTGCTAACCACGGGAATTCCCGTACGAGGGGTAGATTGGAAAACGTGGTTTGTCAAAGCACAGAATGAAATTTTCTTAACTGTTTTTTTGCTTTAATCATCGAACAAAGGAACCAACAAACAGTAAGTATGATTGCCTAGTTAATAATATAGCATAATCGCGTCCCTTCAATACTTTTATCACAGCTTTTGCCTCGAAAAAGGTAAAATTCCTGTTTAAATCTCCATAACTTTTGCAAACCAACACCTTTACTTCGAGAAACCAATTTAAATTATAGGCAAATATATTGAGAATCAATTTGGGTGCATAAACCCAACCATCAAAGCTATATTTCTTGGTGAAAATTTAGTTTGACGGAGGGCACTACCGAGAAAAAATGGCACGAATATAGCACGAGAAGATCATCTGATAGTTACGATTTTACCGCAAATGTTCGGGAAATAGCAAAATATTGACATTCCAGTTTCATTGAGATTTTAATGGAATTTGAACTAAATTCAGCTGTTTCCTTATTCGATGATCTGTTGGAATATGCAATTGATCTAATATCGATATGGCATGTCTGTAATAACCTACAGCATTGTATTTATTACCTATCTAGCATATATGTGTGATTTATACAGATTTCCCAGTTAATTATCAGGTAGGCCTATCTATGTATATTGTCACTGCCGAAATTGACGTCATTTCCCCTTTGACGTTTAATTTCTTTTTGTGAAATTTCGTGCATAAATTGTCTTTTAAAAGTTGTTCCCAACAATTTAAACCACACATCAAGCTGCCAAATTTCTAGCCGGGATATGTAATAAACAGAATAACCAACAGGCTGCGACGATTACGTGATATAACGCACTCAGTATAGCTGTAATAACTTGTAAACTCTTTCATTCGGGTTTCTGTCAGGTCCATCCACCTT
Organism: Siphonodentalium dalli; assembly: GCA_032622095.1. Lineage (NCBI taxonomy): Eukaryota > Metazoa > Mollusca > Scaphopoda > Gadilida > Siphonodentaliidae > Siphonodentalium > Siphonodentalium dalli. Next base: position 150,796,142 of record CP136066.1, read on the forward strand.
GTGACGTATATCACGTAATCATTGAATCCAGTTGATTGATCTCAATATAAGTAAGTTCCATAATATTCATTCACATGGTGATTTCTCTCATAATTTCCGGGATGGTGCAGGCGTTTAAATGTTTTCACTGACCTGGGTGATATTGTAGATCACATGCAAGTTCACAGATCACGGACAATGTGAGTTGCGCTATTTGGAAAAGTTTTTGGACCATGCGACAGGGACAGAGAAATACGCGCTGAAAGTTCATCGTGGTGTCATTCCAACAGACCTAGTCTCAGAGGGGAGAAAGGTCGATGTTAATGACGAGTCAATATACATTGCCAATGTGAAATCAAAAGTAAAAAAACTCAACACACCTGTCAAGCGAAAACTAAACTATGAATCAGAACTAGTTGATGAACAAGAAGACAGTTCAATGGATGATACCAGTGGCAGTAGTATCCCAATAGACGAAACGGAATTTGAAGTTGAGATTGAGTACAACAGTTAGAAGGTAGGGGCATGTCGATCTGTATGTGGAGATGAATCGACTGATCGCTCATGGCTCACTGCCCTTAGACAATATATTTTATTTGTTATTCTTGGACTTAATCCGGTTATTTTCTTTGCCAACTACATCGATGATGCGATTTCCAAGAGAAACTAAAATGTTCTGGTTAGCTGGATATCGGCTATTTCAAGGAAAATTTCTTCGTTTCATGCGGGGTCCTCAACACATTGGCTACATAACTCAAGGATTAACAGAGAAAAACTACTATGACCCTCTAACAGCTAAGCTGAATTTTGCCGTACCTCATAGACTCAACCTTATGACAAAGGACCAAGAATCTAAAAAAAAACAATTGTTCTTAAGAATCTAAGAGTTATCTTCCTGGTATTCATGTTTTCGCCAAGACATTATCCAGCAAGTAGCACATGTGTTTGGAAAAAATAGTTAAGATAGCAGTCGACGGAAAAAAGATATGCAGAGGAAAAGGCAAAGTTCTTGGTGATGTTGATTGTTGGGGAAGAGAAACCGAGCCAACTCTGGAAGACAGACGGAAAACACTGGAGAAGGACAAAGAAGCAGTATCAAGATGTTTGCAAATTATAGAAGATTGTGAGGCCTGTGGAATCGATGACTTGGAGTCAGTCTTGTCTTCTGCATCTTCGGAATTAGTCGAGATAATACAACACATCATCACAAGACTCGTTGAGACCAACATGATTCTAAAAGCTAATGCCAACTCTGCGACGCAATTAATACAATACGAAACAACTAAGGCTACGTCATAATAAAATGATATTTGCACCTGACGTAAATTTTTATACGATATGTTTAGTCATGATCAATATCAGTCCCATATATGTTTGAAGAATGTCCTGAGAATAACACCGCCTAAACCTGCTAAAATACCAGCATATATGAAGGTTTAATTTCAGCTATCATCCGGTCTTTGAAAGCTTTTTCCCGATCATACCATGTTTTCTCATTGCTATATTCGTGCCATGTTTTCTCGGTAGTGCCGTCCGTCAAACTAAATTTTCACCAAGAAATATAGCTTTGTTGGTTGGGTTTACGCACCCAAATCGATTCTCAATATATTTGCCTATAATTTCAATTGGTTTCCCGAAGTAAAGGTCTTGGTTTGCAAAAGTTATGGAGATTTAAACAGGAATTTTACCTTTTTCGAGGCAAAAGCTGTGATAAAAGTATTGAAGGGACGCGATTATGCGGTATTATTAACTAGGCAATCATACTTGCTGTTTGTTGGGTCCTTTGTTCGATGATTAAAGCAAAAAAACAGTTAAAAAAAATTCATTCTGTGCTTTGACAAACCACGTTTTCCAATCTACCCCTCGTACGGGAATTCCCACGGTTAACAGCTCTACACTGACCCACAGCAATACACCGATCGGCACACATAGGGTGATTACGGCCACTTGCTAATGGCGCTTTCGGCGCACTTTTTGTCGCTTTCGGCGCTTTCGGCGCGCGCGCCGAAAGCGACAAAATGTGCGCCATTAGCGTTGTTTCGGCGCGCGCCGAAAGCGCCGAAAGCGACAAAACATGCGCCATTACGGCGCACTTTTTGGCGCTTTCGGCGCTTTCGGCGCGCGCCGAAACAACGCTAATGGCGCACATTTTGTCGCTTTCGGCGCTTTCGGCGCATCGCGCCAAAAGCGACAAAAAGTGCGCCGAAAGCGCCATTAGCAAGAGGCCGTAATAGGATTCCATAGTATGCGCGCGCGCCGAAACAACGCTAATGGCGCACGCGCGCCGAAAGCGCCGAAAGCGACAAAAAGTGCGCCGAAAGCGCCATTAGCAAGTGGCCCTAATAGGATTCCATATTATGGACACAGCACCATTCGTCAGTAAAGTGGTACCACGCATAATTATCATCCTATGATTACTGATTTTTGGCGCTTTCGGCGCTTTCGGCGCTTTCGGCGCTTTCGGCGCTTTCGGCGCTTTCGGCGCACCGCGCCGAAAGCGACAAAATATGCGCCATTAGTGCAATCGGCGCGGTGCGCCATTAGTGCATTCGGCGCGGTGCGCCATTAGCGCGGTGCGCCGAAAGCGACAAAATATGCGCCATTAGCGCATGTACAATTAAGTATGTGATCACCCCAGCAGGGGTGCCGGAAGAGGGGGCAGATGGGGCAGCTGACCCCCTGCCCTTGACCAAGGGGGCGAGCGGGGGCAGGACTTGCCCTTTTTCTGGAGAAAGAAAATGCTTTTTGTGTGTTTAATCTCATGTTTTTACAGTAAAATGTGACTTTTTTTGTCCAAATACCACCAATTTCACAAGGAATATAATTTTTTTGTCAATTTTGTCACAAAACGGCCATAAAAACCGACAAATACCTTTAAAATAGGGATTTTTGCCACAATGAATTTATGGTTATTTTTCCGAGTTTGCGGAGAAAATGCCCTCTTTTTTTGCAGAAAAGTGCCCTTTTTGTAGGCTCTGCCCCCCCCCCTGCCCTTGGATGCTTCCGGTGCCCCTGCACAGATCGGGCATGGCCATATGTACAATGTATAGGCCTATGTATCAATTTTAAAAGGGAGGGGCTGAATTTTGCTGTACATAGACCTCCAAATGCTATAATTTGTCATTATTCAGATTTAAAATTATTGTGGCCGTGTGGTCCTGGTCCCTCCTTTGTGGGTAGTTAAAGGTACTCAATCCGATCAGACGGTCCCAGGGATGTGGCTAGAGGGTCTCCGTTGGGGGTGTCCACCTTGTGAAATTCCAACTGCACCTCCTTGAATCAGAATCAGACAAAACACAAATTTTACATTATTCCATTTGCACCCCCCCCCCCCCTTGCACCTTAGTGCTCATGCCTAATATCCTAACATCTAGTGGTCTAAATCCAGACAAATGCACACGGCTATGGACAAGAGACCAGGACACACCGGGCTGACCATTGTTGTTCAACGCAGTGTGAGAAATGTTTTTGAAAACTGTACAAGAAAATCACAAATCCTAGCATCTAGACTGGCCTCAACTGAAGCTTGGGTCAGCTGCCCACTCTGCCCCCTCTTCCGGCACCCCTGCTGGGGTGATCACATACTTAATTGTACATGCGCTAATGGCGCATATTTTGTCGCTTTCGGCGCACCGCGCTAATGGCGCACCGCGCCGAATGCACTAATGGCGCACCGCGCCGATTGCACTAATGGCGCATATTTTGTCGCTTTCGGCGCGGTGCGCCGAAAGCGCCGAAAGCGACAAAAAGTGCGCCGTAATGGCGCATGTTTTGTCGCTTTCGGCGCGCGCCGAAACAACGCTAATGGCGCACATTTTGTCGCTTTCGGCGCGCGCGCCGAAAGCGCCGAAAGCGACAAAAAGTGCGCCGATCGGCGCACATTTTGTCGCTTTCGGCGCGATGCGCCGATCGGGCCGAAAGCGACAAAAAGTGCGCCGAAAGCGCCATTAGCAAGTGGCCGTAATAGGATTCCATACGCGCCGAAAGCGACAAAATATGCGCCGTTACGGCGCACTTTTTGCTGCAGAAGAATTAACTGAACGAATAATTGAAATGATGATCATCACTACGACATTTAATGACTTTCGAAAAGAACTTTTGTCAAAAGAGCACGGCTACACAATCAAAGATGCGCTACAAAGAGGGTACGAGTAGGAAGCAATGAGTTATCAAAGAAATCACTTAGCAGAATATATACTGGACACCATAATATTGATACTATTGTTAAGAATCATACAGCTTGTGGAAATTGTGGGCTCAAACATAAGCCTCAACCATGCCCAGCGTTCCATGACACTTGTGAATTTTGCCGAGTAAAGGGACATTGGAAGCGTTTTTGCAGGAAGATCGAGACAGCGTCAAGATGATCCGCGAAGAAAACCACAACGAAATCGATCTCACTCTCAGAATCGCAGACGCTCATATAGTAGACGGCGATACACAACTAGACATAATAGAGATAAAAGCCAGAATTATCAAACAAAATCACAAGATGAAATACATATGGATTCGAGAAATAGGCAAGTTCCCAACGACATGCAAAGCCAGCAGTTTTATTGCATCACCCTCAGTGACTTGTCATTTGAAGAGCATAACCGTGTCGAAGCATATACCACAGTATTGTGGAAAATAAACACAACCAGGTGAAAGTACTGAATGTGATGGTGAACAGGGTGTTGGACATGACAACTATGTTCGACCACATGAATGTGACATACACAATGATATTGAAAAACGATCATATGGATGTGAGATGTCAGAAACTCAAAGGGATAAACGAGAGGACTGCCAAATGCAATCAATAAAATTCCCTGATATGTGTAACAACAGAAATGGACAATCACCAACTCACACGACATCAGTTACATCAATCGCTGATCTTAAAAAACTCTTCCCAGATTGCTTTGACGGAATTGGTAATTTTAAAGGCGAGGAGGCATTGCATATCAAAACAGGTGCCAATCCTTTCATTGACCACCTAGACGGGTATCTGTGCATGTTGAACAGCCTATATATGATGCTTTAAAGAAATTGGAGGAGCAAGGAGTAATTCGGAAAATAAATAACCACACTCAATGGTGTTCATCACTGACTTATGTCACTAAAACTGATGGGAACCTCGGGATATGCCTGGACCCACAGAAACTCAACAAGCTTTAGAGAGATGTCCGCACAAAATTCCAACTATTGAAGAAATTACACCTAAGTTTGCCAAAGCCAAAGTTTTCTCAAAATTGGATGCAAAAGCAGGATATAGGTGAATAAAACTGGACACAGAGAGTCAGGAACTGACCACATTTCGAACGCCTTTTGGAAGGTGGTGTTGGATGCGCCTCCCATTTGGTTTATGTGTCAGTCAAGCTCTATTTCAGCAACGAATGGATGTAATAATAGAACAATGTGAATTCTGTGTATGTATAAGCGATGATCTGATCATATACGTCGAAAACGAAGTTCAACTCGACCAGAGACTGTTAAAGTTCATGCAAATTGATTGAAAGGCTCAATTCAGAGAAGTGCGTTATTAAAACGAACAGCATTTCATTCTTTGGCAGAGTATTCAACACGACCAGAGACTGTTAAAGTTCATGCAAATTGATTGAAAGGCTCAATTCAGAGAAGTGCGTTATTAAAACGAACAGCATTTCATTCTTTGGCAGAGTATTCACATACAAAGGTGTGTTTCCAGATCCGACAAAAGTCGAGGACATTAAGCAAATGCCTATTCCCAGAGACAAAAAAAGAGCTTTATGTTCTAACTCGCTTCGCTCGAACGAACATAAATGATTTAAAAAATAACAACGACTAATGAGATTATATAATATTTATTAGGATAAACTCAGGTCTGCCGCAAACCGGCCCGAAATAACGGTTATGAAAAATAACAATAACAGTATACGAATTACCATGCAACGGTCTCAGCCATGTTTGCAATGATCAGCTATTTGAAGGATTGAATGTTAGATGAGAAACGATACATCTCTGACCGAAAATAGCTGTCGCTTCATGGGTGGGAGGGGAGGGGCTTTAACCTGTGCGTAGAATGGCAAGACTATGCTGTCTTGGCCATGCATGTGGATTCGGGTGATTGATTAGATCCGTGAATCATGCGATGAATAGGTTCTGAGCTGATACTTGCTGTACACTGATTGATCTGGCCTGATCTAGCTGACCGACGGAGCGTACATCTATAAACCCATATCATGCCAAATCCCAATCGTAGTTGCACTTCATTAAATAAATACCTACATTCCTCGGGATGGTTACGTTCTTATCACAACACGTTCAGAATTTTTCTGAACATACATCTGTGTTGCGTGACTTGCTGAAACAAGAAGTCCCATTTGAATGGTCGGAAGGCCATACGCATGTGTTCGAGATGATGAAAGAAATCATCGCGGGTAGTATAGCGTTGCAATACTTTGACCCATCTGCTGAAACTGTTCTCGAAGTTGATGCAACTGAAAGAGGCCTTGGTGCTGCAATTATTCAAAATGGAAACATGTAGCATTCGCGAGCAAAGCTTTAACACCCACTCAATCAAACAATTTAGAACAGCAATTTAGAACGTGAGTGTCTTGCTGTAATATTTGGCATCCAGAGATTTCAACATTTGTTGTTTGGTAAACATTTTAATACCATCACAAATCACAAACCATTGGAGGTTATTTTCCATAAACCCATTCATACTGCACCACCTAGACTCCAACGGATGCTTATCAAGGTGCAGGGGTATGACTTTGATGTTAAATGTCGCCCAGGCAAGGAAATGGTATTGGCTGATGCTCTTCCATATTACCAAACATTAATAAAAGTCAGGAAGTCGAACTTGACACACGGGTGGACGTTATCCATTTGGATGTGATTGACGACATTCATTTGGACTTGATGAATTTCTCTCCCGGCAAGCAAGCTGACTTGCGAACAGAGACAATGCGAGATCTTATTCTCCGTAGCTTGGCAGAATTCATATTTACCGGATGGCCGGATTCGATGTATGAGCTTCCTGAGGATTTGCGACAGTAATACAGTTATCGTGACGAGCTTGCTGTGGAAAATGGCATAATATTCAAAGGGAGACAAGTGTTAATTCCGACATCAAGACACAGTGACATTTTAAAACAGTTACACCAGAGCCACCAAGGAATTGAGAAAACAAGAAGGATTGCAAGAGAAAGTGTTTATTGGAATAACATAAATAAGGACATTGAACTCTTGTGTAAAAATTGTTCATATTGTCAAGAGTTACAACCCCAGCAACAAAAGGGACCGCTCATATCACACGAACGGCCGAGTGGGTTAAATTAGGGACTGACCTGTTCGAGATAGATGGCAAAGATTTTCTGATCATCAGTGACTATTTTAGTCGTTATCCAGTTGTGAAAGAATTGCGATCAACCAGTTCTGATGCAGTTGTTCAAGCAACAAATGAGGTACTGAGCTTACTGTGTGTTCTCTGCATCATAGTGTCGGATAATGATCCATAATATCTCACAAGATATAATGAGTTTTGTGCTTCTTGGGGAATACAGCATGTCACAAGCAGTCCGAAATTCCCACAGTCAAATGGTTTTATTCGATACATCAGATTCGATGGTCAGATTCGATACATCAAACCAATCATCAAAAAGTGTTTGAAATCTCGGAGCGATATAAATGCAGCACTGCTAAATGTTCGAGCAACGCCGCTCGACAACGTGATGCCGAGCCCTGCTGAGCTTATGTTTGGCAGACCGATTCCGAGAGTGGTTCCCAGTCAGCGCACCGACCATTCTTGTGTGATATATAGGGATCATATTAAACAACAATGTGACAAGTAGGAAAAATATACGACCAGAAATCTAAGAGATTATCACCTTTGCTACAAGGCCAGAAAGTGCGTGTTCTCGATAAGCAGCGCAGGGTTCCCAGCGGAAATCATCCAGGAAGCAGCAATCGTTCGTACGATATTTAAATGCCAAACGGCAGTGTGCTTACTCGAAACAAGAGTACAAATCAGAGAGGATACGAATTTGTGCGATGATTCTGGACAGGAAACCGACGTTTTCCCAGTTATTACTTTCAGTCACCACGAAACTGGCAGTTCGCAACCAGTTAAGCCACATGTGTGTGAGACTCGTGACAAGTCACCACCATTGTCAACTCCTGGAAATGATAACGATCAGCATTGCACATCGTAAGATGGATAACTCTAAAATCAAGTGGTTATTATTGTTAACAGTAAGCACTTGATTTTAGAGTTATCCATCTTACACCCGCAATTTGTCCGTTTTGATCACGTTTTCTGCCAACTTGTGGGCTACATATCCGAAAATTAATAGATTTCAAAAATCGATATCTAATCACTCTGAGCTTTGATGGGTGGGTTCCTCGACTCGAATCAAATATGTTTTACTCCCAACGCCAAAGAAATAGTAATATAGGACCCTCTGATCGGATTGAGTACCGTGTTAAACTGACAAGTAACATGCGATCACTTACAGTAACAGTAATTTTGCAACAAACAAACAAAAATAAATAAAAATTTCAGTGCACGTGATACGGTATATTAATGGAACTTGGACGTATATATAAACCCGTATTATCCCAACTGATTTCACTAACTGGATCACGTCGAAGGAAACTCTGAATAAATGTGAACTGAAATGGTAGATGTATAATGTCGTTTAGATCATGATGCCAATTGAGGTTTCTGACATGTATAGGTGAGACATCTGTACTCAAATTTGTGAAAACGGAATTATATTATCTATCTACAGGTGTGTTCTGGTGAATGTTGATCCAAAACGGGGGTACATCTGATAAAGGCGAAGAACCTCTGAAAACTTTGAAAAAGTAAGACAAGATAATTTATATTCTGAATTAAAACACATTGTGCACTCGGTATTATAGCTACTGCCCACGGAATACCACGATTGCCCCCAAAATTATACTATAGTCCACGATTTTCCAAACAGCAACAACTCATATAGGAAATACAAGTAATAAAGTTCATTTCCACTTCCTACATGTGTAGGCTATTCTCTCCAAAATTCAAATCAAGCCTTATTGGCTATTTTTTTTTTTAATCAGTTTAAAAAGGTAGCCAATTTGGACTCCATCTTGATTTATTTTAAAAAAAAGACCAAAAAGTGAGATAACAAAACCCACCTAAAAAGTGTTCTCGGAGCATATTATTATTATAATTAGGTGATAAAATACCTTTACCTGACAATTTTACGGCCTCTCCTCTAAAATCTTGTGTCCATTTTAGAAATTTCCATTTAGAAATATGTTCAATTTTAGACTTGAAAATCAGGAGTCACCTTAAGTTATTTACTCAATAATTTCATGTCATCGTATCAAGATCTGAATCCACAAAGACTGACATCAATCATATGATTGTGCCCTATGATATTTAACATGTGTGTAGGGCAGGGACGTTGCAGCAGGGGTGGATTGTGGTGTCTACCACACCCCCACAACTTTGGTCAAAAGTTTCAACAGTTGGAAATTACCTACCTGACACACCATTAGTTGGATAATTTTACACCAGATATAGGTTGGAATTGTTCTCATTGTTTCATTTTTCAACCAGTAATTAGTTGGCAATGTGTTCTTTTTTAGACCAACAGTAGCATATTGTTCTACTTTTGGTCAAGAATTTTGAAATGAAATGGCCATCCGGTGAATTTTCGAACAGTTGGAAAGCTTGAGGTACCAGTTGGAATGTTTCAACCCAAGGTGTGGTCCAAATGAAATTCTGCAAACCAGGGAGTTTGGTCTGGTTCAAGGGGGTGCAGTTGAAATTTCAAGTTGGACATGCGCCCCCAATGCGGACCCTTTAGCCACGTCCCGGATGCAGGTACACCGAAACAAACAAGCGCAAAGTCCGGGGCACATGCATACATTCCTCTAGAAAGGGTTGATTTGTTTAGTCAAATGTACTGCATGAATTTTTTTTTAAATACAAAATGCTATTCATCAAACCACATTTTTTAGCATTTAAGCCTGCTAAAGCGGATTAAACTCGTATTAAGCTATACTAAATTATATTACGCTCATCGAAGCATGCAAGCACAGTTGAAGCAATGAACACTCATACTAAATCCGCGCCTGTTCAGAAATATGATACAATCGCCATAACCAGTAATCGTATATGGTCACAGCTCTGCAATCTCTGAGGAAGTGTTCCAAAAAATAATATTAGATCCGTTCTTGTAAAGTCTGATTTTAGTGTGCCTGTCATTTGCAGAATGAGGTCCCAGAGGGTGAATTTACACAATTTAGTAACGCAATATCCCGCATAGCGACCGAGCATCACCAAATTCACCCTCTGGAGACCTCAGTATGCATGGCCTCAGCTGCTATGGGAGACAGACTCAGACTGCATGAGGTTCCCAAATGGTGAATATTGTGATGTACAACCATTGGGAACCTCGATTATGCAATGTACCGTGTTGTCTGCCAATTTGGGGATATAGATAAACTAAACTAAAAAAAAATAGAATCTATGTGAAGACGTTTCTATATATAAATTTGATAATAAAGAAACTATCAAGAGAAAATGAGGCCTAAGCAGAATGAGGTCACCAGAGGTTGAATTTAGTTATGCTAGCCCGCTATGCCGGATAGCTTCACTAAATTCACCACCCGGGGATCTCATTCTGCAAATGACAGGCACATGCACTAAACTCAGGCTTGTTCTGTGTCAACATTCGAACACATGTCCAGACTGATACGCAACTCAACTAACGGTTAAAGGGCTTCCCTTTTAGCATGTCACCGTAGCCGAATTCAATTCAATTCAATAAATTCAATTCAATTTAGTTCTTTGATCATCAAATGAAGATATTGCAGAGTTTAAGGTATACGTGGTTCTCGCAGTCTGGGCTTGACGGTTGGCGCAAACTAGAACCCCGACATAGCGGCAATCAGGACTGTAACATTTGCCCATGTTTTGACACCAAATCGCCTTATTAAAGTGATGTGAAACACTCCGGTGTGGTGATCAAATGGAAATGGAGAATAATCTTGTTCAAAGTAGTGAATTTTACAAATAGTATATTCAATTTCACTACACACACCGGCATTCTTATATATGAATTAAATGCAATGACTCTGGATGGGAAATCGTTTTCGTTAGTTTATCGCCGATATATAGATGCGTCCCGAATCTAGTAGTAAATATTTTCAATTGAGCGTATAGTTCTGAGGATGTTTTCTATGGAGTGGTATAGTCGATTTGCTTCAAATTTTCGGTGATGTTAGTAGAATGCTACATTCCCCCCAGTTGGCATAAGACCTGAATACTAACTTATCAGTTTCACCACATGAACAAGTACATAACATGTCTTTAACAATTTGTTCTAGTTCGACCCTGCATTTTGACTTCAACGACCAGACTAATATAAATATATATACGTAGGTCATGTTCATTATTCTGTTTACTGGTCCGAGTTAAACAGTCGTTAGGTCAAAATAATTGAAGACTTCAACATGAAAATGATATCAAGTTATACATAGATTATAAGGCAAACTGTCAAATTCAGGTCAGTGATTTTCAGTCATTTGGCCAAATTGACATATTGACTAAAATAAAAATTCAGTCATTTGGCCAATTTGACACATTGACTACAAATAAAGTTCCCATTTAGGCAAACTGTCAAATTCAGGGCAGTGAATTTCAGTCATTTGGCCAAATGACTGAAATTTTTAGGCATTTGGCCAAATGACTGATTTGACATATGTGACCCGCCATATCAAATCCAGTCGTAAGTCGGGATTTTTTTACCCTGTGCCAATGCATTCTCTTATATATGCGAGTCGACCATAGGTCGCCTCGCATATATAAGAGAATGCATTGGCCTAACAATTTTTTTATCATTTTTTTTAAATAAATGTTTCTTACAATTTTTAGGACATAAAATAAAAAAACATCCATTACCCTGCAGGGAGCCCCACACATATATAGAAGCATATAGAAGAGTGTCGTCTGCTCATGTTATAATTTCACCCATACAGAGCCCCAGACAAACATGAGCAGACGACACTCTTCTATATGCTTCTATATATGTGTGGGGCTCCCTGCAGGGTAATGGATGTTTTTTTTATTTTATGTCCTAAAAATTGTAAGAAACATTTATTTAAAAAAAATGATAAAAAAATTGTTAGGCCAATGCATTCTCTTATATATGCGAGGCGACCTATGGTCGACTCGCATATATAAGAGAATGCATTGGCACAGGGTAAAAAAATCCCGACTTACGACTGGATTTGATATGGCGGGTCGCATATATACAATGCATCTTTACCAAAAATAACGACATGAGCAGCTGATCTAATTCCTTCTTCTTTTTTTCGTAGATTCCGACTGAAAGATCCATATGGACAGAAGCCAGCCCTTGGTGTGGATTGTGCATTAGATGTCGAAGGAGCGATTAAAGTTGGTGATTCTGTCTACGCAATCAAATACTAATCGCAATGGTTTATGTTATGTTCACACTGCTGACAAAATTACCTGGCAAAAGTTCATGAACTTCTTCATAGCTTGATATCATTCTATTGCAAATGTTTGAGTGATAAATTTTGATATGATCGAATATATGCGCACTGTTGAAAAAAATCCGTTCTCAAACGGTACAAAGTTCCGCAAAATTGTGCCGGCACTATGTACCTATAAGTGTTACTGAACTATGTACCATTTCATTACGGCCATATGTTTTGTATGCATGGCTATGGAACAAAGTTCGATATTGATACGGGACATAGGATCGAAAAGACATGCGCTGGTAAATGTTCATTAACTTTACGGGACTATGTGCCGGCAGCAAATTTCCGGAACTTTGTTCCGTTTGAGAATGGAAATTTTCTAATAGTGTGTCTTTGGTTGTTTTATTTCTCGTTGTGGCGATGACATACCACGAGTCAAATGTTGCGCGATTGATTATAACAAGATATTTAATTGAAGGCTAATTTCGAGCAAATCTCGCCACTTGTATAACAACTTGAGGAATTGCATATATATAGGCATACACTGCGCAAGTATAGTAAACGATGGGTCATGTGTAGTTTATAAATAGCTTGTCGTTCGTGTCCCATATATAGCACACTACAGTCATCTTGGACAAATTATCTGAAAAATTGCCAGGCATATATAACAGCGTGTGAACATACCCTGAAAGGGATATATAGTTATAGTTAGGGTTTCTCTTCTGGACACTTCTTATGTAGATTCCAGATTATAAAATAATAATTCTGAGAAAAAGCCAACCATGCATTCGGAATTATTCTGTTGGGGCGACTGCTTAATCTAGATTTGTCGTGGGTTTGACCTTTCTAAAACAACAGACATTAGTTGGGCGCCAAAATAGACAAAGTATATATAATATAAGGGCGTTTTCAGTGCGGTTGTCAACCGAAACATATTTTTCGATGTATGTCGAAAATTATCAATTGACAATACAACATATGTTATGTAACTTTAATAAAGGTTTCAGTTTTTGTTTTGTTTTCTGTTCAGAGACAAGACCATCTTCAAGTTCAAATTTTATAAAAATATTTTGTAACTACATGTGAACGCGAGTGAGAGACCTGTACTGTTTCTATAATTCGAATATATTGTTGTATTGGCAATGTGCATATATACGTGGATGGCGTATAGTGCATTTACAGCCTACTGTTCATTTGTGCCTTATATATTCGTTGCAATTAATCTGTTTGGTATATATAAACTGTTAATATACTATCACCATGTGCCTTTGTGTCTGCACATAGACTGAAAAATGCCAGTAAATTAATGTGCTATGCAGTGTGCGGACGTATAGCCCTATCGATACTAAGTATATATGAAAATGGCGTTATATATAGGCCATGCAGGTTAGGCCTGGTATATACAGTAATGCCCAAAGTAATTGACCACTTAACCACAGCAGAATTATGGGTATTTTTTCAGGATTTAGTCGGAAATATGGCTTGTTGCCATTCATCGGAAAGCTCTCACCGAGAGCTTTCCGATTAATGGCAACAAGCCATATTTCCGACTAAATCCTGAAAAATTACCCATAATTCTGCTGTGGTTAAGTGATCAATTACTTTGGGCATTACAGTAGTTGCAACCGGACTGGTCTTCACTATAATAATCACCTTTAGGCATGTCAATACCCATACAAGCAGGCAAAGCGTTGCATATATTGGTGGCCCATCCCGACAAGGATTGCTAGGGTTGATAATTGTGCATATCACAGTTTACCTGACAAAAATATTCCAATTTACAACTGATTTACACAATATATACATTTCATTATTATCTCGAACTTCTTAATATTTAATATTTCCTGAGCATTCAAATTCAAACTTTGTCTCTCTCTCTATCTCTCGCTCTATATATAATACAAATGCACTGTAATTATGCGAACGTGTTATGACTGAGTATATATATACGGAACGTGTGCATGTGATGTATTTCAAATAAAATAGATAGATCTCGAGATTAACTTTGGGAGGGAATTGTGAATTTGTGACTATAAAACTGTTAAAACAAGATTACAAAGGGCTTCGGTGTTGGGTATACATGACAATTAACCAATCTTTCGAATCACCCTAGCAGTTTCTGCGCTGTCGGGATTGCTACCATGCATAACAAGACTCATCAAGGCTCAACATATGCGTCGCTGCTATCCCATCAACAGGACAGGAACGGCGCAGATGTATAAGGGCAGTTGGTTTTTACTGTATTTCACAGGGAGGGGTAGGGGTGGACATAACATGTCTTCACATTAACGCAATAAAATGCTGAACTTTAGAAATGTGCACTGTTTATTGTTTCGTTGTCTGGAATTAAAATGTCCATTGTCACAGATAAGATGTATTTATACACTTATTGGCTGCGTTCACACAGCAGGCTAAATTGCATGCCTGGCAAAGTTTCATTAAATTCTTCAATAGTGGCTATCTATAATGCATACTTTTGAATAATAAATTTTGGATTAGTGAATATATGTATCTTCGCATGTTTTGTCGCTCATTTGAGCGATGTCACGAGTTATTGCACGATTAATTCTTGTCAGATATCGGAAGACTAATTTCGACAAAATTAATGTCAATTGTATAACAAATTAAGGAACTACATATATATCACATGCAGCTCGGGTATTAAACTACCACAGCCCTCTACGTCGAGTTGCTTGTAAAACTGACAGGAAAATCTACCAGCATGTGAATGTACTCTTAAAGATGGTCTGTGATAGTTTTTTTGGGGGAAATATGAAGCAATGAACATTCATACCGAGTCCGTGCATGCCTCCATAACTCGGACATTATATATTACTCGGCGAATTTTGACAATCTTCATTTATATTCCATTGCATTCATTATTTATTTATATATTTATTTATTTATTCTTTTAAGTTTTTTTCCGATGGTATCTCGGGTAGCCTCAATGTCATTATAAGAACGCTTTATCGCACTGCTAAAAGAGCTTTTCTTATTTTGAGAAAAAAAAGAAAGGATCAGTTATTTTTCTCACAATTTCTTAATATTAAGAAATAATTTCTTAAATCATAGAAAGTCTTTTTCTCATTGTCTAGAAAAAGGCAAGAAATAATTTCTCAACTATCAAAAAAATATTTTATAACGAGGCTAGAACACTAGAAACGACTAGAACATACTTAGAACATGTTCTTGTTCTTATATCTAGAAAATATATTTCTCAAAGCTAGAAATGATTTCTAATACTGCACTTTCTTACTTTCCGAGACAATAGTAAGAAAATTATTCTAAAATTTCTAGACAAATAAGAAAATGTGCTTCTGACAATTTCTAACATAATTCATTTCTTATGTCAAGTAAGTGGTAAGAAATTTTTTAATACACTTAGAAGATATTTTTTTCTGAAAACATGAAAACAGTTTTCTTAACAGTGAGATATGTGTACCCAGCCATTTTTCTCACAAATTAAGGGCTGATGTATTGTCTCATCACATGCATGCATAGAAAGAGGTAACACAACATTCTAACATTACAGGGTATGAATTTGTTTCCTTATAAACCAAATGCATACAAATATAACCGTGTACTCAGAACAATAGCAAAAATGTTCAAAACTTTGGAGATGTAAATTTAATGCAACAATCCAAATAATTTAATTATATAGATTTTAATATGAATGCCACACTGCATCGGTCTGGATTCTCGCTCAGCCGAATTCGGTCCTGGTCTGTTCTCATATGTTCGAATCGCCAAGAACATGCATGTTCGCGGTATTTGCAGGTAACGTGTCGTTCGCAAACAACTAAGAATGCGGATTCGAATACATACACTATAATGTATACATGGTATACCGGTTCGGATAGCGGCCTTCACTGCTATATATTTGCATATGTCTGATTACATAGAGTGATTGCATTATTGACATTTGTCATGACCTGAAATTTTTTCATATATAATCCGTCCAACCGCGGAGCTAATATAGCTCCTACCTTGTTTGGGTCTGATGTATATACATGTATGTATTCTTGTAGTCGTGCACTGTTGGTTATCTGTATTCAACTCTGGTGTATACATTTCAGCAGTATATATAGCCGACAAATTGAGTATGAATGATGTCGGGCCGCAGCATAATGTATTTATCGATATTAGTTTTTGTCCTTGTTTGATCTGCTAAATATCCAGGGGTCTCCGACACATTCAACCATGATAGCTAGCCTCGAAACGAAAGATTTTTCTCTTTGGCACACTTTAATTATACATCCTGCATGTCAACCTGTAAGCTCACTATGAACCTATTAAATTCGATGAAGGTTAAATGTAGACTCATTTAATAACAAAGTGACTCCAAATATGACGTCATATTAAGGGTGATTGGTTCTATATAGTCTTATTTTTATTATTTGTTTTCATCGAGGCCCGCACAGTCGTCGTAAATGACATGAGATCAGTCCATGCAATATGGACAGATGTGAATATTTAGGGTTAATGCAGCCCCATTTTCATTTTAAATTATCTATATATATTGCAGAAGACAGCATGGATAAATATTTACTTGTATATATAGCTACACCCCTCCAAGTATTGTGCAAATCCTTATATCACGGTTGAAAAGATATCACCATGAAACGTTTTGAAGACATTATGTTTTCTTCCAGCAATCCGGTTTGAACAAATCGGA
The DNA here is from genome assembly GCA_032622095.1 of Siphonodentalium dalli. Classification (NCBI taxonomy): domain Eukaryota; kingdom Metazoa; phylum Mollusca; class Scaphopoda; order Gadilida; family Siphonodentaliidae; genus Siphonodentalium; species Siphonodentalium dalli. The sequence continues at coordinate 150,813,267 of CP136066.1, forward strand.
ACTGGATTTCATTTTAACAATCTGGAAATTGAATTTTCAGGCCAGATGCATTAATTGCTATATAGAAATACATAGCAACGGGCATTATAAACCAAAAGTTGGTGTACAGAACATTGATAATAACAACATAATATCGTCGTATTTAGAGACAGAGGCTAGCCTATGTAAATGTACACATTATGTATTTGTTATATGAGATTTTATTTAGTGAAAAATAAATTCAATAATATAACTATAACACTCAAGTGACTCAACCTATTTTGTAGCCACCCATGCGGGGTCACCCGGGTCAGTATAATAAAACACGTCTATACTTGTAAATTACAAGTGAAAAGATATGCGAATACCATACAAGTGAATTATTCGTAACCTTGTGGCATTGATGTTGTGCGAAAATGAACACATATTAATTAAAATCCCATCAAATATAAGCACATGCGCCCGAAGTTTTATAGTACTGATATATATAGTTATAGACCACTGGGCCACAATACTATAAAACGTCTGTACGTGTAATTTAGAAGACTGTGAAATTTCGAGTACTGTAATATATGTAGTACCCCCATGGTACGAGCATGGTGATAGAAATTTCAACATGGTATTTCACCATGATAGTTTGACAATCATCATGTTGTTACTTTGGTAGTGCCCAATAATTTTTTCCTTTCAAGTTACCAATTTTGACCGTTGGCCAAGTAGTTCCCCAGATATCGGGTATCGTTACCCTATTATATATCAAGGCTGCTTGACATAATCATATATGTTTTCATGTATTTGAGATTCGTTGGCCATGTTTGGGCTTGGGCCATTGCAAAACTGCAGGTCTACCAGACTTATGCCTATTTTCTAACTGATTGATAACATTTTTAGTTCATTTAATAAAATTTTGGCATGTGTTGAAACAATAACAACAGGTGGCAACCTGAATATATGTCACACGACTGCGATTTAGAAAAATGCCTGTTTTCACCCTTATTTGAGCTGATTTTTGTAAAATTTTGCCTATACCACGGTTTTACCATGGTAAACTACATTTTACTGTGCTATTACCTATCGTTTACCATGGTAAGAGCATAGTAAAATGCTGGTTACCACAGTAAGTTATATAGTACTACGTAAGCCAAGGTACTTTACTATGCTCGCATTATTATATACCATGGTAATCTATCATAATGGCAAGGTAAATATACATTTATCATGGTAAAAAATGTACCACCGTTTACATTTATCATTTATCGTGGTAAGAACATCGTTTACCATGGTAAAATGTTGGTTACCATGGTAATGTATATATTACTATGTAAATCAAGGCACTTTACAATGCTCTCATCTTATATAACTAGCACATACCATGATAAACGAGCACACTGCCATGGTAAATAGACATTTACCATGGTAAGGTTCCACATACCATGTACTACCATACCATGGTAAATTCCAATTTACAATGGTAATACTAGAGTAAGTTTTATTTTCATGAGGGTCAAGCAAGGTATCCCAGATTTTAAAAAAACATGGTATTACCACCGAAAGACAGCGGCAATGTGATATTTACCATGGTACCCCCATGATACCACGGAACTCTGCTAGTGTGCTCTACCATGGTACTGTCATAGTACTACCATGGTATTGTGGTACTGAGAGGCGGTGCGCGCCTAGCTGGCTACCATATATGCGAGTAGAGGATCTCCAACGAGTTAAGTTGGGATATCAGATTTTATGAAAGGAGTTTGATTAATTTGATTCGGAACGAGACGTATAGACAAGTTGTGAATCAAATTTATGAAACGAGTTTTATAAAATCCTATATCCAAACAGAACGAGTTGAAGATCTTGTATATCACTATTAGTATCACATGGACAAAACTAGAGCTTTATGCCTTTTTAACAAATCAAAATCATCGAAAGAAGCTGCAAAATGCATACATTTACAGCGTGGCCGCGGGCTGAGACGCATCACAACCGAATACGGCAGAATTGTGCGCTCTGGGGCTGGCGACGGAAATTATAATCCCCCATGCAAAACAAATTTTGACAAAAATTTAACTTTAATGAACAAGGCAATACTTTTGCATTGTCTGGTGCTGATGTCATGAGCGGCTTTTCGAAATAGTATTAATCCGCCTGAATCAATGTAAAGACGCGCGGTCATTTTGTTGGTGTGATGCCAAGTGATATGTAACTAGTAAAAGATAAGGAAATATGTAAAGGCTTTTTAAATATATAACAGGGGTTCCGTGTGATACAGGTAATTGTATACAAGTTGCATTCGCTTTCTTATGATTGGATTCTTAATATATTAATAGAAGCCGACTAGGATTATAATACACTGACTGTCATTTTACCGTCTGGTTAATTACACCAGTCCTATAGAAGTTTTATAGTATTGCCCCCGGTGGGACATACGAGTACATAAGTGTATAGTTATTGTACTGTTGCATTTAATTATAACCATGAATCACTGAAGCTATACAGTAATGCCCTAAATAATCGACTCCTTAACATCAGCATAATTATGGGTAACTTTTTAGGATTTAGTCGGAAATATGGCTTGTTGCCATTCATCGGAAAGCTCTCGGGGAGAGCTTTCCGATGAATGGCAACAAGCCATATTTTCGACTAAATCCTGAAAGTTACCCACAATTCTGCTCTGGTTAAGGAGTCGATTATTTAGGGCATTACTGTACCTAATTGGGGATGCATCACGGAAGTCACCAAATTCGACAGGAATCCATGACAGGTCCGCATCATTTGTATAGAAAACAGGTTCGCATCACTTGTAGAGAATATAAACTGGGTCACCAACCCTCACATCCCCGAGCGTATCAGGAGCAGCCATTATTCCGAAACAAGGAGAATCCCCATACGGCTCTCTGCAGCGAAACCTGTATAAGAAATAACACATACTTATAGAACACCTATGTTAGTATAGACAAATAATATAACTGATTGGGAACTTATAGTTGGCTGGTCAATCATTGCATGGCAGTCGTTTCACATATTGGCGGGACAATCATAACTTCTCAATTAATCAGATTAAAAATATGCCAGCACATCTCTGCTCTCCAAAGAAAGATGTGGAATTGGAAAATATATCAATTAGCAACGCAAACAAGAGACAAGAAAATGCAAATATGCACGCACAGACAGATGATTCAAGCAGACAGTGTTTATGTCATGGCCTGTGCGGCTAAATATTCATGAATAAACAGAGTGTTTGAACCGGAAATAATATCGAACACATGCAGTGTGAACGTACCAAAAACTGTTGAACTCAGCATGTATTTGCAACATTGACAAGACAGTTACAGTATTAAATATTAAGTAATGTGGCACATTGCATTTGAGCATCAAACTGAGCCTATATAGTCACAACTCAACCTTGTCACGTTTCGGTGATCCAAGTAAATCGAAAAATAATGAAATACTCATATGGAGACCATAATCTCTGTAAAGATCTAGCGAAGTGACAGAGAGTGAGTTCAACTGTTGGTAAGTTTTCGCACAAACGCTCTTTACTTTTTACCACATCAAAACAATCAGAAACATCCTTTCGTGTTGTGTCCTCTCGAATAACCGGTACTTCGATTGCCGCACAATATGTATTCTAAGTAGCAACATTTGTGCCCAACCCCATTTGTAAATTTAGCAAAAATTATTTGGAAATGAAATGTGCTAGAACTAAACAAATAAGTGTTTTAAATTTCTAAGTTGATTGCTGGTAGATGGCAGTTGAACAGTTGACAATTCGATAAACCGAACAATGACATATTAAAAAACAAATTAGTATTAGAACAATTTATCAACAATTACATTCACAATGCACAATGACATTATCTAGCAAAGTGACTGAACAGACTTTCTATCTCATTGTCCAGGTATAGTGTTAATAAGGTATCACACATGCATGAGTATACTGCTCACCCGCATTTAAAGGTACTCAACCCGATAAAACTCCTCTCAATTACTATTTCAATGGCTTCGGGGGTCAAAAATATTTGATTCGAGTCGATGAAGTCACCCATCAAAGCTCAGATTTGTTAGATATCGATTTTAGAAATCTATTATTTTTCATTATCGGGAATACTATCTGGCCCAGAACTCAGTAAAAATTGCGTTAAAATTACCACTTGATTTTAGAGTTATTCATCCTTGTCTGTTTGAATAGATTTTGAGTACACATCCAGAGCAGATTACGGCAGTTATTAGTACTAATCTCGAGAACATAACAAATTTGAAAAATCAATATCTAATAACTCTGAGCTTTGTTTGATGGGTTCCTCGACTCGAATCAAATATTTTTTACCCCCAAAGCCAAAGAAATAGTAATATAGGACCCTCTGATCGGATTGTTGTTGTTGGAATCTGTTGAGATGGGGACCATCTTTACGGGTTGAGTACCTTTAACCAAGACGAAACTTTAAGTAGGTTATATCACGGTGATAATCGTCAAAGACTCGTAGATATTTCTCGGCATATCAAGAAGTGTCCAAATATAATGAGTGGAATCAACATAGTTCGTTTCTATAACCTACGCATGTCTACCATTTCAAGAAGTGTCCAAATATAATGTGCCAACATGCCATAGCATGGAATCAACATAGTTCGTTTCCATGAAGTCAGAAACTGTTATCCAGCTTAGATGGAGATCGTCAGACTTCCAGTGCTATTATCTACAAATTTAGCCCATGCAATCGTTGGACCATACGCGATTTAGACACAAGCATCAAGGTGACTTGTTTTGTCAATGTTTGTATTTGACTTACTGTTTGAGCGTCTTGAGTGGTTGCTGGTCCTTGTCCCTTTCTCCTGTGTCTTGATCAACTGTCGTCAACACACACCTGTAATATAGAATGCAGGTATATAGAAAGCAAGGGCGTGACGACACGGGGAGTTGCTGTGGTGTCTCTCACTGACACTCATCTTGGGTTCTGAATTGTCATTGGTCAACATGCATGACATGAACAAAATGCAGATAATTATTTATAGAGGTTATATTTATAAATGAAAACTGAGAATTCTGAAGTTTCTTACACTAAGGAAAACCAAGTTGCTCTGGTGATCTGCAACTATTATATCATGGATATACATTTACATAACCTGTCCGCGATACACTACATCATGCTTGGTGATTGGTCAACTTCCAGTTGGGTCACCCGGTTTACATCCCAATAATGCCGAGATCTCTCGAGTGAATCACGAACAGGAGGTCACAAATTGTTGACCTATTCTGTCAAAAAGCGGTCAGCAGAATAATTGGGCGAACTTTTCAAAGTTCAGCCGAATTGCATCTGAAACCAGTTATTTATATCGATCACGTTATCGTCCCATATAAAAATCCACCATGTTATACCATGGCAACACCGTGGTTATACCATGGTAACACCATGGTGATAGCATAATTACCATGGCACGAACATAGTAATAGAAATTTTACCATGATAGTTTGAAAATCAACATGGTGTTACAGTGATAGACCATTTCACCATGTTAATTTACCATGGTTGAACCATGGTAACACCATATTGGTACCCCCATGGTACGAGCATGGTGATAGAAATTTCAACATGGTATTTCACCATGATAGTTTGACAATCATCATGTTGTTACTTTGGTAGTGCCCAATAATTTTTTCCTTTCAAGTTACCAATTTTGACCGTTGGCCAAGTAGTTCCCCAGATATCAGGTATCGTTACCCTATTATATATCAAGACTGCTTGACATAATCATATATGTTTTCATGTATTTGAGATTCGTTGGCCATGTTTGGGCTTGGGCCATTGCAAAACTGCAGGTCTACCAGACTTATGCCTATTTTCTAACTGATTGATAACATTTTTAGTTCATTTAATAAAATTTTGGCATGTGTTGAAACAATAACAACAGGTGGCAACCTGAATATATGTCACACGACTGCGATTTAGAAAAATGCCTGTTTTCACCCTTATTTGAGCTGATTTTTGTAAAATTTTGCCTATACCACGGTTTTACCATGGTAAACTACATTTTACTGTGCTATTACCTATCGTTTACCATGGTAAGAGCATAGTAAAATGCTGGTTACCACAGTAAGTTATATAGTACTACGTAAGCCAAGGTACTTTACTATGCTCGCATTATTATATACCATGGTAATCTATCATAATGGCAAGGTAAATATACATTTATCATGGTAAAAAATGTACCACCGTTTACATTTATCATTTATCGTGGTAAGAACATCGTTTACCATGGTAATACCATGGTAAAATGTTGGTTACCATGGTAATGTATATATTACTATGTAAATCAAGGCACTTTACAATGCTCTCATCTTATATAACTAGCACATACCATGATAAACGAGCACACTGCCATGGTAAATAGACATTTACCATGGTAAGGTTCCACATACCATGTACTACCATACCATGGTAAATTCCAATTTACAATGGTAATACTAGAGTAAGTTTTATTTTCATGAGGGTCAAGCAAGGTATCCCAGATTTAAAAAAAACATGGTATTACCACCGAAAGACAGCGGCAATGTGATATTTACCATGGTACCCCCATGATACCACGGAACTCTGCTAGTGTGCTCTACCATGGTACTGTCATAGTACTACCATGGTATTGTGGTGCTGATATGATTAATCATATGTCATGTATGTCCGAGATTAATCTGTCTTCAAGTTGATATTGCATTCACAGCGAAAACAGTTAAAGTGATGATATCGTTTAATGCATTGTTTACGTATATACATTTTCTGATATTGCGACAAATCGAAATTCTCTGTAAATCAAGGCTTTGTTTATTTATAAATCTCGTTGCTTTGACATTCAACGGACCTCTGATATATCATGCTTGGGAAAGGCTGCCATCTATGTTCATATATACGCAAAGCGTCAATTTGACCTTATCCGATGATATATAGAGCAAGATATAACTCCCGCCCACGATTATGGGCGTAAAGTCTGTTATTTAAGAGTAAACGGCGGACCGAGAAGATTTGGTCCACTATATAATTATGTTGCAGTTGATACTACCAAGATAATTCCAATTATATGTAATCCCGCGTGTCGTATCACTGTGGTTGGATTGTATTTTGTACTATTGTATCCTACGTTCCATGCTACAGTTATCAAACATTTAACATGGTATATCGTGCTACCACTTTGGTGATATTGTGCAACGTTCTCTAATTTACCATAACTGTAATTATATAACTACGATATAGCATAGCTAACATAACAACATTAAATTAGGTCAGGAAATTTGAAAAAATCCCTTTAAAAAAAACTACCATGGTACTACCATTATTATGGCACAGCATGGTATTACCTCACCTCATCAAAATCACAGGATGTGTTATTAGAGGCCACATAACATTAATACTAGGGAATGTAGAACTCAGTTATTCACAAATTCCATTTCTAACTGGAACCAACACATATAAAAAGTACCATGCATACCATCGTAATTTACCATGGTATTTTACCATGGTACTAACACGAGCGATAACGCTATTTCACAATAGCACATTGCGCAGATGAGGCGTTTCCTGTCTATTTTTATGAGAAAAAAATCATATTTTGTTTGTTAATCAGTGGAAAACAATTGTACCCGGTGTCATACTCAACAATTTACAGAATGGAAACAGAATGGGACAAGACTATTGTAATAACTAAATATGCTGAGTCAAGAATATTTTAACACATTAGGTAAATCACACGTCCCAGTATTGACTTCCAATCTGTTCTCTCAAATTTTAAAGGTTCTAACCAAAATACCACGGTAAACTTTACCATGGTAAAAGGTATTTTTGTGCTATTTACCATGGTGGAATTACCATCTAATTCACCATGGTGGAAATACCATGTTATTTACCATGGTGAAATTACCATCTGATTTACCATGGTGGAATTACCATCTAATTCACCATGGTGGAAATACAATGTTATTATTTACCATTATGAAATTACCATCTGATTTGCCATGGTGGAATTACCATGTGATTTACCATAGTGGAATTGCCATCTGATTTACCATGGTGGAATTACCATGTGATTCACCATGGTGAACTGCATTTACTATGTAGTGAGATACCATGCACTTCACCATGGTAAATTTACCACGTGGCGGATGGTGGATTTTTATATGGGGTCGCTAAGAGTTTTGAAATATTATATCGGGCTGACTTAATGTGCTGCGGTCAGATTATCTGCCATTTTGTGAAAATAAATAAGAATGCACTCAGCTTTTGTTATGGGAAGAAATCATCAAAAAGCTTTAAAAATAAGAGAAATGAATGTAGTGGATGCGTACTATTGGGGGATACGGCACATTTAGTGTAACCCGCGAGAATATATATATTGGAATATCTGACATTTAGGCACAATATGCATCTATATAGGCTTTAACTTCACAATATTCCTCAGAAAATAACATTTACCTTGTGCAGGGATAAACGCATCTGAACTTCAAACTGTTTCCAATCTTGATACAGTCCCATTTATCCTAAAATGAAATGTGTAATATGACAACACGTATATGAACTCAGGTCAACTGGTTCTAATTTGCGGTGGGCCATGCTGATTTAATTATCAATATCGATAGTATGGTCTCGCCGTGCAATCATTAAGATTGGTAAGAGAGCACCAAAATAACGATTTTCAGCGGTTTGTATGATCGGTATGTGTATACACATCTCCTATGTTACCGACAGATCAAATGAAATTCACGCTGGAACTTTTTGGAAAACACTTACATTTTTGGAAAACAGTTGGAAATTTCATGCCTGACACAATTTTATACCACATATAGGTTTTAATTGTTCTCATTGGTTGAATTTCCAACCAGTAATAAGTGGGTAATGTGTTATTTTCGACCAACAGTCTACTTTTTGTCAATATTTCGGTTTGAAATGATCAGTTGAACATTTTCCAACCTTATGGGGTATCAGGTTGGAAATTCCCAACAGTTGGAAAATTGAGGTAGGACTAAATTTGTCTTCTATATATATATTATAGTTTATTAAAGGCCCACTTAATTTTTGAGTCACCTAATATTTTGTTTATAGTGCCTTGATATACAGTTTTAATAACAATCTATGCCATTAAATATGATACCAAACTATAATTCATCACCATTTGAAACGTCTGTGTCTCAGAAGATGCCCATAGAGAAATAGAAAACAGCTGAAATCTTAGAAATATCCCCCCGTTATGGGTCCCAGAATGCAACAGAATTCAAACGAAAAATTGATTTCAATGGAAGGGGAATAACTCTATCTTTGATATATAGTTATTCCCCATCCATTGAAAATAATACACTTTGCACTACAAAACAGATGAAACTTAAGCACAAAAACACGTCGGTAACTCAACAAAAACAACATGGTCACAGTTTATTACACCGGATAAGTTGATAATGCAATGTGTTGAAGCTTCCGCTTTCAATTGGTATATAACATGGCATATATTTTATATATGTGATATTGTTATTATATTATGGCACTATAAAAAAGAAATCGGTGACTCGAAAATTAGTTGGTCCTTTAAGTACTATCATTGCATATTAAACAATACGTAGAGTCAACATTATCAATATCTGGCTCATGTCCTTGGCTTTGAGGGTAATATTGAACATCTTGATCCACGCACACGAACGACTGATAACCAACAAAATATATTATGTCAGAAATCCTACATTTCAATATCCTCTGGTGGTTCTGGTGGATACTGTTTGTGCCAAACTGTACCTTGCCCTTAACCCTTTCACGGTGGGAGCTACGATGATGCAGCATTAAAGATCATGTGTCCGTGCATTCTCTTATATATGCGAGTATCACATACAGGGGGCCTCGCATTATCGCATATATAAGGGAATGCATGCAATGGCGTACAAGGTCAATGTAAATGTTGTTAGGCCAATGTGGGGAAACTCGCATATATAAGAGAATGCATTGGCACAGGGTTTTCGCCAAATTACAGGAAGCTCCAGTCATGGAAGGGTTAAAATAGAATTTCCCACACTTTCTTTGTTCAGCGATGTATGTCTGAGGTTGCTAAACGGGGTATATATATATATTCTCACCTCATCGAATGGCGCCGGCCCACTCACTGTTATGTTCGGTCGGAAAGACCTATGGTCGTACTGTTTCTGTGTTTTCACGTTGAGCTCGGGTAATGAACCGTCGTTGAATATCATGTATGGTGAAAGGTCATGGAAAATCGACTGCAAAATATATACATTTACAATACAGTTTTTGGTATCACGAATATCAGACATTCACATTGCTCACTAATTAGAAATCAAATACATCGAAACATTGCAGGGATCATTTTTATATATTTACATATAGCGCCCGGTTGTGTTACAGTAAATTGTGGTCGGTGCTTGGTCAACTGCCAATAGGGCCGCCCGTTTCATATCCCAATAACACACAGACCCCCCCCCCCATAATAGACCCCCCCCCCCCCCCCACAATAAGCATTGAGACACAGACCATAACACGAACACGACGTCACAAATTGTTGGCATAATCTGACCAAATCACTAAAAGCGGTCAGCAGAATAATTGGGCGTGCTTTTCAAAGTTCAGCCGAATTGCATCTGACAGTTATTTATATCGATCACGTTGTCGTTGCTAACTTATGCTAAGTGCTTGGAAATCTTATATTCGGGCTGACTTAATGTGCTGCGTGGGCTAGTCTCAAGTTATCGTAAGATTTTGTGAAAATAATTAAGAATACACTCAGCTTTTTATTGGAATAAATCATCAAAAAGCTATATATAAATATATGAAATGAGTGTAGTGGATATATGTGCATATGTTATTGGCAGGAACGTTGTTGGGGGTTCCAACGGGTGGGGTGAGACCATAAAATTTCCAACTATATAGGATTTGGTCTAATAAAATCTCCAACTATAGAGGTTTTGGTTTTGAGTAATGCAAAATTCCAATATTGGCTTAATGGCTTAATAATTTGGGTTTCTATATGTTCTTTTTAAGAGTATGAACTGTGTAAATAAAGACTCTAGTAACAAGAATAGCATAGCATTGATCCATGTTTTATGTATTGAATACACTGTGCATGCAGTACATTATACATGATATTAATCAGAATATGGTTGATGAACGAATATGAGTTACATGTATTCAAATTCCAAGGAGTCACAAGTTATAACTCACACAATGGTAACAAGTATGCATGGTGAATGATTGTTATATTGTTAAAGCTGTCATCAGAAAGATATGGAGGTTTCACATTACTAATAGACTTGTGACCATATGATTGGTAAAACATACCAGTCTGAACTTGAAGGAAATGCTTTGCTTTCAATTTCATATATGTGTTCATATATATGACTATTGTGTTTGCGGTAGTACAAAACACATTTCGCAATTTGTTCAAACCTATAAATTAGTTATATTCCTCTAAATGACATGGCAAGTTATAACATATAATCATTACTTACCTATCGATGATAATCAAGCGTACAGCGTAATTTGACATTTTTTTTGCATCTTATTCATGATTTATTCGATTTTATTGAAGTGTTTTAGCTTATATTCTTTTGCGTTGTAAATGTCACTTTATTCGTCCCCGGAGTTACCTCTTCTATTTTGAAACATTGTTGTTCGAGCTGCACATACACAGATGGAGCCATAACAATCATATATAAGTTGACAATAATTCAAGTTTACATTAAATATACCCTGTTAGATTTGGCATGGGGTGTAATACGAAACATGGATGGGTGCCTGTTGGTAAATAGACGCATCATGGGGCTTGGCAGATTCAAAGGAAGATGTTTATCAACCGTTCGGACTGTGAAATGATGTGAGATGATTGTGCTATTTCGAAGAAGGACCACTGAAAAGGATGTTCTGTGTTGATTTCAGTCATTTTTGCAGTTATTGAGCAAACTACAACGTAAAATATTGAGATTGACGTTTTTGTATATGTTGTTGTTCTTTATACAACACAGACCGCTATATATTCAATGTCCTCTTTCTTAACTTCGGGAGGGAGAGACTTGTATGAATCATTGATCAATTCGGTCGCCATGGTGGGAATGAAAGTATTTTCCATGTGTTTTGTCAAGTCTAAACGAGATAGGCTATACTGTGCGTACGCCAACTAAACAATAATAAACAAGAAAACCATAGTCAGAAATGGTAACGCCACCAAGATCGTATTATTAGTCATAAATATAAATCATAATATAAAATATATTGGTTACATGAATGGACCGCCTCAGAATTCCGTTAAGACAAGTAATTCTTCAAATTATTACAATGAACTACGGCTTATAAATTACTGCAGGTTTCTCATTCGCCACAGCAGAATGCTTCTAAATGCGGATCAAAGCTAAGAGTGCATGGCACATGCAGCCATTGTTCATAGACATTTTACAGATAGCGAGAATGATGCATGCTGGGAACGAAAGTATCCACAGCAAAGCCATGTGCTTACGGAGGCATGCGTTTATTATAGGGGATTTATGGTGGGCCTATACAACTAATTATAACTTTGTTATCTGTCATAGTTTATGCGTGAAATTTTAAACATATATACCATGGACATATACCCCTTCCAGAATGTTGAAAAACATTTTCAGTTGCTCATCGTATTTTTATAGACGAAATAGTCCAAAATTTCAGAAAATTGCGCTAACTGCTCAATGTTTTAATGTGTTACAAAACGTCTGATAAAAATAGTTCTATCGGGAATATTCACACCATTTTTTTTTCAGAGAACATAGAGTAAACATAGTCCTATCGGGATATCGTAAAGGAGATTAATTAAAACCCTCAGACTGCCGAAACTGACGACATTAAATTCGCTTTTTCGTGTCCCACGGAAATGAAACGTGTCTGTCCATTGATCACGTTATTTATTTGACATAGTATTTTGTTTTCTGTTGTATTTGAACACTTGTTGCACGTGCAGGCTGCACGATCATAATAACTTCAACCGATAAGCGCCGACTGATACCCGCGCAACAGTTTGTCTCAAATAAATTGTTATCAAAACGCAGGTTTATGGCCGCGGACATAAGCCGATTAAGTGTAATGTAATTTATCCATGAACTTGACTGAAAAATTGTGATTCTATCACCATTAGCCACGAAAATGGGACCTCTAAACAGGCAAGTTTGATTTTCGGGGGACACAAACAAGCGAATTTATTGTCGGCAGTTTCGGCAGTCTGAGGGTTAATAAATCCCGAATTAAACGGAACTACTTTACGATAGTCCGATAGGACTATGTTTACTCTATGCATGTTCTCTGAAAAAATTGTGTGAATATTCCAGATAGAACTCTTGTTATCAGACGTTGTGTAACACCTTAAAACATTGAGCAGTTATAGCGCAAACCGAAATGTGTTGTCTTGCAAGATATCCCACCGCTTTAGCTAAATTTACCTTCCTACAATATCCATAAAGAGGATCATATATTATATACCCACGGTTTTAATTATAGAATATAAAATATATTGGTTTCGCGAATGACCAACTCAGAATTCCGTTAAAATAACAATAACAACCAGCACCTATAACGAACCGTTTTACTGGACTTGGCCTACTGGTCGCGTAGTTCCGACTTTTAAATAAACGGAATTTCCAACTCTATAAATAAATAAAAGCCCCACAATGCATTCGCCCTGTCCACCACGCAATATCAAAATCTCAGCAGCTAGATACACCACAGGTGGCGTAATAATCTCCAGAAACCAATAAAACCACATCTTGTAAGTAAAAAAAGACTCATAATTTCGCCAAAAAAGCTTGAATTTCGATCAGCTGCAAACCAAATGTGATGGTGATCAACAGATCAAGCAACCATCACTAAAGGTATCATCGATAAACGAGGAATATCTGAATTTCAAAGTGGAAAAGTACCAAATCTCATTGCATTTCAGTTAACATTAGCTGATGTTATCATCCGAAAATCCGTAGAGCGGTCGGAACCAAAAATCGAACCTGGCCTGTATTTCGTGGTTGAGTAACATACCTAATTCCATTCAATAAAGCTCCATTTATCCTCCAGAGACGGAAGAGGCAGACAGAGAGACAAAAGGGTTAATCTAAGAGACAAAATGGTGATGAGCAATAATGAGCCATTTGCATTCCGGGATATCCCCGAAATTGAGCGAGAGGCCGATCACGATCGGCAGATGTTTAACCCATCTTTGGCGACAGTAAATTACTATGATCGAAATCATAATTCAGAGTTTTGATGTTGAATTAAGTCTGAGAAATCTGATTTTTCGTATTTGGGACACGCTGTTTCGATGTATATAGCCCAGTATATAGTAATTGAACGATATTTGTTGGTACGCCGATATTAAACCAGGTTGTTGCTAATTAATGGCCATATTCTCAGCTACAATGACACACATATCTGTTTTCAACGGGACATTTGTTCCTTTTTACAGGATGAACAGAGATCGTGGGACAAGGGTTTGCTCATTTACCGTAGAATCACCCAAAGTATAATACACCCCATTTTTAAAACGAGCGCACTTATATGTGCAAGTCGTAGGCCTATTTTACTGTAATATAATTAATATGTTACATGAGCATATATCTTGAAATCAGTAAACTGTCTGTAGCTTTATTACAAAATCTATAGAAAATCTGAATAAATCATGACTCACTTCGTCACTTGGTAAGCTCTTGTGTGGGCGATCTTTTGGAATATCTAGCCGTCGTTTCTTCAGCCCTGGTAGCGACTGTCTAATCCGGAGGTCGCCCCGCCCCAAGAATTTACATATCCATTTAGCCGCGTCGTCACCACAGTCGACACCCTCGCCAGTCACTCCCCAAACTCTGCAACGATACACACACACGCGCTAAATTTTATGAATGCAGTCCAATCTGATAATATAACTCTTTGTATCCGAGACCACTCAAATAGCTGTTATTCACAAGAAAGGTTTTAAATTAAAGTTTTTTTTAGTTTTGTTTTGTTTACAAAACATTAAACTAGAATAATGTGGCAAGATGTAATTAAAATTATTCAAAAAGTTGTTGAGCTCCAATTTTCAAAGTATTTTATTATAAGTACAATACTTTGGTCCCCGGAATTCATAATTACAAATACTTCAAAATTTGTAATCATTACAATACAAATGCAATGCAAATTGAAATATGATTACCCCGTCCCTGTTTTATATATTCAGATTTACATATAAGTATAGCCAGTGTGTTACGCTAAATCCTGTTCGGTGATTGACCATTGAACTGCCAATTGTGTCATGCGTTTTATATCCCAATAAAACACACAAAATTACAACAATTAATCCCAATGTATTCTATAGTCTTATTTGTGGTTTCAGATATGACATTACCAAAATTTTATCGACGATTGGGGACCGGGTGGTAAACAAACAAACAAACAAACATATATGCACATAAAGTGAAATACAGTTGTTTTTAAGGCGTGCACGGATGGCCTTCGTGCGGGTATGCTGTTAAAATAGTCATACCCGTTAAATCTGTCTCAAACAGAAAGAATACTAAAATATAGATAAGTAAACCAATCATAAATATCGGGTAAATGGTATGTTATTGCCAACTTCGTACACTAAGTTATGTAAACAAAAGCCGGGTTCTGTAACATTTTTGGCTTTTATTTTCATAACAAAGCGGACGAACTCGACAATAACATACTATTTACGCCATATTTATGATTGGTATAAGAACAAAATTTATATACCCGTTAAAAATGTCACACACAGACAGAGTAGTGAAATATAGACATATTTTGTTCTTAAACCAATCATAAATATCGCGTAAATAGTATGTTGTTGCCCAGTTCTGATTAAAACCATACTCAGACTCTAAAAGTACTGGTTTAATCAGAACTGGTTGTTGCCAAGCTCCTACGCTGTGTTATATATAAACAAAAGCCAGGTTCTGTAACATTTTTGGCTTAATTTATACATAACAAAGCGGACGAACTCGACAATAACATATTATTTACGCGATATTTATGATTGGTATAAGAACAAAATATTTCTTTATTTTAATATTCTTTCTGTTTATGCCGGTTTTAACGGATGTGATTATTTTAACAGAAATACCCACGGCGAAGGCCATCCGAGCCTTCAAACAATTTCGGTGTGTTCGTGTCCGGAATAATATCAAAATATCAGAGGAAGTATCAAACTCGGATCGGATTTAGGGGTGCAACTAACTAACGCTGAACGTATCATAACACGTGGTCTCCAGTGAATTGCACATTGGCAGCAAAAATGGCGGCTTGTGAAAATTTTGCGTGCCAAAGATGATATTATATATGGCATGCCTTGAAACAATAAAAGTTTTCCTCAGCAGTCAAAATTTCATTTGGAGAACAAAACGCAAAATAATATTAACTGACATATAAGTTGGATTTAAAATGTGATATGCACGTACAGTCATGCAACAATGGCCAATTCAGAGGAAATAGCATTTCCCACAGACTATAAAATACCTGCAGTTGTGCACACGGGTGTCATTTGATTTCAATGGAAGCACAAGATCGTCTAGCCCTGGCGCGCTAACCACAATCGTCTCGTTGACTTGGTCAATTTTCACAGACACCAGCGCCAGCTTTCCCTCCTGTCGCTGTGAAATAAATGTGCCAGTCTCGGTCGATACCATGAAAGACCTGCAATAATCAGAACAGCCATTCTTATTATGGGAATGCAAAAATAAAGAACCTTAAGTTTATATATAGGAGACAACAAAACCAGAACCATGTATAGCTACACCACGTTTCAAGGAAAGCTAGGAATGTTCCATTCAGTGTACTCTGAAAGCCTGCAAAACAAAACTGATTTGTTTTCTATTACGGCGTCTTAAAATTCCAGGTAGGTATGTAGCGGTGGCTTTTTGTTTGTTTGTTCATAAACAATTGAAATGGATCTTAATACTTAAATGAATTCACTTGTGTGAAGACTTATGTGTGTATTATGCGGGAATGAACTGAATCCAACTCAATAAGATGATTACAGTTATATATTTTTTTACAGGAAATCCAGGCGCCTGCATGAGTATTATAAAATAGCAGATAGATATTAAAAAGTCTCAAAAAATACCCATGTAGAATAAGAGGCTATCTTGTCATCAATTGATGAGACGATGAAACAACTTTATATTGCATATAGTCCGGGTGCTGATATGGGTACCCCCATGGGACTTAACTTTACCTCACTCATTTTGTTCCTTATTATGTCCTTCAACTTTTAAGCAATGTTAAGACGAAAAAAAGTGACCGTGTAGACTCCAGACAAGATGGCGTCCATTATGGCCGCCGTTTTTCAGACTAGACCCTAAGTCAGTTTGATGCAAATTATAGCGGGAAAATCTTGTAAAATGTATAGAATTGTACATAATTTCGTGAAGCTAAGACATAATTCCGCTTTTATAGGGCAAAATTGAAACTCCCCATCCAAGGTGGCTGCCAAAATGGCAGCTGGAAGTTGAAAATATAACTCTTTTTTTTTCACTAATATATTCTAGATCAGTTTAAATGCTGTTTGGAACTGATTGAGAAATGTGACTTTATTTAGTATTTTTTATATTAACTGATCATTAGAGCAATGAAATTTGTAGCCCCTTCCGATCACTCAAAAATTCGATTTTACAGAATGCGGTAAAACATTTCCACAAAATATCACAATTGGGATTCTAGTCATATTTCAACAAGAAATGAACAGAACTTTGTAATGTAAGTGAAGCACACCAACTCGTTTGAACTAACATTGTTACGTTGACTCAAAATGGCTGACAAAATGAACTTTTTACCTAATTTAGTTGCCATTTTGGAAGCCATCTTGAACAATTTTGGTCTATAAACACCGTAGTATGACATATATAAGATAGACTAAAACAATAAACACCTTTCATACCAAAGATAGTTTCATTTTACTTGGAAAAAAAATGCTTCAAACCTGAAAAGTGAATTTTTGCCGATATTTATGTCAAGTATGTGAAAAAAAAATCCAATATTTCTGGTCATGTCAGTGGTGACAATAGTAACAATTAACCATGGTGCATCAAACATGTTAGTATTCAATGTATAGAAGGCATAATTAAATAGCCAATGTTGTACATCAACCACAACTTATAAGCGATTGAAGGACATGCTACCATTTTCCATATTTTGGCGGCCATTTTGGTCGCCATTTTGAGTCAAAGTAACAATTTTGGTTCCAATGAGTTGGAATATTTCATAGGTAATGATATGCTTCACTTAATACATTTCAAAGGTCTGTTCATTTCTTGTTGAAATATGACTAGAATCCCAATTGTGATTGTTTGTGAAATTGTATACCTTGCTCTGTAAAAATTGCATATGTTATTGCTCCAATGATCAGTTAATATAAAACATATAAAATAAAGTCACATTTATAAACCAGTTCGAAACAGCATAAACTGATTTGGAAGATATTAGTAAAAAAAATGTCATATTTTCAACTTCCGGCGGCTATTTGGCGGCCATCTTTGATGGGGAGTTTCAATTTTGCCCTATAAAAGTGGCATTATGTCTTAGTTTCACAAAAATATATACATTTGTATACATTTTACTGTATTTCCTCGCTATGATTTGCATCAAACTGACTGAGGGTCTAGTCTGAAAAACGGCAGCCATGATGGACGCCATCTTGTCTGGAGTCTACACAGCTACTTTTTTTCGTGTTAGCATTTCTTAAAAGTTGAAGGATATAATAAGGAACAAAATAAGTGGGGTAAAGTTATGTCCCAGTGGGTGTGCAAGGGTACCCCAATCAGCTCCCGGACTAATATGAAGTCTAATGAATTCCATATTATCCGATATATAACGACGAGTCTTAGACGACTCATAATTATGTAATTCATTAGACTTCATATTAGTCCGGGACTTAACTTTACGGTTACCCCACTCATTTTGTTCCTTGTTATGTCCTTCAACTGCGAAATCGTGTACGGAAGACTTATTTATATGATATACTGAATCGAAATTTATGTCGACTATTCGATTGGTAGCGCCCTCCAACGGATTTTGAACCAAGATGCAGGAGAGAATTAAAAATTCTGGGCTCTGGTTGGTTAATAGTAGTTTCGATATTTAAACATATAAAATACATGCAATCACTCCTCTTGAAATTTCAGACTCCAAACAAAACATTGGCACATTGTATAAAGCACGTTGTTCCTAGATTGAATTTTTTTGGTGGGAGGTAAAAATTGTCAATATTTTTTTCATGCAATTCTGACTCTAGATTATAAATCCCAAATTTAAAGGTATATTCCATGCCTGGCAATATGATTTTTTTTCATGCAGAAACTTTGCGCATATGCCAATCCTGGTGATCATGTACTCATTTATCACAATTCATGGATAGTCAGGGCTGCAGGCCATTTTATGTTAACACTGATGCCTATATGGGAAATAATTACTTCACTGTAACCTGTATGGTATAAGAAGAATACCTGGCTCGTTCGCCCCACATC
Organism: Siphonodentalium dalli; assembly: GCA_032622095.1. Lineage (NCBI taxonomy): Eukaryota > Metazoa > Mollusca > Scaphopoda > Gadilida > Siphonodentaliidae > Siphonodentalium > Siphonodentalium dalli. The sequence continues at coordinate 150,832,741 of CP136066.1, forward strand.
TAAAAATAGAATTTTTGGGTCTAAAATTGGTTGTACTAAAATATTCCCAAAAACCCAAAACTTCCAAAATATCAAAACTTCCAAAAAAAAAATTCAAAACTTCCAAAAATTATTTTTCCAAAAAATTTCAAAACCCAAAACTTCCAAAAACAAAAATTTCAAATCCCCAAAATTTCAAAAAAGAAACAAATTCAAAACCCCCAAAATTATTTCTCCAAAAAAAAACAAAGTTTAAATAAAAAATTTATAACGAGTTTTCGGTTTCTGATAATCTCGATATTAAAATGTCGAATGTTAAATTATTTGCGTGTAATATCTTTCGTTATTTTTTTATTCAAATATTTTTCATGAAATTATTAATCGATGTTTAGAAATAGCTTTATTGGACATTGTGACCATCGGTATGAATGCATACATTCCAGTGTTTATTGGACGCAGTTCATACATATAATTGTCATACCTGAAAATAGACACCATTACTCTTACATAAATAATAAAGAGCGTTTATTCTTAACTTCTCTATCCCAGATGAAGTTATTGAGTATATGACAGGCGTGTATTATCGTGAATTATTGGAAGTATTGAGATATACTATGTTGGATCACGTGTGGACGAAAAGGGTAATGCGAAATTACAACCCTCAGAATGAACTGTCATATTCGATGGAACATATTATGTACACGTAATCACACACGACATTGTGGGTAACAATGTATGTGTCACACCTTGCTTTACCAAATGAATTCTATTATATCCCGTTCACAGTTATATGCTGTTCAGAAAACATATCGATATCTCGTCTGAGCAGAATTAGTTGTTTAACGGGTTAGTATCAATTAAGGTTGATAAACTGTGTCATTGTTAGCATTAACGCGATAATTAGTTATCCAAAAAATGCATACATAATACGTCTAGGTCGTGAGACACTCAATGATAGAAATTGCTTCGGTGTCATTGTTATAACAACATTACGTAATAACCACTTATCACTCCATTCACACTTACGCTCATTTTGTATACCAAAACTCCAGTTAGCACCGATGATGTAACATTATATCACTGCTATTGTATCAGTTGATAGGTTCAGACAAGTTCGATGTTTAGAAATAGATTATACCAATTGTAAAAAATGTGCAGGTGTTCACTTGACAAGAGATTTTGTACACTCAATCACAGACCAACGTGATAATACCAGCCCACCCCCACCCCCAACATCCACACGAATGAAGAGCGTTGAACATATACGAAATTACTACACGAATGAATTGAACCTTGAAATTTATATTTCACATCTTACCAACAACAGCTATAGACAGAGGCATAGTGTTATACAGTCTTCTATGTACCAACGCTATGACATAATTAAAGGGGGATAATACACGCACAGTGTGGAATGTTAAAGTGACACGAGGTAAGGGACTTTATGTAATATTGGTGTGTGAATATTAAAGGAGCACAATGCGCTCTAAAGGGACACACGACACTCATTTTGAATGATTGTTAAAGAAACACAATACACACGCAGTGGGTGAAAGTTATAAAGACACAGAACAATATTTAAACTTCAAATTTTAGGGCTCGTAATGTACCATTTATGTATCGTTTCTCGCTCTACAATCTCCCCTCCCCACTTATAGATATATAACGAAGACGAGAATAACATGTTGATGAAGTTTATTGAAATTTAATCATTGTCTGAATCTTCGACCGTTAGATTTATTTCTAAGAGTTTCTTGAATTTTCTCATCGCTTCATCTGCAGCCCATTCATTATTATATCCGTGTTTGGTCAGTTTGACCATTTTCTTCATGATCATGTTATGTATGGGTGATGTTTTCAATCGATACTGGTATTCTATTAATCGTCTATAACTTTTGAGAAACAGAGCAAACTCTGTGTCGATGGTAGCCTCTTTTCCCGACATGCTCTCATCTCCCGACATGCTCTCTTCTCCTTTCGCATCATTGGTGACGCGTTTCATCATACTTTTGAATGTGTCCATCTCGTTGACACATCGCGCAGCTTTCTTAAGACCGAATACCGTTCTACTACCGACGACATTATCATCTTCTGAATCTGATATCGTTCCCCGTTCATCTTCATCTGAATCTAGAACCGCTTCGTCAGATTCTAGGTCATCGGTATCTTCTCCGAAGAGAGTTGTTTTTGTCTCGGACATAACTCCGTGTTTAATCTGTTTATGTCTTTGTAGATTGTAGTTCGTCGATAAAATAATTCCGCATAAATGACACCCGTGCATTATCGCGAATTATTGGAAGAACGATCACTCTTATAAGTAGCGATAAAAAGAGAGAATAAGGTGTGGTATACAACCGTCGCGTTAATAGTACGTTCGTCCCGGGGCTAGGGTATAGATATTTGACCGCCGGTGATTCAATTAATGCCAATTTATCAGTATGGTACTCTATGTATTCATTCATGATTTGGCTAATCGTATGACACTTTTCTTTTCATTTTCTTCTTATTATTAGACAAACCTCCAGCTAACACTCTCTTGTTGGTTTGTTTGGACGCTTTACGTGTGTTTGTCAACTTATTTGCTGCAACTTCGGCCTTAGCCATTTCAATCGCTTGAGCGATGGGCGTCACTACGTTAATATGTGGTTTTAGAACGTCTTCTTCACTATCACTATTTTTAGTTCTGTCAAGAAAGTAGCGACCCTCATTATCTGGCCTTAACTTCCCATTAATCATGTCTCTGAAATGTTTTCTCCACGTTTCAATATCTGCTGGAATATACGGGATCGACATGTTTCTTCAAATGTAGTGTACAAGTCACTCTTTTTTCTGCATTTTATTTTAGAAAGTTTATCGCCTCTTATAAAAATCGATTATCTGGATATTTATTAATCGAATCGTCGCTAGTCAGGTACAGATAATAATTATCCATATGACTATAGTTTCTACAAAAAAAAACAATTCAAAGAGAATCATTATTCTTCTTCTCTTATAGTTTTATTGATATCACTGAATATATGCTTGAAGATTGACCACTGGTTCAAATTTAACGGAATACCTATAATCGTCGGAGTGTTATTCACAACTCGCCTAATGTCTGTATAAATGTGTCCTTGATTATTACATAATGTAACAGTAATGTTTGATCGTATTGTCCACCTTTTCACGAAAACACACGGGTGTTGTTAGTAATCATTGGGGTGTGACATATTAGTATGAAGTAATTCATAGTCAACCGACTCACGCGGTATCTTCTTTGGAACTAAAATAAATGGTAGTGACACAGTGATTACCATAATAGTAATTCCTATCAATTTAAGGAGATTCATATGTAGACGACCACGTTCTGTTTGAAACGTATTCGCCAAGGTACCTGTTCTATTATCCATGATTGTAATTGTTCTCGTGTACAACTTACTCTTATTAATTTTGATATCTGGCGACATCAGACTCTAAAATCCATGAATTAAATTTGTCTGGCCATGAATGCCAAATGCACCATGATAGTTATCGATGTCAATAATGCGTTTCGTTGAGATCTTGATTGAGTATGCACCAATCAATTAACAATGACACAGAATATCACCCAAAGTATATTTAAAGGGGGTGAGAAAAATGAGCAAATGAGCAAAAAAATGAGCAAATGAGCAAAAAAATGAGCAAAATGGCTTGTTGCCATTCATCGGAACGCTCTCAGTGAGAGCTTTCCGATGCAAGCCATATTTCTGACTAAATCCTGAAAAGTTACCTATAATTCTGCTGTGGTTAAGCAGTCCATTATTTAGGGCATTACTGTATGTAGGCCTACCAGTGGATGAATAGTCTGCCGGAGAAGCACTGTGTAGACGGGGAATCAACAGGTCTTGTCGGTAAGAGAGTCAGACGAGAAGTGAAGTCTCGGCTATTAAAACATAGTAATGCGATAGCGAACATCAAACGAGTCTGCACACGCATATCTGTCAAAGGATACAATAGCAGTCATTGGTCAATTTATCCACGGTGTCATCTCAGTATATAGGTGCATAGAAGAATGCTCGATTTCACTGATTATATAGGAAAATGAAGTATCAATGTGAAGAGTGTTCAAGTGTCTATGCTTGGCAAGATAGTTTGAAACGTCATATCAAAGTTAAACAAAAGCCTTCAGAACAACAACAACAACAACAGTATCATCATCCACAACAACAACAACAACAACAACACTCATTTGCTATTTTTTTTGCTCATTTGTTTGCTCATTTGCTCATTTTTTTGCTCATTTTTTTGCTCATTTGCTCATTTTTTTGCTCATTTGCTCATTGTTATGCTCATTTGCTCATTTTTTTTGCTCATTTGCTCATTTTTTTGCTCATTTGCTCATTTTTTTGCTCATTTGCTCATTTTTTTGCTCATTTTTTTTGCTCATTTGCTCATTTTTTTGCTCATTCGCTCATTTTTTTTTGCTCATTTGCTCATTTCTTTGCTCATTTGCTCATTTTCTTTGCTCATTTGCTCATTTTTTTGCTCATTTGCTCATTTTTTTGCTCATTTGCTCATTTTTATTGCTCATTTGCTCATTTTTATTGCTCATTTGCTCATTTGTTTGCTCATTTGCTCATTTTTATTGCTCATTTGCTCATTTACTCATTTTTTTGCTCATTTGCTCATTTTTCTCACCCCCTTTGAATATACTTTGGGTGATATTCTGTGTCATTGTTAATTGATTGGTGCATACTCAATCAAGATCTCAACGAAACGCATTATTGACATCGATAACTATCATGGTGCATTTGGCATTCATGGCCAGACAAATTTAATTCATGGATTTTAGAGTCTGATGTCGCCAGATATCAAAATTAATAAGAGTAAGTTGTACACGAGAACAATTACAATCATGGATAATAGAACAGGTACCTTGGCGAATACGTTTCAAACAGAACGTGGTCGTCTACATATGAATCTCCTTAAATTGATAGGAATTACTATTATGGTAATCACTGTGTCACTACCATTTATTTTTGTTCCAAAGAAGATACCGCGTGAGTCGGTTGACTATGAATTACTTCATACTAATATGTCACACCCCAATGATTACGAACAACACCCGTGTGTTTTCGTGAAAAGGTGGACAATACGATCAAACATTACTGTTACATTATGTAATAATCAAGGACACATTTATACAGACATTAGGCGAGTTGTGAATAACACTCCGACGATTATAGGTATTCCGTTAAATTTGAACCAGTGGTCAATCTTCAAGCATATATTCAGTGATATCAATAAAACTATAAGAGAAGAAGAATAATGATTCTCTTTGAATTGTTTTTTTTTGTAGAAACTATAGTCATATGGATAATTATTATATGTACCTGACTAGCCACGATTCGATTAATAAATATCCAGATAATCGATTTTTATAAGAGGCGATAAACTTTCTAAAATAAAATGCAGAAAAAAGAGTGACTTGTACACTACATTTGAAGAAACATGTCGATCCCGTATATTCCAGCAGATATTGAAACGTGGAGAAAACATTTCAGAGACATGATTAATGGGAAGTTAAGGCCAGATAATGAGGGTCGCTACTTTCTTGACAGAACTAAAAATAGTGATAGTGAAGAAGATGTTCTAAAACCACATATTAACGTAGTGACGCCCATCGCTCAAGCGATTGAAATGGCTAAGGCCGAAGTTGCAGAAAATAAGTTGACAAACACACGTAAAGCGTCCAAACAAACCAACAAGAGAGTGTTAGCTGGAGGTTTGTCTAATAATAAGAAGAAAATGAAAAGAAAAGTGTCATACGATTAGCCAAATCATGAATGAATACATAGAGTACCATACTGATAAATTGGCATTAATTGAATCACCGGCGGTCAAATATCTATACCCTAGCCCCGGGACGAACGTACTCTTAACGCGACGGTTGTATACCACACCTTATTCTCTCTTTTTATCGCTACTTATAAGAGTGATCGTTCTTCCAATAATTCGCGATAATGCACGGGTGTCATTTATGCGGAATTATTTTATCGACGAACTACAATCTACAAAGACATAAACAGATTAAACACGGAGTTATGTCCGAGACAAAAACAACTCTCTTCGGAGAAGATACCGATGACCTAGAATCTGACGAAGCGGTTCTAGATTCAGATGAAGATGAACGGGGAACGATATCAGATTCAGAAGATGATAATGTCGTCGGTAGTAGAACGGTATTCGGTCTTAAGAAAGCTGCGCGATGTGTCAACGAGATGGACACATTCAAAAGTATGATGAAACGCGTCACCAATGATGCGAAAGGAGAAGAGAGCATGTCGGGAGATGAGAGCATGTCGGGAAAAGAGGCTACCATCGACACAGAGTTTGCTCTGTTTCTCAAAAGTTATAGACGATTAATAGAATACCAGTATCGATTGAAAACATCACCCATACATAACATGATCATGAAGAAAATGGTCAAACTGACCAAACACGGATATAATAATGAATGGGCTGCAGATGAAGCGATGAGAAAATTCAAGAAACTCTTAGAAATAAATCTAACGGTCGAAGATTCAGACAATGATTAAATTTCAATAAACTTCATCAACATGTTATTCTCGTCTTCGTTATATATCTATAAGTGGGGAGGGGAGATTGTAGAGCGAGAAACGATACATAAATGGTACATTACGAGCCCTAAAATTTGAAGTTTAAATATTGTTCTGTGTCTTTTTAACTTTCACCCACTGCGTGTGTATTGTGTTTCTTTAACAATCATTCAAAATGAGTGTCGTGTGTCCCTTTAGAGCGCATTGCGCTCCTTTAATATTCACACACCAATATTACATAAAGTCCCTTACCTCGTGTCACTTTAACATTCCACACTGTGCGTGTATTATCCCCCTTTAATTATGTCATAGCGTTGGTACATAGAAGACTGTATAACACTATGCCTATGTCTATAGCTGTTGTTGGTAAGATGTGAAATATAAATTTCAAGGTTCAATTCATTCGTGTAGTAATTTCGTATATGTTCAACGCTCTTCATTCGTGTGGATGTTGGGGGTGGGGGTGGGCTGGTATTATCACGTTGGTCTGTGATTGAGTGTACAAAATCTCTTGTCAAGTGAACACCTGCACATTTTTTACAATTGGTATAATCTATTTCTAAACATCGAACTTGTCTGAACCTATCAACTGATACAATAGCAGTGATATAATGTTACATCATCGGTGCTAACTGGAGTTTTGGTATACAAAATGAGCGTAAGTGTGAATGGAGTGATAAGTGGTTATTACGTAATGTTGTTATAACAATGACACCGAAGCAATTTCTATCATTGAGTGTCTCACGACCTGGACGTATTATGTATGCATTTTTTGGATAACTAATTATCGCGTTAATGCTAACAATGACACAGTTTATCAACCTTAATTGATACTAACCCGTTAAACAACTAATTCTGCTCAGACGAGATATCGATATGTTTTCTGAACAGCATATAACTGTGAACGGGATATAATAGAATTCATTTGGTAAAGCAAGGTGTGACACATACATTGTTACCCACAATGTCGTGTGTGATTACGTGTACATAATATGTTCCATCGAATATGACAGTTCATTCTGAGGGTTGTAATTTCGCATTACCCTTTTCGTCCACACGTGATTCAACATAGTACATCTCAATACTTCCAATAATTCACGATAATACACGCCTGTCATATACTCAATAACTTCATCTGGGATAGAGAAGTTAAGAATAAACGCTCTTTATTATTTATGTAAGAGTAATGGTGCACTGTGCACTGTGAAACCAGTCGCCAAAAATAGAGTATATAGTGTGCGATGCATGAGGAGTTTTGAGTGATTATTATGTGCAAGATATACAGATATACAATATATAGTGAAATTAAACAATTATTTAATTCAACAACCCATGGTGGTGTCCTAACGTGTGCAGTTATAGAATGCCTCCGGAGAGCCTAAAGAATGGCATAACCCTTTCCCGAATTGAATAGTTCATTCGATTTAATAATATTCGGTTTTCGGTAGAAGTAGGGTTTATTATATCTCTCTCGTATAGAGTCTGTAATGCAGGGCATTTTAAAATTACATGGAATTCATAACCGAGTTCTAAGTTTCATAAAGTACTCTTTCTGTCTGAGTAATCTGAACCTACCCATGATCCCGATTCTGGTAAGTAGTGATTTCTGCTCCTGAACCGTAACTAAAGGAATATTTGGCACACCCACCGACATCACCAGAGCTCAACAGTCTGTCAGGTTTGTTCTTTGCATTTATTTTAAATTTAAAAAAACACGCACAAATGCGGCATTTAAAAGTACTCAATCCGATTAGATGTCCCTATATGATGGCATATCATCAGATTCCAACAACATTTTTTTTTAATGCCGCTTCTGTTATCAGAATCGAGTAATTGCTCAAAATTAATGCTAACCACAGTCAACTATATTATAACATTGCCCAAAACATTGGTAGTACGAAATCGCATTGAAAGTATGCCAAATATCTGACAAAAAAGCCACTTGGTGCACATCGCTTCTACCGTGTCGACTTTGTTTCGATTTGGTAGTACCAAATCAGAAGTGATGCACATCAGGGAGCACACCAACCTATTGTCGGACTTCCTAAACCCAAAGAGGTGAAGTCGAAATCGCATTGAAATCAAATCGCGGACTTGAGGGGCCTTGAACGATGGCGTCGTGGTTGATGTGAGGTCCAAATTCAGGAACCCCTCTTCCCCACCAGTATAACGTATATCTGGTCATCCATGCTAACAACGAACGGAATTTCCACCACATATGACCTGGCATTTATACCTGTATTGCCACAATATATCACGAGAATCCCGGGTCGTACGTTGTGACTGGTCGAATTATTGACAATATTAACAGGTCATGATTATCACATTGTTGCAAATGAGACGATAAGTGAAGTATTAAAGACATATTATGGACTTATGCGGGTGCGTGAAAGTGAAAAGGTAGTACTCAAGCGCTATGCCAACTGTGGGAATGTAGCATTCTACTAACATCGCCGAAAATCTCAACGAAATCGACCATTCCATTCCACAGAACTCAATGTCTGAACTACGCTTAATTGTAAATATTTACATCTCGATTCGGGACGCAACAATCGGCGATAAACTAACGCAAATTAGTTCGCCATCGAGAGTCATTGCATTTAATTAATACATAAGAATGACGGTGTGTGCTGTAAATTTGGATTACTATTCGTAAAAATAACTACTTTGAGCAAGATTATTCTCAATTTCTATTTGGTCACCCTGCCGGATTGTTACACATCACTTTAAGGGACTGTATACCAAGCACACGCTTTGAGTTGTAAAAGTGGTACGAAATAATGATCGTACGTGTTCGTCAAAACTCTTACGCGTAATGGTTTTGCGAAAGGACTTTTTGTCCACACGGATAGACCTACGACTACGAATAGCTATCCGTATTCGTAATCGTAAACGTGAGGATGCGAAAGGTCTCTATTGTAACGGTCTTCCGTACACGATTTCGCAGAGAGTGTTCTATTTCGCACACATACCTGTCCATCACACCATCCAGTTTTAATCCGTGTGCTAAGCATCCTGCACTCTGAGTGGAAATCCCTCTCGCTGATTTCAATGGGTAAACATAAATCCCGGAAACTTTCCCAACCAGCGCATATTGATCCTCCCGACACCTCCGCATATAGACCAGGCCAAGATATTTTACAAGTGATCCGGCGCAAAGAGCTATAAAAGTACTGCTGCCGTCTGATGAAAACAAACGCTCCATTACTGAACAATGCAGCGACGAAACCCAATCTCCACCAGAATCAATTCCCAATGCAATAATGTCAATAACAGGTGAGAGGTTACACAGTACTGTTTGCGAAGTTGACGCTCCGTCGGCTGATAAATGTTGATCTTTGCAAACTAGACAACGCCGTGGTACTGCAATGTGCATGGAGTGTGTGACTGTGCGCCCGATGCACACGCTGGTCGTCCGTGTAACATGGACTCGGATGAGTGACGGCGGACGCGACTCCCGCGTGATTGCATTGCCTCTGGTTCCTCAAGAAAAACGGCGTCTAAATGGCTTTAAAAATATATATAGCTATAATGTTAGACAACATTAGACAATATTAGTCCTAATATGTGGGTTAAATTTGTGCCAACTTGTCCACATTTAAGGTATGTATAGGGCAACGTTGTACGATAATCGTGAGAATGCACTCAAATTGGCCCAAATATAGTATTATATAACGGCCAAATTTGAACAAATCGTGATGTTGAGGCACCCCCATACAGGAATGCGGTCATTGAAATATCAGCAATTCAACCACCGACAAGCAACCAGTTTCAATAAATCGGAATATTTGGCATTAGCAATTTGTAACGAGCACGCGTTATTAAGTATAACACTGAACGCGCTTCAGAAATCACATATATTAACGGCAGACGCGAATGTTCCGACAAAGAATTTATTGAGAAACATGAATGTTCTGGTTATATAAGGAAGCACATGTATTATGACTGCATATTTTCCAACCGTCAATGTTTAGACTCAAATAGCCATGAATTTAAAATGTCCAAGCCATATATGGCCGGATTCGTCATCTCCACGTTAAACCTGATCTACGATTACCTCTGGGTCCGAGACCGAAGGTATAAGTGGCGCATTCGTCATCTCTGGTTTAAACATGGTTCAGTCAGGCCAAACATTTAGCAGTATAGTGTCTCTGGATCGTCGAGATAATTACTTATACAATATTGCCTAATGCGAACCGCCGCGGTTCAATCCATGGCTAAAATACGTAAGTATATATACGACAACGAGCATATTTTGATTGGAAAACAAGAGATTGCACAACGGGTGCCGGGATAGTCATACCCCCATGGTAAAAATTGAAATATGGGCAGGTCGGAAACCAAATTGTGAAACCAAATTTGATGAACGAACAAATTATTTGACAATTCTAACGAACGACGGACAGAAATCCAACATTTTCAGATTAAGAAAGAGGGATAACACTTGAAAGGAAAACGTGAACAACGTCAATAAACCATCTTATGAAGGCCCTCGTGATGCCAAACCTGCGTACCAAATTTCATTGAGATCCGATCACTCATGGTTGAGACATATGAGCGGACGGACGGGCGGACGCAAGGCTAGACTGACGGACAGATGGACGAACGCATGTAATCCAGTATACCCCCATCGTTTGGGATGGGGTATAATTATAAGCGAAAAGCACTCATATTCGTAAAACTAGTGTTTGTGAGGTAAATTTGTTTTGTCAATTGCCATATTATTGTGCGTTTTATAACCATAAACCGGCAACTGAACCATAATTCGACGGTCCGGCTGAACCAGATTTAGGGAAGCTTGACCTTACGACGAATCCGTCATTTCTGGACCGCGGGTTACATGGGTTGAGATGCCCACCCCTGGTTAAGTGGTCCTGCTAATTTGCTATGATCATGCTGGATGATCCCACGTAAATATGCCTTGGACAAAAATGTACTGTTATTGAAATATAACGCATGGCTAACGTAAACGAATGGATGTGTAAAAAAAAAAGGTAAAAAACATTCAAAAACATAAATATTGTAAAATAATTTAATAATGACACCAATTGGTTGCTGCAAACCGACCATTATCATGATGGCCAGTCCTGTAATTGTGCAAACACCACTGCAGCCATTATCAAAATATTTTTAAAGATGCATTATCCGAATTAACGCTCCTAAATTACTATTTCTTTAGCTTCGGGGTAAAAACTATTTGATTCGAGTCGAAGAACCCACCCATCAAAGCTCAGATTGATCAGATATCGATTTTTGAAGTTTGTTATTTCTCGAGATGTGCAATTATTTGTGGCCCAGAAAAACGTCGTCAAACGTATGGTCTCGGACAAAATTGCGGATGAAGATGGATAACTCTAACATCAAGTGGTAATACGGCCAAATTTCGTGATACGCAAGTGATAATACGGCCATATTTCGTTGAACAATAAGTTGATAAATAACACGTTTTGGGATATTTGATACCATAGTTGACAGTGGTTAGCATTATTTTGTTTCAATTAATCGATTCTGATAACTAAAGCGTATTATGAAGAAATGTTGTTGTTGTTGTTGTTGTACCTTGATGATATGGGGACCGTCTGATCGGATTGAGTGAGTACCTTTATATATATGTTCATGAATATGTTTTGTACAGACACTGTTTTTTTCTCAAATCGGATTAACCCTTTACCCAACAAACGGCCAAAAACGCCCATACAAAGCTTCAACAGCCTAAAATATCTTCGGTCTGTCTCAATAACACCATACAAATATGGATATCATTGGAACCGGTTCATTGACCACATTGTGATGGTTACAGTTATGCCCTGTGCCAATGCATTCTCTTATATATGCGAGTCGACCATAGGTCGCCTCGCATATATAAGAGAATGCATTGGCCTAAAAAAAACTTTTTTAACACTTTTTACCATTTTTTCTTATAATATTTTCTACATTCTTTGACAATTTGATCATTTTTAATATGTGTTAAGCCAATGCATTCTCTTATATATGCGAGGCGACCTATGGTCGACTCGCATATATAAGAGAATGCATTGGCACAGGGCCGTTCTGTTGGGTAAAGGGTTAACCAAACATCGCGAATGTTACAAATATTCATTAACAATAACGGTTTGATCTGATACATTAACAATAACGGTTTGATCTGATACACTCCACTGTTGGATTCAGAACGGAATATCAAAGAATAATGTCAAAGTAAGTTATTTTTATAAATGTTATAACAGTATAAGCAGAAATTTAAACAGCGTCATTATTATCAACGAATTACGTAGATGTGACCCGCCATATCAAATCCAGTCGGAAGTCGGGATTTTTTTACCCTGTGCCAATGCATTCTCTTATATATGCGAGTCGACCATAGGTCGACTCGCATATATAAGAGAATGCATTGGCTTTACAATTTTTTATCATGTTTTTTAAATAAATGTTTCTTACAATTTTTAGGACATAAAATAAAAAAAAATTCCATTACCCTGCAGGGAGCCCCACACATATATAGAAGCATATAGAAGAGTGTCGTCTGCTCATGTTTGTCTGGGGCTCTGTATGGGTGAAATTATAAAATTGTTAAAGAATACAAGAAAAAATTATTAAAATTGTAAAAAATTGTTAGGCCAATGCATTCTCTTATATATGCGAGGCGACCTATGGTCGACTCGCATATATAAGAGAATGCATTGGCACAGGGTAAAAAAAATCCCGACTTCCGACTGGATTTGATATGGCGGGTCACATATGCAGTGACAATAATGTATTGTTAGCGGAATTATTGCCGTAATGTTTATGCCCATTCGATCGTCCAGAATAAATAAGTAAATATTTACATTTGTGCTTCTAGTTCAAACGTTGTGTTCTCTGAAATGGCACAGTCGCTGTGGTTGAAAATTTCGAAAATATTAGTCGATTGATACATTTTTCCAGTGTAGATAGTGTTTGGTTAATAACTTGTCGGTTTTATTCACTGAATTAAGTCCACAAAATGTCTTTAACAGCGTCACATTGCTCCGACAGCTGCATCATAGCAATTTAGTAGAACCCACCAGCACCATAACAAATTAGCAGGACCACTTTACCAGGGGTGCGTACACGCCAGCTCATGAAATAACTATAACGCCTGGGGCCATATCACCGTTGTCGTCTGTAACAGAAAAATATGGAAGAGAAGTATCTGTGCCACAAACTATAATGATGAGCCGATTATCAAAAAGAGCCTTGCGCCGATTGCCGATTATTTGAGATCACAATCGGCCGATGATTCCGATGCCGATTCCGATTATTGTAATAATTATACCAGAATATGCTATATATGTGTTATATAATACTTAGATTTGGAAGCACCAACGGCAGTATAATTTACCAGTGTAACTACGTATATGTTTGGTTAAGTTATAAGGTAGACCTGTATATATGGGTGGACTTGTGAACGAATACAGGCACATATCCTGTAGCGAGGGGCCTGTCGGCACTTGGCATCCATTGTTATATTTCCCTTGACTCTTCCATATATATTGAGTTACCTTTCTTATATGCCTTATAATACGTTGAGTAAACACAAATGGTCTTGGTGGTTGTCGATGTATTATATCGACGTAAAAGATTATTTACAGATAGTAAATAAATTTCTTTTTAATATCTGAATATTAATGCTAGTACAGTTTTTATTCCTGTCATGCCATATATATATGTATTTAACACAGTTTATCAAAGAAAAACAAAAACCTGATTATTATTTAGATAATCGGTAATGCAGATGTTGAAATTTAACCAAAGTGCCGGTTGCCATACGTCGATGCGCCATAATCGGCCGATTTCAATTGTTGTTTCCTATCAGCAGTATCAACTACCTATTACAGCTTGGTGTACGTGATTATCTGAGTTTTACATAGCAGTGATTGCTTATAAATGCAATGTGTACGCGCATTTTATGTCCATGCAGAGTTACCCAGTCTGACTTGAAAAGTGTTGTCTTCGTAGGGGTTTCAAGAGTTATATATCCTGGAAACGCGTTTGCTCCCTCGGCGTGCGTTTTATTAGTTAATATATATAGTTCCCATTATTTTTGCATATACTTAAACAATACAAATATCAACGATGAGATAGGACTGCGAGGAATAAACATAGGCCATGTTTACAGATAAACAAAATGTGCGCGGAATGGTGCAGACGGTTATCATGTTGGTTAGCTCGTTTTCAGGATAGATAACTCTTGAAAAACCTACGAAGATGTCTACAACACATTCAGCTGGACTGATATATACCGGAACCGGGTATTTAGTAATTTTACAACGATATATAACTTATACTGACAATTGGTCTAAATGCAGTTTTGCTGTTCAAATTACATCATCTCTAAGTTTTAAGCCTTATATTTAAGGTAGAAAATAGTTGATAAATACGGTGAAATTTTGTTAAGCCGTGAAAAAAATTGCCTTTGGCCAAATTTGGATCCACTTGACAACCCACCACCCCCTCATACGTGTCCGTAAAACAAATGTGACACCCCCCTGTATGCAGACAAAACAATTAAAATATGGATGACAAAAGTGCTAAGTAATAATGATTTAAAGGTACTCAACCCGATAAAACTCCTCTCAATTACTATTTCAATGGCTTCGGGGGTCCAAAATATTTGATTCGAGTCGAGGAAGTCACCCATCAAAGCTCAGATTT
Source organism: Siphonodentalium dalli (assembly GCA_032622095.1). Lineage (NCBI taxonomy): Eukaryota > Metazoa > Mollusca > Scaphopoda > Gadilida > Siphonodentaliidae > Siphonodentalium > Siphonodentalium dalli. The sequence goes on from CP136066.1 coordinate 150,847,971, forward strand.
GTTAGATATCGATTTTAGAAATCTATTATTTTTCATTATCGGGAATACTATCTGGCCCAGAACTCAGTCAAAATTGCGTTAAAATTACCACTTGATTTTAGAGTTATTCATCCTTGTCTGTTTGAATAGATTTGGAGTACACATCCAGAGCAGATTACGGCAGTTATTAGTACCCATCTCGAGAACATAACAAATTTGAAAAATCAATATCTAATAACTCTGAGCTTTGTTTGATGGGTTCCTCGACTCGAATCAAATATTGTTTACCCCCAAAGCCAAAGAAATAGTAATATAGGACCCTCTGATCGGATTGTTGTTGTTGGAATCTGTTGAGATGGGGACCCTCTTTACGGGTTGAGTACCTTTAATTCACCTTTATTCAAATTGCATAAAGAGCAAACGATATTTGGCCGACACAGTTGCCCAGATAACATGTGGACACTATTGGCATTCAACTGACTGCGTATTCTTTGCCAATCGTACCAGCGCACTTTTGTGTCACTTCCGGAAAATCGACATCCATGGTGAGAATTGTTCTCAGATTTGTTCTTGATATTTTCTATTTCGATTATAGTTATACGTGTCCAGGTATCTTTCTTCTGAGAAATACACACGTAATATTCATTTAGAAAACAACTGTCACAAAATACAAGCAATTAAAATGATTTATTTGGCTCACAATTGCCTTTCATTGTTAGCCGACTGAAACTAGTGAAAGTAAAAACTCCAAATTTGCTTACTCACTCCAGTTTACAAGTTTGACATAACGTTATAGCATAAGATAAGATACGTTTTAATTAATGGTCTTTTAACACATACTAGTGTAGGACAACCTACATGTAAACCAGTGTTGTATTGCTAAAATTTAAAGTGAGGAACACAGTTGTTGGAAATTTGTGTAAAAAACCCCGAAAACAAATATCCCCACCCCTACTTAGTTAGTTACATGTAGTATATAATTGACAAGTATGGAAAGCTGGTCGATAAATTTCACAAAACGAGCCCACCCATTTCCCCTCATAACCATGTCACCGCTCGTTTCGTGTTCATTTGCAACAATAAAAACATAAATTTCAGAAAAGTATCACTTCCTAGTAAGGCCTAAAAAAAAATTATCCGTGTTTCTGCTAACCCGACCGACCCATGTTCAAAACCGGCACCTCGAAACAGTGCGCAGAACTACGCGGAAGTGCGCGGTACAAATGAAACAGTTATTATGCACAGGGGCAGGTGGGGGTTGATTTAATACATGAACTATAGTAGTAGACAGTCTTCAGTTGCAAATTTGTAAGGTTATTTTAACGTTTTAACTTGTATTTGAGAGATAGAGTGAGTGGTAGAATCTACCGCGCACTGTTTCGAGAAAAGCTTACTGCTCAATATCTTCCGCGCATTGTTTCACGAAAAGCATACTCGTGGTTTCGGATTAGGGACCACACTTAGCCTACATGTCTTAATTAGTAATAGGCCTAGTATAGAGGTAGACTGATTAGAGGTGACAGCTTACTGCATGTCACTGTAGAAAATGTGTGAAGTTAAAATGTTGAAACAACACAACCATCATGCAGTGATTATTGAGTGATTAAATCTGCAGGGTATAGTCTAAGTATGAAGTCGACTCTGACAATTTCATACCCAAATGACCCTATACATCAAGTGTTCATATATAGCCTAGAAAAATTGTGCCCGCCACCAATATAATTACAAATTCACTTTCAGAAGCTAGCGCTCATGTCATACACATTCCACTCACCTAACAACACCAACCAAGCGGGATCCGGCTTGAAAACCGACCCAGCACTAGCTTGGGGTGGGGTGCAGGATCTACAGACCCATAAGTGGTCATAGCTCTCAACGAGTTAGGAACGACATATACCAAAATATGATCGTCCCGCTTGCCGCTCTGACGTTTTCTTCGGGAGTAGGACGGTCCACGGCTCAAGAATAGAACACACTGAAATGTACAAAATGTATACAAATTTTAACAAAATAAAAAATTACCAAAAAAATATAAAACCAAAAAAATCTATTGAATGTAACCATGTAATCATATATATCTCTGTACAAAACCATTCACATCGTCAACAATTAAAGTCTATCTTGTACATAATCTTCAGATTTACCTCACTTATCGGAACCCAAACAACTCTGCACATAAAATTGTCAGAGTCTTCACCTACGCCCGTGCTATGGAATGTAGGGCGGCCCATCCAGAAACAACGAAATAAACAAAACATACTATCTCTGCGCATTTGGCTATAGCAGAATAACGGTATGATGGCGCATTGAATCACATTGAATCACACGCTCTGCCTTGCGGTTGGTTGTTTTTTAAACAACTAACAAACTAACACTATTTTAAAATTATAACACGGGCCCCGCTCCTTTTTCAGCGCACCAGATGACACGCTCAGCTCAACCATATATTAAAGGGACCCACCGGGTCACCCCTCACACCCCATATTAAAGCTCGTGGGCTCTTCCCCAAATAATCCATCCAATCAATTCAATCAAAGAAATAACATTAATTCATTATGTCCGCTTTTGAGGGGTTCGGACGTGACTATTTTCTATGTGCTATATCTCCAACAACAAAAAAACCGTGGGGTGAAGGAGAAGATCACTCGATCTTTTCGACCATCCCGGGCGCTTCGCGCCCATCTACTCACTCTCTCTCTGACAATTTCATACCCAAATGACCCTATACATCAAGTGTTCATATATAGCCTAGAAAAATTGTGTTCCAAATGCAGAATCAAATTAAATCCACTGAAAACGCAACTAAAGGTACTCAATCTGATCAGAGTGTCTCCATCTCAACAGATTCCAACAACAATTTTTTTTTATCAAAGGTCACTTTAGTTATTAGAATCGATTAATTATCCAAAAATATTGCGAACGACTGTGAAATGTCGTATATAATTGCCCAAAATGTGTTGTATAGCAACATTTTGTTCGATGGAATTTAGTATCGAGAGTATGTCGGTCGACTTTTTCGGCAAACTTCTGGGACAGCAAGTATTCCCGATAATGAAAAATAATAGATTTCTAAAATCGATATCTAATAAATCTGAGCTTTGATGGGTGGCTTCCTCGACTCGAATCAAATATTTTTGGCCCCTGAAGCCATTGAAATAGTAATTGAGAGGATTGTTATCGAATTGAGTACCTTTAATCGTATTTGGGAATAAACGTAATTACTCCAAAACCAAACTCTCTCTCTTTTTGACACACCCATCACGCAATCTAACGAAGCCCGGGGAAGCCACTTTCCTGGTATTCACTCTAGACTCACGCCTTAAATTTAAAAAGCACCAAAATCGTTGATCGATTATTTTCCACGTCGAACGGAATTTTAACAATAAATAATAAATGTGGAAACATATGAGGAAATCGAAACTGACTAATAATAACTGTGCAGGTTTAAACACTGTGATCAAAATAGAGACTGATATATTGAAATTACCTGACTTGGCGGACAGACTACTGGACATAATAACTGATCAACAGAGAGAGATAAGAGGTGCCATATATGCACAGAGGTGCCATATATGGCACCGGTAATTTCATTTTGACATTTTAAGTCTGCCGGTCCAAAGCCCGGATAAAAGCTGATGGGAGTTTTAAAAAATTGTTTTATAATATATAATTTATCACGTAACTGTGGCTATTAATCCGACATCGCGCATTCAGTTTTCTGGTAACAACTGCGCAGTAAGCTTTTCTCGAAACAATGCGCGGAAGATATATATAGCGCAGTAAACTTTTCTCGAAACAGTGCGCGGTAGATTCTACCACTCACTCTCTCTAATAAAACGTTAAAATTATCTTGCAAATTCGTAACTGAAGACCTTCTACTACTATATTTCATTAATATACATGTTTTAAATCAACTCCCCGTGCATAATAACTGTTTTGTTTGTACCGCGCAGTTCCGCGCACTTCTGCGCAGTTCCGCGCACTGTTTCGAGGTACCCTTCAAAACCCCCGACCCTAATGTATTGTATCGACGATGCAATGCATTAACTTACCCATGTATTCTAGGCTATTCCACAACCAACAGTTTGAAAGTTTGATGTAGCCACGTGCATGACGACATATCCACGGCCCGTTTTTGATAACAATTCATCAAACGGCATTTTTCTTTGACCCCAATTCAAAGACATCAAATCAAAGGAAATGAGCCGACAACTAGTTGCAAGTTACACCATGTTAAGTTCATTTGACTAAACCCTCGTTCACGCTCCGCAGAAGAAATGGGTATGCAGTCGCAACATTTCAGTAGAGGTTGGAGGTTTTGCGGGATACGCCGTCTGTCATTCTCGATGTAGATTTGAAAAGCTTCAACAACAGAGGACTTCATTACTCATTAGACAGAACCTGTCACACAATGCACGAACTTCATTGATGCCAAAACATTTTATACTGGCGACATCATCCGGCCAGAAATCTGGATACAACACTTGCATTTGGTTGAGGAGTTCTTTGTACTCATCAAACTTCCGCTGTCCGCCCGAAGCCATCGTCGCGAAGAGTCTATCCTCCATTGCCACCAGGATTCTATCAATAAGACTCTCGTTGATTCTGACAAGCCGAGCATTAGATTCCAAACGGATGCTGCCAAAACTGCCGCTCTTCACTGCTTCATTTGCAATCATCATCTTCATTCCGTTTTTGTTCTTATGTGATTCAATAGCAATCAATGTCCGCTCAATGCACCTATCTGCCCTTATCAGATTCATGCTCCTGTGCTGCAATAACTCCGACAATTGGGTCAGCTCAAATAGCACATCATGCATCGTTGCCAAATCCAGCAGGAATTCTTCTGATTGAAGTCGTCGTCTCAAACCCTCGAACGTAGCTGATGACTTAGTTCCCTCATTGGCTTTTTGCTTGAAATGAACATACAGCGCTTCGTAGTTTCCCCAGACACTTGCGACGGTCCTGTAACTGCTTGCTACCCACCTGGTACTGAGAAAAACTCTGATCTTTGTTATTTCTGTATCGAGTGTTCTGGCTACCTCCTGCAACTCCCTTTGATTTTTTGGTGACTGGCTATACATGTATACGGAATGTAATTTTTCTATGAATGTCTTAATATGTGACACGCCATTCAAATTGCTGACAGCATCACCCACAGCTAGTTCCAATCGATGACTCAAGCAATGCCATGTTATAATATTAGGATAGTCCTTCTGAATAAGCTCCATCACACCAGACTTCTTACCAGTTAACGTGCTAGCTCCATCGCTCGTGAATGCGACCAAATTTTGAGACAAATATTGGTGATCAAAACCTGATTCCTTTAGACATTGTTTAAGATCTGTGTAGATGGCGGCCGCACTTTCACCGTCACTAAGTTCCACCAAATCAAGGAAGATAAACTGGATCACCCAATGAACCCATTTGTGCTTTCAGATAAACAATTAGTGTTGATTTCTGAGAAACTGTCGTGGATTCGTCAATAAGAACTGATATCTTGCCCCTGTTGTCTCAAATCGATTTGCAAATTCGTGAGGACATTTCTTGTGCAATATGTCTGGCAATGTTGACAGCAGAATTACGGGAGTGTAACCCTACACCCATATCAGCACCATTCAGACATTGAAGGTCTGTCAGATCACAGTGATCTGAAAAGGGTCTGTCCTTCGCAATAAAATATACAGTACGAAACACATTTTCGGTTGTTTTCATGTGTTTTTCTTGCATGAAATCAACATTTTTTGTTATTCTATCATTAGCCATCTGCTTGAGGAGATCGGCTGCCTTTTTGTGGGAATCAGAATTGGAATGCAGGTGAATTTTCTTGCGCAACGAAGTGAGTTCGGCTTCATGTGATTTGCTGTCGCCTCGATGGTAGCATCTCGCCATTCCCTGCTAATGTACAGTCCCTGTGTTTTGTTCACACCCAACTCTTTCACCCTTCTGCATTCACGGCATCCTAGCTTCCCATCAATACAAACGATCCATGGATAAGTAATTTGTTTGGTTTCCCACATTTGCATTGTCCACACATCAGGTTTAATTTTGGTTGTTGCAATTATATCATTATCATTACCCTCGTTTGCCAATGTTTTACAGTTTGCTAACCTGTGGTACTAGTATGGGTTACCTAAGCACAAATCAGGCAAACAAAAAATAGTTTACTTATATAATTTTGAAATCTGCAGGCCTCGCTGATTCGCAGGGCTCTACTGTATTTCTGGTCTCCTGTTTAGAAAGTTAAATATTTTCAGGATTTCTCTTAACATTGCATTAACTGGTCATCACTGATTTATATAAGTAAAATTGCTGTGATTTCAGGGTCAACAACAATCAGGAGGTGGTGGTGGCTCAGGACAAGGAGGAGATAAGAAAGATGACAAGGTATGCAGTTTACAAATCATTATTGATATAAATACAAGTCGCGTTTCCTTTGCATCGCAGACAGCCACCATCTTTTGTTGATTGAAGATGAAAAATCTCATGACACACACGGCATGTACATGTGTTTAATTTAATACCATATGTCCATATACGGTATGCAGTACGGATTGCATTGCATTTAGAATAGAATCTCTCTGTTGTGAATGTTAATGGATACAACATAACAGAAACAGCCATCTAAACAACTCAGCTTTATTGTCTGCATTCCAATTTCAACACAACTGATTTGACTGAACACTCCTATTGTGACCCGCCAACTACAGTAATGCCCTAAATAATCGACTCCTTAACCACAGCAGAATTAATGGTTATTTTTCAGGATTTAGTCAGAAATATGGCTTGTTGCCATTCATCGGAAAGCTCTCACTGAGGAGTCAATTATTTAGTGCATTACTGTACCACAGAGATGCAGTGAATGTGAAACTATATCTGTGATAAGTTCCGCATTAATTACTGTTACTTTTATGTACATGCTTATTGATTTAAATTATCATATTCTGAACGTTTTGTATTCTAGGATAAAAAAAGAAAATATGAACCTCCAGTACCGACACATGTGGGCAAGAGAAAGAAGAGGATTAAGGGACCTGAAGCTGCAAGCAAACTTCCCCAAGGTGAGTGATATAACTCTAATTTGTGAACGATGAATGTTTTATCTGTACAAGATAACCCGTTTTATACTAAATACTCGTTGATAAGTAGTTCCCTGAGGAAATGTTCATATAATAAGTTCAACAAACGACCAGGTCTGTTGAACTTATTATCTGAACATTTCTCACCAAAGATTATGAATCCTTCTGCATCTGTATTAGCTTTTCGTTTGTCTTTTGTCTGCTTTTATTACCTGAACATCGATCCAAATGAATAATGGACCATTCCAATGTATCCTTTTATAACTGAATGGGAGAATCCATTTAGTATAGACATGGTTAAGCACACTAGTTAAAGAACTTAAAAGCTGTCATCAGTTTGTCTCATGGACTCCATCCAGAATTCAACACAAATTGTTGGTGTTGAAAGACTGGATATAGAATACAGTAATGCCCTAATTAATCGACTCCCTAACCACAGCAGAATTATGGGTAACTTTTCAGGATTTAGTCGGAAATATGGCTTGTTGCCATTCATCGGAAAGCTCTCCCCGAGATTACTGTAGGCTTGAATCAAACCCTCTTTCCAGATAACCCTTAGGTCATTTGTTGAACTTTTTACCTGAATATTTTCTTATAGTAAATTTGACTCCTTCTGCACTTTTATTATTTGTCGCCTTGTTATACTTCCTGAACATCCCTCCAGATGAATAATAAACCGTTCCAATGATAATAACTAAGCAGGAGAATCCATTTAGTATATAAAATATTAAAGACATTTTATGGACTTGTTGGGGTGCGTGAAATTGATAAGTTAGTACTCAGACGCTATGTCAATCTGGGGAATGTAGCATTCTACTACCATCGACGAAAATTTCAAACAAATCGACCATATCACTCCATAAAAAACGTCATCTGAACTACGCTCAATTGTAAATATTACATCTCATTTCGGGACGCAACTATCGGAGACAAATTAACACAAATGATTTCGCCATCGAGAATCATTGCATTTAATTAATATAAAAGAATGACGATATGTGTTATCAATTTTGATTAATATTTGTAAAAAATAACTATTTTGGGAATGATTATTCTCAATTTCTATTTCATCATCCTACCGGAGTGTTTCACATCACTTTAAATTATATGGAGGTCCCTTTAACTGTTTGTCATCAGATTTTACATACCATAATTAAATAACAGTCTCCCACTCTGAATGCGAATTTTGTTTTTCAGTCACACCACACACCAGATGTCGACTGAAGCTGTTGAAGTTAGAGAGAATTAAGGATTACCTTCTTATGGAAGAGGAATTCATCCGTAATCAAGAGAGATTAAAACCACAAGAGGAGAAACATGAGGTGATGACTCATTCAATCCTGGTTGGCTTCCCAGACAAGCCTACAATTAGTGTGTCTGTCATTTGCAGATTGTGGTCCCCAGAGGGTGAATTTAGTGACGCTATCCCTTCTCTTCAGTGTCTATATCTCCTAATTTGCAGAAGACAAAATGCATAATCGAGATGACTAATGGGTTAACATCACCAACTTCAACTGGGGAACTTCAAACTGTGTGTCAAACAAATAGTGTGTCTGTCATTTGCTGAATGAGGTCCCCAGAGGATGAATTTAGTGATGCTATCCTGCAAGGCGGGCTATCATCACCAAATTTACCCTCTGGGAGCCTCATTCTACTTAGGTGTCAACTGATATGTGAGACCTGTGATCAGACTGAATTTCCCCAGTTGAAGTTGGTGATGTTCACCCATTAGTCACCTTGATTATACATTTTATCTTCTGCAAATTAAGGGATATGGAAACTTCCCAGAAGCGAAAAAGTAACTAAAAACAATGTTAATTTGAGACTATAGGTACTTCCCAGAAGACGAGACCTCATTCTTTAAATTACAGACTCACTATTTGAGCCCTCTCAATTCAGATTTTTTTGCTTCGGCAATCCGCTGTGGCAACCATTTCCATCGGTCCAGTAGCTGTAGTCAATTATAAGGGCTGCTATTTGCAGACTTGAAAATAGCGCCAAGATATCATGCCCAACAATTTCGACATTCTTTTTTCTATATTTTCAAAAGATATCTGCAATTAATTATACTAATAAGCTATGCCAACAACTCATCTCGGTTATTGCAAAAACCAGCCATCGAACAAATTGGTTTTTAAGGTGATTTTGGCGTTCAGATTTCACATCCTCGAAAAATGGTGACCGAAGCCACTTGAACAATTTTATCTTCTCAACAGTCAAATTTATATGGTGATGGGATTCAATACATAGAGTAATGCCCTAAATAATCGACTCTTTAACCACAGCAGAATTATGGGTAATTTTTCAGGATTTAGTCGGAAATATGGCTTGTTGCCATTCATTGGAAAGCTCTCAGTGAGTAAGTCTTCAATATATTTTGCAGGAAGAGAGAACTAAGGTTGATGAATTACGAGGAACTCCTATGTCAGTGGGCAGTCTCGAGGAAATTATTGACGACAATCATGCCATTGTGTCGACATCTGTTGGTAGCGAGCATTACGTCAGTATCCTGTCATTTGTAGACAAGGATCAGTTAGAACCTGGCTGTTCTGTGCTTCTAAATCATAAGGTTTGTATGTCTGTCTTAAGGGGTTTATATGTGAGTACCGGTGATTTTTGACTGAATTATGTCCCCTTTTGACTTAGAATAACAGTTTTTGCATTGTCACGATGATAACATGAGCATTATTTAACAGAATTTCATGATATTTGGTATGTGGTTTACATTTGAGAAGACTTAAGTCAGGTTAAAAAATGGTCATAATCTGGTGATTTTTGACAGTCAAGGTCAAGTTGAAATCACAGTTGATTCTAAGTTGGTTCAAAGTTTCTTTCCAGAATTTAATTTTAGCTTCCTTATTTGGGGGATGTGAGGTCAGCGACCTTATTCTAACTTTTCCCCTACACATGGCAGGTGCATGCTGTGGTTGGTGTGTTGTCCGACGATACTGATCCAATGGTTGCTGTGATGAAACTGGAGAAAGCTCCACAAGAAACCTACGCAGATATTGGTGGATTAGATAATCAAATTCAAGAGATAAAGGCAAGCATTACATTCATATATATATATAAAATATAAATACCTCAGAAGATGTTACTTCCCCACTTATATGTTGTATCTGAAGAATCCTGAGGCTGATTGTCGGGGAAAACAACAAAAACAACTTTTAAACCGCTTTATTTGACACAATATAAAAATGCAATAGTCACTACCGAAGCACTTAAATTTGTCAATTGCAATACTGCTCATAGCGAAAAAATATGAATTGTGAGGGCTGCTTTGTCATAAAGGTAACATAAAGAAATTAATGTTTAAAGATGCATAATCTGAATTAATGCTCGCAATTTAATATTTCCTTGGCTTCGGAAAATCTTGATAAATAACAGGTTTTGGGCAAATTTATACTATAGTTGACTATGGTTAGCATTATTTTTGGGCAATTAAATCGATTTTGATAACTGAAGCAGCAGTTAAAATAAAATTGTTGTTGTTGGAATTGGATGATATGGGGACCATCGAATCGGATTGAGTACATTCAAGTTCATGGCTCCCAGCTCATTGGATTACAAAAAAACAGATTTTTTACCAATATGCTCTGCAGGAATTAGATGGTATGTCCATCAGGAAATAACAAATAAACATAAAACCTGCCCACACTGATTTCAAGAGCAGGAAAAAATGCCTGTAATACAAAACATTAATTTGTTTTTACCTTATCTTCCCAATGTTCGGGTTTAAAATGAAAAATGTTCCTCTCCACATCAATTATGTATGTGTTACTTTACATTACAGGAGTCTGTTGAGTTACCACTCACCCACCCTGAACTCTATGAAGAAATGGGCATCAAACCCCCAAAAGGTGTTATCTTGTATGGGCCTCCAGGGACAGGTAAGAAATCTTCAGCCTGGTAATTCAATGTAGGTCGATGTTGCTAATTAGATCATACATGTATACAAGATTAAAGCACGGTGGGGAATCACATGGTTTCGAGGTTGGTGAGTATCTTGCATTCAAAATGTGCGAACACACAAAAACAGAATATATAATTAACTGACACAAAACATAGCATTTTGACTTTTACGAGCATATGCTAGTTGATTTTTAAAACAAGTTGATACCTTAATTGTTTGGAAATACCTGTGTGCCTGTCATTTGCAATTGGTGAATTTAGTGGCACTATCCCACATAACGAGCTAGTATCACTAAATTAACCCTCTGGGGACCTCATTCTGCTTAGGCCCCATCTTCTCTGGAAAGTTTCTTTATTATAAAATTTCTATAGAAATTTCTTCACATAGATTTTATTTCTTTTTTAGTTTTGTTTCTCTGTATCCCCAAGTTGGCAGAAGACACATTGTATAATCGAGTTTCCCATTCGGTGTACATCACAATATTTACCATTTGTGAACTTCAATCTGAGTCAATGTCTCACATAACAGATGAGGCCATGCAGAATGAGATCCCCAGAGGGTGAATTTGGTGATTCTAGCCCGCTATGAGGGATAGCATCACCTAATTCACCCTCTGGGGACCTCATTCTGCAAATGACAGGCACACTAAACTCAGGTTTGCTTCCACCCATGTTGTCATGTTAATGTTTTATATTTAAAAATGTTTATAGTCAAGTGATGTTCACTACTGTGACCCATCTTCAATTCAATTGACAGAGTAGAAGTCCATAGATGCAGCTTAAAAGTCCTCAACATTGTATTCCTTCTCTGTGACTTGACTTTTATGCTATTATTAGATGCCCAATTTCACATATTATGTTATTGCTCTATCCATCCGTCTGTTCGCTTTTTTGTTTCCCGATCATAACTTTAGTAAGTCTGAACTGAATGGAATGAAATTAGTATGTGAGTTTACTAGCCAAAAATGCGGGTCATGTTCAAATTTGGGTTCCGCCCGCCAATTTTCACAATAGTTATGGCCCTTAGTTGAAATTACCACAGGCATATTTTGCCATGCCGTAGCGATGCTTTTATTTATTTCTGTAACCAGACCGTCATCACTATATTTCGAACGAACTTGGCTTGATTGCTGAAAGCCAAATTCAACATGGATGAATTCACTATGAAAGTCACTTCAAGTGAAAGTGGCTCTGAAAATTTTAGCAAACTTTATGCCACATGTAAATAAATGGACTATACCTCTAAATATGTGTTGTAACTTTCAAACCTATCTTTTCCTTAATGTAGAACATAATAAGATTATACTTAACTTAATATAAGAGTTGATCCGCTTAAAATCATGTTATTGGTATCGTGCTACTTTGCAAAAAATAATAAATATTGTTTAAGCCATGATTTAGAATAGTTACATAATATAGAATAATTCATCCTTGCGTTCAGGAATAGGATTTAATCATTCACTATCAAGGCTTTTAGTCTTTAGAAGATGACTAAATTAATTAAAAATACTTAATTTTTCCAGGTAAAACACTATTGGCTAAAGCTGTGGCCAATCAGACATCAGCGACATTCCTTCGGGTAGTAGGATCCGAGTTAATCCAGAAATACTTGGTAAGCACCACTCTGCTGTCAGTACGAGAATCATTTAACTAACAATGTGAAAAACTGATAAACCACCAATATTGGATCAACAATTTGAATTTAATTGTATTTAATAGAGCTAGACTTTACCGAAACATTTGATGAATTAACTCTTTTACTGTCAGCCTGAATAAGTCTAATTAAAGCTACTCAATCCGATCAGAGGGTCCTATATTACTATTTCTTTGGCTTCGGGGGTATAAAATATTTGATTCGAGTCGAGGAACCCACACATCAAAGCTCAGAGTGATCAGATATCGATTTTTGAAAATCGTTAATTTCTCGAGATCTGGGACACTAATTTAGTCTCCCTAGTGCTCAAACAGACAAATTACGGGTGTAAGATGGATAACTCTAAAATCAAGTGGTTAGTTATTAACAATAATACAAATGTATGTCTTGAGTTGATCAGCACAGGGGACCTAAAGAAAAATTCAAATTTTCCAGTTTATTTTGTTCGAGCTTTAATAATTGTACATGGAATATACACAATTTTGGTCAGGGTCATGGTGGTGTTTCATGTTTTCTCCAATATTCAAGTGCAATGTATTTTCACTCCATATAGTCCCAGTGTATTTAGTTATACCGCTCATTCACACATTCACAGGGTGACGGACCTAAGCTAGTGAGGGAGTTGTTCCGAGTGGCAGAGGAGCATGCACCATCCATTGTCTTCATTGACGAGATAGATGCTATTGGTACAAAACGGTAAGGAGTTCCATCTGTCATTATCTTAAAGATGGTCTGTCTCTTCCTGTAGCATGTTTTATATAGTTTTTAGCTCGTCTCCGGTGGAACTATAGTCATCACTCCTCGTCCGTCGTCCGTCCATCCGTCAACAATTTTTTAGACATCTTCTCCTCTGAAACCATCATACCGAATTGGTTCATATTTGGTGTGGATGTTCCCTAGTTGAATCACATTCAGATTTGTTCAAATGAGGTCACTGGGTGAAATAGTTGTGAAAGCAGGGCCATAACTCTATTCCTCCATAGTAATTATTAGAACGACTTCTTTTACTGAACTATAAGGCCGTATGGATTCATATTTGGTGTGGATGTTCCCTAGTTGACTCAAATTCAGATTTGTTAAAATGAGGTCACCAGGTTGATTAGTTGAGAAACCAGGGCCATAACTCTATTCCTCCATAGTAATTCTTAGAATGACTTCTTCTTTTGAACTATTTGACCGATTTAGCTTACTTTTGGTATGGAGAGTCCTTGTGTGACTGGGGTTCAGATTTGTTCAAATGGGGTCACTGGGTCAAATAGGGGCAGGGTCCAGGGATATAACTCTTTAAAAAAAAAAAAATTAATCCTTGGCCCCTCAACCCCCCCCCCACCTCCCCCACCACCACCACTACATGTCCCTGCCACCCCACACCAGATCTCTGCAAGGTTCACACCATTAAAAGCCTTACACTTTAGTTATATGACATGCCAGGAGCTGACCAGCCTTAATTCTCACAGTGCTCACAGCTGTGTGTCCAGTCATTATAAAGTAATTAACTTTTATCTCAATATCCACATTTATCAGGCTGGGAGAGAATGAGGTGTGTGAATGAAATTTAATCCTATATGTTTACAGCAATCTCAAATACAACTCTAACTGTTTGACAGTTTACACATTTTATAATAGTATTAGTATTAACCATTTCATTACCAGAGCTATGCTGGTACAGCAAAAAGACCCTGCACCAGTGTATTCTCCTATATATAAGAGAATACACTGGGGTTCAAGATCAAGGAAATATTGTTAGGCCAATTTTGTCAGACATCCAAATAAATCAGACATGTCCTATTCTCGCAGGGATGTCCCCACATATGTTTGGGGAGGGGGGCAAATTTCTCAGATTTGTTCATTGAGATGTAATTTTTTTTCCATAACCAATTACGTATACAGTTAAACTTCGTTAAGTCGAATCGCAAGGGACCGCTGGATTACTTCGAGTTATCCGAGTGTTCGACTTGACCGTTTCGACCATTTGGTGACCACAAATTCCAACTAGTTGAATTCATATCGATCCGAAATTAACTGTTTTCAACCGTGTGCACGCTATATACCCACGCTAAATCAATAGGCAGTGACTATGTTGATAACATACAACAGACGAGATCATATTTGTTAAGACTATTTATTGAATAATATAATAAAAACACAGAATATGATCAGAAAACATCAACAAATTCACGGTAGAAATGACAATATTACATTTGACCCAGAAGTGGTTACAATAGTTTTTGCAAAAATTGGGAATCAGGATTGGAAGTGACTGGTGATCAGGGACTGCGGTTTCTTCATGTATCTGGTAGTTGATTCTTTCTTTATTTTATCGCTGATTCCCAGCATTTTCATGAGGTCGTCGGCCGTGTTTGCTTGCGCCATAAGATAACGCATCACAATGTCGCAGCTATGCATTGTATCAGGCCGTTTAAATATGATTTTCATTTCGCCTGTCAACACTACTAATCCTCACAGGGGAAATTGACCCACACACCTCGTTAATATGTTAAATAAACAATGCATTAGGATAAATAAAGACTCCAGGAAACTTCACAGCTTTTTAGGTTATTGAATAGAAGCACACTGAGTTATTACCGCCACGAAGTGGGTGTACACTGGTGTTCAGATCTGTATAGACTCATGGTCGAATGGAGAAATATATTCTTGGATATTTTTTTTTGTACCTTAATCGTACCAATAGAATCACGTATATGCTGAAATTGTAAAGTTAACGGCACCGGTGTATAATACGTTTTTGAAAATATGATAAATCGTATTCATCGGGTCAGGACAGGCTGAAATTGTAAACTTAAAGTCACCGGTGTAATAATATGTTGTTGAAAATATAAATACTCTGATAGCCTGAAAATAATGTATAACCCTTTGGGAACCCCTGTGTAGTGAAGTGAATTATGGGTAATTTTAATTGGAGCGCGCATGTCTGTTCTGTTGGAGACTTGGATTAACCGCCATCTTTTATTTTCTGGTCATCAAGTCAAAATTGTATCGTATACACAATGTGTTTGTACCGATGGATGTATCGCGACTCGACTCGTTTTCGTGGTCATATAGGGCCTATATAACCTATGATCACGAAAACGAGCAGAGTCGGGATATCTGATAGAATTCCAGGAATTGTACATTCACTTCCAATAGTATAGATTCACTGCAATCTGCCGCGGAATTTCCCAAAATTGTAGGCTACTTTCATTTTCAATAGGATTTTCCACTTTCACTTTTCACTTTTACCACGCAAAGCGACCTTAGTTGACACATATATATGGCACACTGGCTGAGTCCATGACAAATAGTTTATGTAGAATGCTTCTTTCGTTTAATTAAAGCTCACCTTGTTAAAACGCATGTCAATCGTATTTGTTTACAAATTGCATTGGGTGCGACGATTTGCAGTAGGTCCCGATTTGTGGAGATCACTTTGCGGAAGGCCCCGAATTCGCGGAGGTCCCCTAAAATGGGCGATATATATAGATTTTAATAGGGAACGGGTGCGTATATGTCAATTGATACGTATCTTAAACAAATAACGACACGATCATCATAATAAAGGTCAGTTCTATCAATTATATATGCGCCGAGTTCACTTGGTGCAAATCAAACGGCAATAAATATTCTCGTGTGCCAGAAGGACTCCTTAAAGTTGTGAATAAGATGAATATTTATTAGATGGTATTTAACAAGTCATTAGTTAGCGCCTATATTAGCGCTAACTAATGAATAATATTTTATATTATAATTATATTATAATTTATATTTATGGCTAATAATATGATCTTGGTGGCGTTACCATTTCTGACTATGGTTTTCTTGTAATCACATGGCGATGCGTCGCCGACGGCGCTTCGACTTAACCATAGTAATTAGTGTTATAATCTGGCTGGTGGGACTAAATATTTTTTCGACTTAAACGGAATTTCGACTTATCCACCTTCGACTTAACCGTAATTATTCTAATGGCTTTGCACACAAGCTCAGCCGGGACCAGGCGATGGCTTCGACTTAAGTGGGGTATTCGAGTTACCGACGTTCGACTTAACCAAGTTTGACTGTACTAAAATAAAATGAATATAAAATAATAGACCATTGATCAAGAGAAATGAGCTCCTACTTGTCCAATATTTATTATTTTATAACAAGGTACTAGTATCTTGCCAGAGCATTGTCTTATATATATGTGAGTGTCCCATAGGTAGCCTCACCTAAGAGAATGCACTGGCTCTCAATGTTAAGGAAATATTGTTAGGCAAATGTAGACAAGCATCCAAATAAATCACAGATGTCCTATTCTTGCAGGGATGACCCCATGGGTTGAGGGGGTGGAATTAGCAGATTTGTTAAATGATATGTAATTTGTTTTCTCAAAATTAATTATTTAGACTAAAATGAATATAAAATAGTAAACTATTTAATTTTTTAACCCCCCAGATTACATTATATAAAATATATGCCATATTATATGTCATTTGAAAGAGGAAGCTCCAAAACATTGTATTATCAACCTTTCCAGTATAATAAACTGTGGACATGTTGTTTTTATTGAGTTGCCAAATAGTTTTGTCATCTAGATTGCAGTAAAAAGCTAAATTATTTTCAATGCAGGGGAAATAACTCTATATATTAAAGATGGAGTTCTTCCCCTTCCATTGAAAAGTTTGAATTCTGTTGCATTCTGGGATCCAAAGGGGGGGGGATTAATTCTTTAATTTCAGTAGTTTTTGGCTCACCTGAGACGAAGTCTCCGGTGGAGCTATAGTCATCACTCCTCGTCCGTCCGTCAACAATTCTTTAAACTTCTCCTCTGGAACCATAAGACCGTATGGGTTCATATTTGGTGTGGATATTGCCTAGGTGACTCACATTCAGATTTGTTCAAATGAGGTCACTGGGTCAAATGTGGGCAGGGACATAACTCCAAAAAATATTAAACATTGCAAGTGAAGTCTGACATTTTATAAACATTTCGTGGACATCTGCTAGAGGTCATTAATTCCCAATTACAACATCAATCTATTACCTTGGGTGACAGATTGGTGAAAATGGCATTACAAAGTCGAATAAGGGCATTGCCAGAGACATAACTATTTCACAACATAGTAATTCTTAAAATATGTATGGAAGAGCCAAGAACTAGTTGGCTTATTTAGCATGGAATGTTCTTGTTTGACTGCAATACAGATATTTTTGATGGGGTAACCTGGAAAAATAGGGGCCAAGCGAAGGACAGTTTCCTTCTTAATATGCTTCCTTCACAAGGACCATCAGGTCTATTTTATAAAAAGGCGCTTGTGAGATTGGAAATTTCCAACAATTGGGAAAGTTTGAGATGTCAATTGTGTAATTCCAAAATAAGACTTGGGAGTCTTGAGCCTAGTCGGGAGGGGACTTGTTGGGGGGGGGATCTACTTCGTTTAAAGTGATTATGAAAAGTTCCATCTATTGTGGTCTCCAGAGTCCCAGTCTTATCAGTCTTTGCAGTCTGGTGAGCGACCCCACTGTCTTGTTTAAATATGAATCGACTATAATATTGATTTTATTAGAATTTTCTGGTATAAAAAATACATACAATCAATAAGCAAGATCACTGAGTCGCTACCATATTGGATCCATCCAGCCCCATTCTGCGCATTCAGTGCTACAGGTCAAAGTTCTGGGGGAGCATTCCATATATTGAGCTTTTGAATATTTATGAATTCCATATATGTAATTCATGAATATTCAAAACTGCATATATGTAAAGCTACTCCATAACTTTGACCTGTAGCACTTAAACCGCGGAATGGGGGCTCAATGGATCCAATATGGTAGTGACTCAGTGATCTCGCTTATTGGGACATTTTTACGGACTATTTTTAGAACAGATCTCAGGCGATATCAGATATAGAGTTCTCCCGCTTGCCATGCTCCAAATATTTTATTAATTTGATTCACTATTAGTTAATTATGTGAGACCCTTTCTTGATGTATGTGGATGACATTAAAACTACAAACTTTGTTGTCAAGAGAGCACTGTCGGATACCCGTTTAGGTTCGTATATTTCAAGATGGCGGCGCCCAGTAAACAAGATAAACGGTAAGTGTATATATTGTCTCCAAGCATCAATTAACGACATCTTTCGGTGATACACCTTTAAACAGTTATGTAGGAATTTGTATGCCCAACACCTACGTAACATGCATTTCGCATGACAGGCATGTGAATTGTTGTATTTGGCGTGTCAAGTCGTCATAATATTTTGAAATTTTATCGAGGCGGCGAAATGTTCTCTTTTTCGTAATTTTTTGGCCCTGGGCTCATGGATCCGCAAATTTATGTATTGTTGTGGGTAGATTAAGTTACCACACACCTTCGGAATGCAAAACCGGCGATATTTTTATTGTCTAACTCCGAAAAACGACCTTTGAAAATTAAAAAATGTTCAGGTTCAGATTCGCAATATTCCCGATGATTTTGTTTAGGTTCAGACACAATTTTCGTTCGGGTTTGGACAAATTTCGTTCAGGTTCGGACAATTTTCATTCAGGTTCGGATGCATCAAAACCTCACCTAGAAGTGACATGCCGAGGTGCAGTCGCGATCTTATTGTGCGTGTTATTTACGAACATGCATTGTTATATCTAAATATGTCAGCTGAAATTTCCAAATATACCGGTAGGTGGTAAATTCTCCGAATTAATGGGACAAAAACCACAGTTAAATATTCTCGAGCAATGTTGGCTATACACCAGCTAGTGGGGAATGAAATTACATTGCCATATTACATATGAGCAACAGTGGTAATATTAGTTATCTTCTGCAATATCGGGGGTACATGGATATTTAATACCTGGTTCTCGATTTTGAACCCCGAGGTGGAGCCAAGGGGTTACAAAAAGAGACATCCGGGTATTAAATCTCCATGTATCCCACGATGTTGCCGGAGATAACAATTTTGTCCCCAAATCAATAGCTACCATGTGGTGTGCTTTTCATAGGTTATCAGATAAATTCACACCAATAAGCACCAATAAGAATAACTCAGTAGCAGACATATCGATCATGTGTTAGGTGACGTCAAGCTCATCGTGGAAGAACGTCACGATTGGTGAAACTGCTAGTTCAAGGGTCATTCATATAACCCCGATGTTTCACGTGCTCTTATACCCCCACTGTCAAGAGTTACGGAGGACATGGTTCATGATTTAAACGTGACGTTGTTAATCAGATTGCTAGTTACAACCGGGTGTGGGGACAAGTGTTTTTGTTATATATTTCCCTATGAAATAACCGTAATTTTAAATGACATACGATGCGCTCCCTTTCGCCAGGACCTGGGCATGGATAACACTCTCCAAAACATTGCTTAGATATTGTTATCTCACTGTAGATACTTCTGTTAAAAAAAAGGTAAACAATTATTGGCGCGTGTATTATCAATGGAACTACGCGAAATTCCGCAGAAGATTGAAAATAGTTCATTACTGCGATAGGTTCTAAAGAAAACAAATGATCCCGTTTTATCACGTATTCAGTTGTTATTAAATAAATATTACACCCAGAAACCCAATTAACAAATTTTTTTAATTGGGTTTCTGGGTGTAATATTTAACCATTGGGTAGGCACTATTCTTTTAGGCGCAAGTAGGAAATTTTCCACCAAAATTTAGTGATGCTTAATTTAACAAATTACAGCTGATATTGTTTGCATTAGTTTCGCTACTTCAGCGTCTAAATTCTTGTTTCGATATAGACAAATACTTGTAGTTTTGCAGAATTGCTTACCATAAGCATAACATAAAGAGAACACCTATCGTTTCTCGAATAATATATTCCTGAAATATCACCGCTCGTGAAGATTCGCATATTAGGTATTATTCGGCAAACCATAGGTATTCTCTATGTACGCATAGCGCTGAATAGAACGCAACATGTTCGGGCTAATAGTCCTGCACAATAGTCGTGTGACAAATGGTTTAACTTGTTACTGGATTCAACATTTAGAAATGAGGCAAAACACATAATGCTTATATTGAAAAGATAGCTGCTAAAACGAAATGAAATACAATTGTTATTACTGCTCTTTCGGAAGTGAAATCATTCAACATGCCACGTGTTCCCCATTGATCGTTTTTTTTACGAATAGAAGATAATCAAAACGCACAAAAACGCAATAAGAACGCGACTGCACCTCGGCATGTCACTTCTATGCGAGGTTTTTGATGCGTCCGAACCTGAACGAAATTTGTCTGAACCCGAACGAAAATTGTGTCTGAACCTGAAAAAAATCATCGGGAATATTGCGAAGCTGAACCTGAACATTTTTTAATTTTCAAAGGTAGTTTTTCGGAGTTAGACAATAAAAATATCGCCGATTTTGTATTCTGAAGATGTGTGGTAACCTAATCTACCCATAACAACACATAAATTTGCAGATCCATGAGCCCAGGGCCAAAAAATTACGAAAAAGAGAACATTTCGCCGCCTCGATAAAATTTCGAAAAATTATGACGACTTGAGTCACCAAATACAACAATTCACATGCCTGTCATGCGAAAGGCATGTTACGTAGGTGTTGGGCATACAAATTCCTACATAACTTTTTAAAGGTATATCACCGAAAGATGTCGTAAATTGATGCTTGGAGACAATATATACACTTACCGTTTATCTTGTTTACTGGGCGCCGCCATCTTGAAATGTACGAACCTAAACGGGTATCCGACAGTGGAGAGAGCTAAAATGATAAGAATACTCTCGAGCAGTATATGTTAACTCTTCCATGACTGGAGCTTCCTGAAATTTAGCAAAAACCCTGTGCCAATGCATACTGTTATATATGCGAGTCTCCCATAGGGAGCCTCACATATAAGAGAATGCATTTGCCCTAACAATATATATATATATATATTTTTTTTTTTTTGATAAACCCTAACAATATTTACATTGACCTTGTAAGCCAGTGCATTCTCTTATATGTATAAGAGATTGCACTGGCACAGGATCTTTAATGCTGCACCAGCGCAGCTCCCATCACGAAAGGTTTAACCGATGTTCAGATGAATCTGTTGCATCCATTGCACTGAAATTGGAATACAGACATAGTGAGGCATTTTGACGACTGCGATAAGTCCATTATATTGAATCTGTTAACACACACAATGGAAAGATTCCATTTTCAACACAACGCGAGCCGTAATGTTTACCTTATATGTATATTAAGCGTTTGCATTATGACATTTCTTGTCTTCAATTGATAACAGATGGCAGCTGTTGTCGAAGCATAGGAAATTTTACTTCTATTTATGTCAACACAGTTTTAAGTTTATAAATGATAATGAGCTCTTGAAACATCTCCAAAGCTTTGGGCCCGAGGCCTTTGTCGATGGAATTTAATTGACCATAAAAGTTACATTCTTGCTGCTGCTTCAACACATTGTTTCCCTGAATGAGAACTACCATAGTACTTCGCTAATAAAGTTTTAGTTACTGGGATTTTGACAGGTTTGACATTATCATAGAATTAATTTATAACAGATAGATTGATTTGCAATATTGATTTTATTCCACTATCAATCTTATTAGCTATAATCGGCTCCATGTTTTGCGATATAATGCAGTGCACCCGTGTGAATGGTTTAACTCAGACGACAAATCTTGTCATCGCAACGGAGTTGTCTGAACAGTACTTTATTTTGTTCTCTTTTTTTATCACTCTCGTTCAGTTTACTGTATAGTTTCAATCTAATTGTAGTTATGAGTCAAATTCTGGTGGTGAGAGAGAAATACAGAGAACTATGTTAGAACTGTTGAATCAGCTGGACGGTTTTGACTCCCGAGGTGATGTTAAAGTTGTCATGGCAACAAACCGAATAGAGACTCTAGATCCTGCTCTCATTCGACCCGGGAGAATTGACAGGAAAATAGAATTCCCTCTCCCCGATGAGAAAACAAAAAGAAGAATCTTCACAATTCATACATCTCGGATGACATTAGCCGATGATGTGAAGATTGACGATTACGTACTGGCCAAAGATGATCTGTCTGGTGCCGATATAAAGGTGAGTGAATTTAACGGTTTCTATACTGAACAGACATTGATTAGTAATTATCCCTTAGGAAATATTGTCATTTGTTGAACATATTATCTGAACATTTCCCTCCAATAAATAGGACTCCTTCTGTACTTATTATATCTGTTGTCTGCTTATTTTTCCTGAAAACCCCTGCAGATGAATAATCAGCCCTCTTAATTCAGATTGTTTGGCTTCGGCAATCCACTACAGCAACCCTTTGCCATGGCCCAGTTTGCTTCAGCAAATGGCTTCAACATTGCTGATTGCCATAACCAATTATGAGGCTGAATAATAGACCATTACAATGTATACTTGTATAATCCAATATAGTTTTGAAAGTGTTAATTATAACAAATTCTGTAACAGTGCCATCTCAGTTTGTTGCTAGTATTGACTAGCAAGTATATATTCCGATAACAAAGAGATCTAAAAGCTAGGATTAATCACACTTGATGGGTATCATTAAAAGGCCAGCAGCCATCTTGGATTTTACCCTTTGCATCACTAAATACTTTGCCAACATTTTTTTTTTTACAATTGTTCCCAAACTTCATATATGGGCTCTTTGTGTTGACCTGTGATATTACTTAAACATTTAAACTTTCCAAATTCATTATCGCTCCACTGACTGTAATGTATGACATTATTCCCTCTCCAAGTTGAGCTACAGTGTCAATGACACTTTGATTTTACAATTTCTATCGGCACGTTAAATCTAGAGTACATACCATTTACAAACCCTATTCTTTGTAGTCAGTTTGCTCAACATAAATTTTACAACGATGACTAACTGGCTGTCAAAATTGTAACTGCTAATTGTGAGTTTGCATAACCTCTCTCATACTAACGACTGGGTTCAGTTTGATGTATACATGTATGTTGCTATTATAAATGAAAGAAGTGGGCAGGCAATATTTGTGACTACACATACTAGGTAATTTGACTGACACAAAACAGCGAATATCTGATTGTTTTTATTCCTGACTAACTTGTCTGATGATATTTTTGTGAGTTTAACTGAAAACACTTCTCAGAGCACACTCCCATTGTTACAATCGTTCCCAAGTAGGGCTTCACGGTATCCGGATTTTAATACCGACTACGGTATTGAAAATGATACCGCGATATGACTAAATATCGTCACCAATAAATTTGAGTAGAACTGTTTGATAATGATACTAGTAGCAAGCAGACAAAAATATAGCATTATTGATTTGATAATGATAATTATGAACACATGTTGCTTTGACAGGTATATAAAATAAATAATTAATATAAATGGTCCTGAGTTTCGTTCTTTATACGACGGATAGATATATTTATAAGTGCCTGACGTAATCGGGAATTCCCTACCAACTGCGGGTCGCTTATGACATTCAAAATGAAGCTAACAGTCGCTCGTGTAAATAATAACAGCAAACATGTATTGATTTCATATTTTATAATGTACAAACAAAACAAGATAACTAATGTGACAAGCATAGAATAGAAGTCTGTATCTGATTTTAACTTATCCATTTCGATGTATAGGACTGATATATGGCCGTGTAGTTATAATGATCTAATGAGTTAGTGCATTATACCTCTAATGCATAAGATTTTGTGGCGCTGTTGAACGCGCGTCATTGTGTCTCCAGATTATAAAAACACCACACATGTTTTATTGTATTTGACCAGGAAACCTTCCAGCAATATTGAGCTGAGAACAGCCTGTATACACACATCAATTGCCGCCCATGCAATAAGGCATGCTGACTTGATTGTCTGCATTGTGTTGACAAACGCTTATGGAGCAGTGAGAAATAATTAATTTTCACGCCACGCTAAACCGAAGCCGTTAGCAATGGCCTTTGTCTCGGCATTAGAGGTGTCGATGGTTGCTAAATACTTGACACTGATAGAGATATCGTCGGTATTAATATCCACACCGGCGGCTACGATGTACCGACTATTTGCATAAAGTGAAACCGACTACACGGTGTCAAAAACAGTATCGCGATATGACTAAATACCGAAATACCGTGAAGCCCTATTCCCAAGGCTGGCAAAGGAATAGTTCAGTGATTATCCCATTGTTCAGCGCACGCCACTCATAACAAACAAACCGCACAGGAATTTCAAAGTAGCTTCAATTATGTACCAGAGGCCACAGGGGCATGAACAGCACTCTGCTACCCCCAAACACACTGCCATTATACGCCGTTACTATACATGCGCCTCTAGTATACTACCATGACGTAATATATATGTGCAACATATTTAGTGAATATGCCCTGTGTATCTCATTGGAGAGTTATCAATATTAAAAGTCTATCTATTTTTCCATGTTTTATTTTTAGTAGTGATGGATTTACAAACCTTTTTGATTTTTATACGCCCATTTGAAAAAACAGTCATATTATGTAAATGGGTCGTCCGTCCGCTTTTGGTTTCCGGATGATAACTTTAGATTGAATCAAGTGAACTGAACCAAATTTGGTATGTTAGTTTACCACACCAAAATACAGATAAAGTTCGAATATGGGTTTCGTCCGCATGATTTTGACTGAGTTATGTCCATTTTTCGACTTAGATTTTACCTGATTTGCGGTTTCCAGATGATAACTTTAGATTGAATCGAGTGAACTGAACCAAATTTGGTATATTAGTTTACCACCCCAAAATACAGATCAAGTTCGAATATGGGTTTCGTCCGCATGATGTTGACTTAGATTTTATTTTTGTTATTATTTCGTCTTAAGTCAAAAGGTTTCAAAAAAATGAATTAAACCTTGCCCCACTCTACTCCAGAAACAGGCTTATTATGCCACGCCCGACGGCTTGCTTTTGTTCACATATATAGAAACTATTCCCACAAGCAGGAGCCTGGGACAATTTAAAATATTATCTTCAATCAAACTCACATTGATTCATGTTGAAGATATTATAGAAATATGGTGCATGACAAATTTTTTCTATTTTCCAGGCTATTTGCACTGAAGCAGGTCTGCTTGCATTGAGAGAAAGGCGAATGAAAGTTAAAAATGAAGATTTCAAGAAGGCCAAGGAGAATGTATTGTATAGGAAGAATGAGGGCACGCCCGAAGGATTGTATTTATAAGTCATTTCTAATTGTTAAGTGTTCATCATCATTAAAGTATAAAACTTATCTCTTCATTCTTTTATGTGATCAATTTTGTGACACTTAGGTGACACTCCACAGTTTCGAATGATCAGTAGTAGTAGTACAGATCAGGAGGGGTAAATTTCTTAGAATATAGTACCAGTGTTTTCTGGCACTGTGGATTTAGCATGTGCATTGACAGAAGGTTAGTTATGAATTGTGGATTTTTAGAGGATGTCGGGAGTGTTGAAAAATATTATATCCGGTGACTAACTCCACCAGTATCTAGTAGCGACTTTCTTTGAAACAGTGGCTCCAGACAGTGGCATGACTTCCGGACAACACAGGTGGTTATGCTTGAAAATAATCTTGTTTTTTTGTCAGGCGGGTGCGAATATTGCTTAATTTGGCCATTTTAAGTGAAAATTACATTTTTTATGTTTACCCATACCATAGTATGGTAAACATAGTGTCGTTGCTCGGATTGACCACTCGTCGTTCGTCCGTCTGTCCGTCTGTCTGTCTGTCCGTAGACACTTTACGAGTAATGCGATAACTCAAACATTTTCTATCCGATCGAAACCAAATTTTGTATATGGGTTTCTCAGCCCAAAATACAGATCGAGTTCGAATTTGGGTTTGATCCGAGTTTTTGTTACAGAGTTATGGCCCTTTTTGGTATGTGAGTTTCGAAACCCAAAATACAGATCGAGTCCGAATATGGGTTTGATCCGATTAATTTTAAAGGAGTTATAACCCTTTTTCGAAAAATAATAAAAAATTTAAAATTCAACTTTTTCACCCACTGACCAACGCGCGAAGCGCGTTCAGTGGGTGTACTATAATCGTAGGACTTATGCGTTTCTGCTGAATTGAACTAGTGCCTATGCATTTCTGCTGGGCTGCACTGACGTTTGATCGCAAAATAAAATTATAACCATTATCAAAGCACACGTTTGGATAACACCGCCATAAACAGTGACATATTATGATGTTGAGCTCGTATCGTCAATAAAATTAGAGTTATGACTTATAAAACTAAGAATTACTGCTAAAGTATTTCTACCAATTAGGTCACTAGATTCGTGTTGAGCTGGAACTTGAGAAATTTTAATTTCAACCAATTGAAATGCCGTTGAAAACTGAAGGGTTAAGCGATTATCGCAATAGAATATTGGAACACGTGTGCGTAACGTAACTATCACAAGTATAACGTACTCTGATAAGTTATCGCCAAATTCGTGCTTCAAACAGTTTAAACATGTCATCTTCGGCTTTTTTTTTTTTATTTTTATGAAAATGAATAATAAATGGTGTGATAAATATGTATAATATGTATATAACGACAAATAGAGTAAAATTAGACATTTCCCCTTGAAACTTAGGATTGGAAAGCCAGGTACAAAAATTGGTGAAATATGAGTACGAACGTCAAAGTGTTCCCTGTGTATCGTGATAATTGCCAACCATGCGAAGCGAAGCCTCCATTGGCGATTATTTTACGCTGGATTTTTATCATCGAAACAAATCAATTTCTTCCATCTAAAAGATAATTACGTGCTTAACCCTGCCGTTTTCGGAATATATAGGTATTCCACGCAGAAACACCGAGTCTCAGCTTAAATTTTTGAAAAATAACAGTTTTATCGACATAAATAGATTTGAATGGGACAATTCCATGTTAAAATTTATCATCGAAAAAAATTCAATTTCTTCCATCTAAAACATAATTACGCGCTGGACTCTGTCATTTTAGGAACATATATGTATCCCACGTACATGCACCAAGTCTCAGCCTAAAATTTTGAAAAAAAGACAGTTTTATCGACATAAATCGATTCTAATGGTAAATTCCATGTTATTATATATATAATATTAAATTTTATCATTGAAAAAAATTCATTTCTTCCATCTAAAACATAATTACGTGCTGTACTCTGTCATTTTAGGAATATGTAGGTATCCCACCCACACACTCCAAGTCTCAGCTTAAAATTTTGAAAAATGACAGTTTTATTGACATAAATCGATTTTAATGGCAAATGCAGTGTTAAATAAATTTTAGGGCCCTGCGAATGTTTTCTGAGCTGTTCTATATTGGTCACTAGAGTCCATATTTGACCGGTTACACCTGATAATTATCCGACAGTACAGTCGCGTTACTTTATAGGTCAACATTGGTCATTATCACCCGACAAATTTATTTCGGTCTATCGTATAAACCCCTATTTTCTCCCGCGTAGCCTGAATAAATGTCAACATTGGTCTTTATCGCTCCACTTTAGTACAGTCGCGATGCAACATCGCTCCACTAATTTATGTCAGTTCATCGGTACAAACCACTTTTTCTCCGAGTCCATATAACCAACCCAACATCTTATAGAAGTCCATAAATGACTATTCTGGCACTATATAGAGATGACTAAGATTCTGACACCCCCCTATTTTAAAGCCTTGTTGCAACAGTAGAGTTGATCTCTGAGTTCAGATGCATAATGTGTCAACATTGGTCGTTATTGCTCTACAAATTTATATCGGTTCAACCCTTAGTTCCCTGTATCGCCCACCCCTCCCTCAATTTATTTTTTCAGTTGTATTATAGTCTCGTTACATACACATTTTATCTTTTGTAACTTTTGCTTCAACGCGTTGAGTTCCGCTGCAGACAATATAAAACTGACGACATTTTGAAATGTAAGCAGGCTTCAAACTCATCTTATCCAAGAAAAACTCTGGTTACATAAGAAATTTGTGTATAAGGTGTATGCGCATTTGTCGCGTTAAAAACAAGGTCCCAAGTCAAGGTCCAAATCCCCAACACACTCATGTGAGGTTTAACTCCATCCTCATACAGTAATGTCCAAAGTAATTGACCACTTAACCACAGCATAATTATTGGTAATTTGTCAGGATTTTAAATGCTGAAAAAATACCCATAATTCTGCTGTGGTTAAGTGGTCAATTACTTTGGGCATTACTGTAACCAATATAAGGATTTGAGCTGTAATGATAACTCAATCCTCATACAGTAATGTACAAAGTAATTGACCACTTAACCACAGCATAATAATGGGTAATTTGTCAGGATTTTAAATGCTGAAAAAATACCCATAATTCTGCTGTGGTTAAGTGGTCAATTACTTTGGGCATTACTGTAACCAATATAAGGATGTGAGGTTTAATGAGAACTCCATCCACATAACTAATAAATATGTGTGAAAATTAAACCAAAAAAAATAAATTCCATGATGGCGTCCAATATGGACTGCCTAATTCTGCTCCAAAACATGTATATTGAATATATGGTTGTTTATTGGGGAAAACCGATTATTTCAATAATATTTTCATTAACTGGGATCCAAAACCCGACTTACGGGAGCGCGCTTCATGCGCGACTGTATCTTAAGCATATGTGCATATTTAATGAGCCAACAATTGGAATCCCAATAGAGAAGATTGGCACGTCGCCCTTGCGCATAGACATCATTGATGATCTCTATGGGAATCAAAATTGACATTTAATAGACAATTTCGATTAACCGCAATAACTTAAGGAATCTCTAATTGCGCTTAAGCCCAATGAGAATGCAATAAGACATTCCTTATTATGCTTAACCGCAATTACTTCCCATTCCACTTAAACACAATTAATATATCTCTCATTAGATCACCCTTCTGCAAATAGTAGAATAATCCTATATTTGTTCCACCCATTGTGCCATGGAGAATGGAGATGGACTACACCATCTGTATTATAAGGAGTTTATGTACTATATATAATATATTATTCTTTAACCCTTTACCCAACAGAAGGGCCCTGTGCCAATGCATTCTCTTATATATGCGAGTCGACCATAGGTCGCCTCGCATATATAAGAGAATGCATTGGCTTAACACATTAAAAATTATAAAATTGTTAAAGAATGTAAGAAAAAAAGGTAAACAGTATTAAAAAAAAGATTTTTTAGGCCAATGCATTCTCTTATATATGCGAGGCGACCTATGGTCGACTCGCATATATAAGAGAATGCATTGGCACACGGCATAACTGTAACTATCACAATGTGGTCAAGGAGCCGGTTCCAATGATATCCATATTTGTCTGGTTCTATTGAGACAGACCGAAGATATTTTAGGCTGTTGAAGCTTTTTTTGGCCGGTTTGTTGGGTAAAGGGTTAATAAGAGATTCATTATTAGGCTTTATCAGCGAAATTTGAATATTCTTCATTGCGCTTAAGCGCAATTAAATATTCCCTTATTGCGCTTAAGCACAATAGAGATTCCCTTATTGAGCTTATAAGCGCAATAAGGAATATCCCTTATTGTGCTTAAGCACAATTAGCTCTTCTTGCTCTTAATTAAAAAAAAAGAAGTTATAATTGTATTGTAACTATTGGTTTGTCCTTTAAAGGTACTCGATCCGAAAAGAGGGTCCCCATCTCAACAGATTCCAACAACAACAATCCGATCAGAGGGTCCTATATTACTATTTCGTTGGCTTTGGGGGTAAAAAATATTTGATTCGAGTCGAGGAAACCATCAAACAAAGCTCAGAGTTATTAGATATTGATTTTTGAAATTTGTTAATTGCTCGAGATGAGTACTAATAACTGCCGTCAATTTGGTAACCTGCTCGAGATTTTACGCCAAAACTCTATTCAAACAGACAAGGATGGATAACTCTATAATCAGGGTACGCATTTTGAATGTCTTCTGGGCCAGAAAGAATTCCCGATAATGAAAAATAATAGATTTCTAAAATCGATATCTAACAAATCTGAGCTTTGATGGGTGACTTCCTCGACTTGAATCAAATATTTTTGACCCCCGAAGCCATTGAAATAGTATTTGAGATGAGTTTTATCGGATTGAGTACCTTTAATATTTCCATACATCATGCCCACATATATTATAGAAGAATAGTACTATTATTATGCTCGTAGTAGTTAATACCACCTTACCGTCAATATTCTAGCATGGTTAATTTCAAAATCACAACGTTAATTGTTATTACTATTTGTGTGTACTGTATATGTACATCAGTCACCAATTGAGAAACTTAAGCACAGTCTGGTTGAATATCTACCATATATGGTGGATTATTCTCACATCCAAGCTGTTGGTGTCATTCGTGTTATTTTGCATGCGAAGTGGTAGACCCCCCCCCCCCCCCCCCCCCAATAGCTTATCAATACCACTCATAGTTGGGGAGCCCGCATATGTTCTATTTACACTTTTGACCCCCTAAAGTTGGTACCAATAATGGAACATTCCGAAAAACCGATTTCTTAAGTTGCGCATTCCTGGGGTTTAGGGGCCGCTGAACCCCAAAAAGTGCAAAAAATCACTTCTATTTACACTTCCGCGTACATCGATTAATTTTGGTTTAATGATACTCCTACGTGTACTGATTAAGAAAACACAACTTAAGAAAGGGATTTTCCTGGGGTTTTCAGATAAGAAAGGGGGTCCCATGCTGAACCCCAAAACGTGATATTTCACTTTTTTTTACACTTTCGCGTACATCCATAATTTTTGGTCTCAAAGTACTTTGATATATACTAATTATAAAAACACAACTTAAGAAGCAACTTTTCCTGGGGTTTTAAGATAAGAAGGGGGTCATCGGGTCACCCCTCAAAACGTAAAAAATCACTTTTATTTATATGATTGCATTCGTCCAACGTGTGTGCATGTGCGTACACCCATGGAACGTTGCACTATTACAACCAATACATCCCTAAATCGATACGATCAACTTAAGAAATATATATTCATGTCGTTTTCTGATAAGAACGAGACTTGTTACCCTCAACCCCCCCCCCCCCCCCCCCCATAACCGGATCCATTTTCTAGAACTATACGTGAGCCAGTTTTATGAATATTATAGCGGGAAAATCTAGTAAAATGTATACAAATGTATATATTGTCGTGAAGCTAAGACATAATGACACTTTTTTGGGCCAAAATTGAAACTCACCATCAAAGATGGCCGCCAAAATGGCCGCCGGAAGTTGAAAATATGACATTTTTTCACAAATATCTTCTAGATCAATTCATTCTGTTTGGAACTGGTTGAGTAATGCAACTTTATTTTGTGTTTTTTATATTAACTGATCATTGGAGCAATTAAATATGCAATTATTGGGGTCCTAACCCCTTCCGATCCCTCAAAAATTCGATTGTACAGAATGCGGTATAAAATTTCACAAAAAATCACAATTGGGATTATAGTCATATTTCAACAAGAAATGAACAGAACTTTGTAATGTAAGTGAGGCATATCATTACCTATGAATATTCCAAATCACTGGAACCAAAATTCTTACTTTGGCTCAAAATGGCTGCCAATATGGCCGCCAAAATATGGAAAATGGTAAATATTACACCAACGTGTCCTGCAATTGCTTACAAGTTGTGTTGATGTATACAATTGGCTATTCTGCATTCTATACATTGAATACTAACATGTCTGATGCACCATGGTTAATTGTTACTATTTTCACCACTGACATCGTCAAAAATATTGGACTTTTCTCTCACAAACTTGACATAAATATTGGCAAAAATTCAGTTTTCAGGTTTGGACCATTTTTTCAGGTAAAATATAACTATCTTTGAATTGAAAGGTGTTTATTGTTTTGGTCTATCTTAAATGTGTCACACTACGGTGTTTACAGACCAAATTTCTCAAGATGGCTTCCAAAATGGCAACCAAATTTGTAAAATGCTATCCGAACATTCTCTACATTATCCGAAAAGGTAGCAAATTGTGACTCACTTGGTTATTATACGTGTTAGTTAATTAACTGACAACTACATGTTCTATTCCCAGTTGTGCCAGTTCCGTATGGGGCATGACAAATTCATTTTAAAGTATGTAATTTTGCCGAGAACCTCTTTTGTGATTTTGGCCATATTTATTGAAAGGAAATGGGCAGAACTTTGAGACAGAACTGAGATGGACCATAATCTTTGGCTATTCTGGTCCATTATGATAAAAAAAAACATGTCATCAGGATACAGTGTGGATGCCAAGATCGTAGCCAGGGAGTTACTCTGTGATCATATGTGAGGTGAATAGGTATACAGGGAGTTATTGTATGTCATGACTGGTGTGAGTAGGTATACAATGAGTGACTATATGGTTATGAGTGGTTTGTTCCTGGTAAGATGCATCTAGGTATACAGGGGGAGGTCATGGTCAGGTGTGGGGTGAATCGGTATGCATGTAGTGACTGCATGGTGTATGCTTGTGTATATCCAGTACGGGTGCACCCGGTGTGCCTGTATGGTCATTGGGGTGTGGTGTATGGATATAGCTACATGGCCATCTATGTGTTGACTATGTATATATGGAGTGATTGTAAGGTCATGGTGGGATGTACATGTGCTGTCCGTATGATCATGGATGGGGTGTGTAGATAAATAGGTAGTGATTTTATGGTTACGGGTAATGTGTATAGGTATACATGGAATGACTGTACGGTCATGATAGAATATGAATACCTGGAGTAAGCTGGGTGGACATTATCGAGCGTGTGGGTACATAGGGAGTGTCCTTGTGGTAACGGTGGGATGTATATTTATATATCTCGTGGATGTATTATCATTGGTGGGTGTATAGGGCTTAGCTGTATTATCATGGATGGCGTGTATGATTATACAGTGAATTGCTGAATTGTCATGTGTGAGGTGTATATGCAAGTATGGATTGTTTGAGTGGTCGTATGTGCGGGTTTTTTTATATATCTGGAAGGGCTGAATGGCCATTAGTGAGCTTTACATGTATACGTGGAGTAAATCTATGGTCTAGGGTGGGCTGCATATGTATATCGAGTGGTTATATGACTATGTGTGTCGAATAGGTATACAGGTAGTGACTGTATGGTTAATGGTGATATGAGTATATGTAGGTATACAAGTAGTGACTGTATGATCATAAATGTAATGAACATCTATACAGGGGGTGACAGGCGTATGGGTATACATGTACCTGGTGTTCCTGTTTGGTGACCCGTGTCGGTATCGTCATGTGTAGGTTATACCAGTACACACACGTGTTGCTTTGTTGTCATGGTCGAGGGATATGTGTATATAGCGAGTGGCTATATGGCCATGGATGAGGTGCATATGCACACATGGGGTGACTATACTGACATGGCTGGGTGTATTGGTATATCTTGAGTGGCTATTCGGCTATGGTGTGATAACTAGGGATACAGGGATTGACATGGCCAATGTTAAGGTGAATATGTATACAAGGATTGACCATGATCGTGTATGAATGTTTTGAATAGGTACACACGGGGTGACCATATGGCCATAGGTCAGGTGAAGGAGTATACCAGGTAACATGGGTGAGGGTATGTGTATGAAGCGAGTGGTTATATGGCCATTGGTGATGTGCATATGTATACCGGAGTGACTTTATGGTCATTGTTGTGGTGTTGATGTATATATTGATTGACTATTTGATCATGCGTTTGGAGAATAGGTATACAGGGGATGACCTTATGGCCAATGGTGAGATGAATGGGTATACAAGGAGTGACTATATGGTTATGGGTCATGTTTATGAGTATACCCGGTGTGCCTGCATTGTGACGCGTGGCTGTATGGTCATCCGTGGTCATGGGTCAGGTGTACATGTATACAGTGGGTCACTATATTGTTATGTCTGTGGTGTTTATGTATATATGTAATGGCTGTGTGATAATGGGTGGCTATCGCTTTCCACGATATGACATGACCCCTCTATTGGTTAACATATTCTTGAGTTATTGTGGAAAGCGATAGCCACCCAAGGTACACATGTACAACCCACCCATTACCCCAGTCACTCCATATGCACATAAACACCACACAAATTACAACATAGTTACCCACTTTATATACGTACATGTACTAGTACACCTGATCATACAGCCATACTTGGTTATACCCGTACATACCACAAATGACGATACAGCCACGAGTCACCATGCATGAACACCAGGTATACACCTACACCCGACACATGACCATATAGTCACTCTATTAATAGTTCTAGAGAGCTCGTACGGCTAGTATGCAAAAGGTGTTTTGTCGTCATTTATTCAGTGGAGGGAAGACGTATATATATTCACTACATTCACGATCATACAGTCACTCATTGTATACATATTCACCTCACCATGGACCATACAGCCACTACTACATGTATACCTATTCGCCATACCCATGACCATAGAGTCGATCCAGGTATACATATGCACATCACCAATGGTGAGCCCTTCCAGATATACCAATATCCGCACATACGACCACTCATAAGTTCCATACTTGCCATACTCATACACGCCATCCATGATAATAAATGAAGATTTTATTGCAATAGTTTCATGTAATATAATGATATCAATAAATTACCATGTGATCATCCAACATCCAGAGTATATGAGAGGACATTTTATAGATGTTGTCATTCCAAGTGAAATCTGTTATGAAATGAGTGATGACATATTATACAGAGCTCTGGTGGTCAAGATAAACAACACTGGTGGCTGGCTGTTTGTTTATTCTAACTGTCAAATTGATTAATGGCAGCATAAGACTGGTGTTTATCCTATTCTTGACATTTCATTACAGGGTTAGATAAGAGCCCCCACTCACCTACATAAGACTAAATTCCATTAATTTGCTTCAAAAATAATTAACCCTTTCCAAGGTTTCCATAGACACATGCTATAATGTACATGGACTCTTCCTCATATCTCTTAATATATGTTGGGTATCTTTGCACACTATTCACTTATATCAATTTTGGTTTTGACTGATTAATTGATTTTTGAAAAATATATTAACCCTTCAGACATGTGCTTTCAATTTGAAATTAAAATAACAGCTGATGGCCAATATGATTTATCTATGCAATGGGAATCAGGCAGATAAATATACATGACTATTGTAAGTGATGACTTGTTTTGAAAATCAATATGGTAGATGTTAGTGTTTCCAGGAACCTTATTTTCCCATTTGTAATTAAAGCACCATTTAAATATGAGATGGAATCCCCTCATGTATGTCATTCTAAGCAGTCTGGCTTGTCAACAAATTGTAATTTCTCTTTAGAAGTGAATACATTTTGAATGAATATCTGGCATGTCAAAAGTGGCAAAGATAGGGATTTATCACTTTTGCTTCCAATGAATTAACTTAAACTCCTAAACATGTCCTCCGAAATCACTAAACCATTGGATCTCACAGTGAGAGGTCCTTGTGTGAATAGGGACAGAGTTATGAGATTTAAAACTACTCCTCCCCCAACCCAAATACTTTAACCCTTCCTTAAGACAAATTATTTGAGCTTTTGATTTCAAGTTGGGTACTGATATATGGATTAATTCCTGTGATCATATCTTTGACAAGTTATCAGTTATGACTAGTCGCTATCGCCAAGGTATGGGTTAAACATCTGCCGATCGTGATCGGCCTCTCGTTCTGGTATAAAATAAATGGGCAGAACTCTTGCTAACCCCATTTAAATTATAGTTACTGCATCAAAATCGTAAAGCCTAGTATATGCCCAACCCAGACATATACACATTGTGTATGTGTTGTGGGTTCCCATTTTAGTTATTTTTAATGAACTGATGCCCCACTTATTTCTGGATCCGTCCTTGCACACTGGAGTGTTACCTCAGCATTGTCTGGTAATTCATTCAAGAATTTGGGGCGGGTGGGTTACCAGAAAAACGCGTCCATCAGGTATTGGCCTTAAGGGACAGGGAAATGGGGTGGGCCATTTTGTCAGGAAGGAACCAAAGAGAATCGATAAAGCTCTCAATATTGCCGCTCTCAAATATGAGGCATTCCAGGGCAGCCAAAAAGGCGACCAAACTCCATGCAGGGTTTACCTCCCTTGATGACTCGGTGAGACCGCTGCTACCGGCAACATTTTACCCACATTTTGTGGACTTCCGCGATATTAAGATATATACTAAGCGAGCAGAGCAACATGCTGCCCTTGTTAAACACACAAAATATAGAATTTGTGTAATTTCGTACCTTTAGTTTGGAAAGTCCCAATAGAAGCAAAGAACTATATTGCGAAATGGTGTGATTCTCCAAGTATTTTATCAACACAAAAGTATAAACGCACATGGATGACAATGTCAACAACACGCGTGGCAAGTCAAACACAAGAGTGCTGCAATTTTGTTGAGTAGCTTGTGAAAATAGTCAACAAAACTACCGCTCTGATCGTCCATTAAGTTTTTTGTGTGGGAAATTTAACTTTCGGGCGATCGTTTACCGCCATTTTGCTGGAAAACCCCCGCACTAAATTTAGAAACCACAGACTAGTACCCAGTTGGTGACAGTCACCAAGGAATTATGACTGGTGTGCTCGGGTAGATATTGAAAGGCGACATCACTTATCTATTCAGTCAATTAGGATGACTAACGTAGAACGCATGAATGACAAATACATTACCCACACTCAGTTCGTAAACACAGCAGGGCGTCTTTGGAGACATCTGGGAAATATCCAGGGCTGTTGTGATTCTACAACAATGGACATTTTATCGTATGCCGATGACACCACACTGTTCACAAGCGGTAAAGATGGCGAACTAGTACAAAGTTACGTCAACAATGAATTAGCCAATGTATCCGATTGGTGTTGCTGCAATAAACTTTCAATTAATATTAATAAAAGCAATTATATGCTTTTACACCCACAAAACAATGACAAAAAATGGAATACTTTGAAATTAAAGCTAAATAACATTGAATTGAACCGAATAGGAAATCTTGGGCGTGAATCCTCGACAAAATTCTTAGGTATCCACATTGATGAGAACTTGACATTCAAAAAGCACATATCCGTAATCTGCTCCAAAATATCACATGCAAACTACTGCATCAATAAGGTGAAAAACTTTTTCCCAAGTAAAGCATTGAAAACATTGTACTATGCTCTGATTCAAAGCCACTTAGTTTATGGTATCCAAATATGGGGTCATGTTCCGGAAGTCAAGAAAATATTCCTATTACAAAAACGAGCATTGCGTATAATATGCAATAAGAAGTACAGGAGTCACACAGATCCGCTCTTTAAAAGAGAGAATATCTTAAAAATATATGACTTACACACCCTCAATTCCTCAATTTTCATGCATGACTGGTGTTATAACCGTCTGCCTGCGTCTTTTGGAATGATGTACAACAAACGAGCAAAATCAACCCCAAGACACCCGAATCCCGTACTGTTGGAACTTCCTAGAACTGACTGGTCAGGAAACCTACCCCACCACGCCTTCCCCACAACATGGAACAATATGGGAAAAGTCTATACTTCTTGCCAAAGCAGGCACACATTGAAGAAGCGCTTACAGATAGCCATGCTGAGAAATTACCCAGAAAATGTACGCTGTAAAAACAAAGGATGTCCCGATTGTGCTCTATAATACAACGAACATTAATAGTCATACGCGATACATAATCCTAACTCTACTCGAATAATGTTCTTCACAACGTACCCGCAAGTGGACACACATCGCATTCTCGTTCCTAGCATGCCCATACACTACCATACATGATACATCATAGATGCCACCGTATAATCGCGTATATTATTATGATTACTCTAACGTGGCTCTGACCCTATACCGCTAGACATACATAGAACATTACATATATGTAATATTGTTAATCTGAATTATCCCAGAACCTCACTCAACAAAGAGACTTCCCGGCGATCTTATATAGATCCTCATTGTGTTTACCGAACAAAAAATGGTGGTATCTCTCGCCTGAACCCGTTGTAGCAACACAATACTAACTGTTTTGTTCCTAATAAACCCATGGAACTGGAACTGGAACGGAAACTGTCATATGTTTAGAAAACCTGAACAGTTCAAAACATTCATATGGAGAGATAATACATTTTCGATCTTATAACTCGTCTGGATTGACTCACAACCACACCAATACTTGTTTTTGTTATGCCCTATAAGTACTGGATTCTACAAAGTTTTATATATGATTATAGTCTGTACGTGTGCGTGGATATGGATACAGGCATCTATTCTATTATTTATACTGATACCTGTTTTAGGGGGTAGCAGGAAGACAGCCCGATAGGGCTAGGCTACCCCCGACAATATACTGCTTTACCTTATTATGTATTTCTGCCATTGTATAAATCATGTATATTGTAAATAAATTATCCTATCCTATCCTATCCTGTTCCAGGTATGGGCGCCCAAACTTGAAAAGCCCAAATGCCCCCAAATTCCAAGTGGAAAGTATTGAGTAAATGTAAATAAAAAATCTGCAGTTGCAATCGTGCCTTTATCTGCATGTTCAATTTTGAAATATGTGATATTTATAATATATGTATCTGCGGTGGTTCGATGTAGAAGCCTTATTAAGTTATAATGGGATACATGGGGAAAATATCCTGGAAACGGGCGTCCCCCAAATTATCTCTGGATTCTTCCCTGGACATAGTATACCTTAAGGACTTATTACCTTGTGCGCTGTGGAAATTTAAAAACAAAACAAAAGTTTACCCCATGTCTACCTTAATTTTTTGCCCTCCATTACCATAAATTATTTTATTTGGCCCTACTGCAAGTATAAACAGTGTTAAATTGTTTGTCATTGTTGCACCATTCAAGTTTGCGCTGCCTTGGCAAAATATTTGGCAAGTGGGTTTTTAATTCTGTGATGTGATCTTGTCAGAAAACAAGACGGTCAATGACTGTGGGGTCGCTCACCAGACTGCAAAGACTGGGACTCTGGAGACCACAACAGTCAGAACTTTTCATAATTACTTTAAAAGAAGTAGATCTAAACAGGATATGTGGCTAGAGACTTCACTTATGTAGATTGGTGAAAATCCACCTTGAAATTACCAACTGTACAATTACTGAT
Organism: Siphonodentalium dalli; assembly: GCA_032622095.1. Taxonomy (NCBI): domain Eukaryota; kingdom Metazoa; phylum Mollusca; class Scaphopoda; order Gadilida; family Siphonodentaliidae; genus Siphonodentalium; species Siphonodentalium dalli. The sequence goes on from CP136066.1 coordinate 150,887,681, forward strand.
CACCCCCCTCCTCCAGCTCAACAAGTCCCCTCCCGACCGGGCTCCAGACTCCCAAGTCTTAGGTTGGAATTCAAAACAGACACCTCAAACTTTCTCAATTGTTGGAAATTTCCAATCTCACAAGCGCCTTTTTATCAAACCATTTAGACATGTTTGAAGCCCAATTATCCATGGACCCAAAACACCATACATGTATGTCAGATTAATCAGTCAGGTGGTTCCAAGGTAGATGTTTTAATGAATTTGGTATTTCAACGATTTTATTAGACACAAAAGTGTTAACTCCCCATAGCCCCGCCATTTCTGGACAGGTTGACCTCATTTTAACAAATCTGAATCTCAGTCAAGAATCCTCCATACTATATGTAAGCTAAATAGTCCAACCCCCTCGAGAAGACATTTTAAGAATTACTCTAGAGACATAGTTATGTCCTTGGTCCCACCCTATTTAACCTGGTAACCCCCCCATCTGAATAAATTTGAATCCCAGACACCAAAGAACCCTTCAGACTAATACTAAATATCAGTAAAATAGACCCGATGGTCCTTGTGAAGGAAGCATATTAGGAGGGAAAATGTCCTTCGCTTGGTCCCTATTTGACCAATTGATCCCATTTAAAAAAATCTGAATTGCAGTCAAACAAGATCATTCCATGCTAAATAAGCCAACAAGTTCTTGCAAAAATATTTTAAGAATTACTATGTGGTGAAATAGTTATGTCTCTGGCTCTGTCCTTATTCCGACTTTGTGATCCCATTTTCACAAATCTAGACTTACGGCGCTCGTCCCTTTTCGAGTCTCGATAGCGGCCGGGGCGCAGAGGCGATCATTCAGCTTCGTTTCGTTAGGTGAAGCGGAGCATGCGTAGCTCTGGATCGTAACGCCGTTTTGCGAAGCGTTCTTTGCTGGTCACCCAAGGTAATTTCATACCAAATATAAGCAAAATAGGCCATTTGATTCTTGCATAGAAGACATATCATGAATACTATGGAGAGAAAGAGTAATGTAGCTGGCCTTGCACCTACTTGACCTGGTGACCCTGATTGAACAAATCTGAATCACAATCACAAAAGGAGCCTCAATATAAAATATGAGCTAAATAAACTGGTGGTTCTTTCAAAGAACACTTTTCAAGTTTGCCAAATATGTTCTAGTGAAGTGGTGGATGTGAGAGTGTTAAATGTCCTGTTGAAAGATTTGAACAAAACATGATAGATTGTTGTTGTAATTGGGAATTAATGACTTCTAGCAGATCTCCAGGGAATGTTTATAACAATGTCAGATTTCACTTGACATGTGTAGGCATACCCAGCATACAGTTAGAGCCAAAGTAAATGCTCTTATCAATGATTCTCTGTCAAGAATTTGAGTAAATTATATTTTTGGGACCAGGGTGGCAGAAGCAGTGAACTTCGAGTGAAGGGCCAGGGGGCACAACCGTTCAGAAATGTAATGGCATTAGTTTTTCAATTTTCAAAAAATGTTAAACAATATATATATATATATATATATATATAATTGACCATGGAGTTAAAAATAAATTTTTTGTTTTTGTTTTTGTTTTTTGAGTTATGTCCCTGCCCACATTTGACCCAGTGACCTCATTTGAACAAATCTGAATCCCAGTCACCCAAGGATCCTTCATACCAAATATGAACCCATTTAGCCCGATGGTATTTGACAAGATGTTTAAAAGAATTACTATGGAGGGAAAGAGTTATGGCCCTGGCTTCGCAACTATTTGACCAAGGGACCTCATTTGAACAAATCTGAATGCGAGTCACCTAGGGAACATCCACACCAAATGTGAACCCATTCGGTCTTATGGTTCCAGAGAAGAAGATGTTTAAAGATTTGTTGACGGATGGTTGAGGAGTGATGAATTTAGCTCCACCAGACTTCGTCTCAGGTGAGCTAAAAATAATCAAAGGCGGACTATAAGTTAATACTGTGCTGACTTAATACATAATGACAATACAAAGGGAAAACCCAATGTACACCACTATCAACCTAGCGGTCAGGAAGTGGCATGCAACGTTCTCCAGTTTACACAAAATGGTAACATCTACTTAGCTCTTGCATTATCCTTTGGTTGGTCTGCAGTCTGCTCATTTTAATGAGCACCTCCCCAGATGAATAATAGACCCTTCAAATGTATATTTTATATCGTCAGTCAGTTCTAAACATTACAAGGTGATTTATTTTCTCCAATTTGATTGAAATAAACTAATGGGTCATTGCAATGAACTTTGAAGGTTATGGCATGAGAAAACAAATTTACTTCCAAATTGTCCCCAAAAAAAATTTGAGGAGGGGACCAACATGGTCAGAGGGGGGTGAGAATCAATTAATCTCTTCGCTGCTATGACGTCCGTAAATATTACGGATGTAAAAGTGCACGCCGTGTGCTATATGGTCCATAGGTACTGCGGACCTACTTCAGCACACTAGCAGTAGGCCATTATACAGAGATTACTCAGAGATTGGTGCATCGAAATAACTGTCTTGAAGTTTCAAACAGAGTAAGAAGTTCCACGATTGTTAACGATAATAGCCTTTCAACTGAGTCAGTTTTAAGGTTCTTGTGATATTCCCATTATATTTTCCTACTGGAAAATGGCAATAACATCAATGGCCCACCACATGATGTCAGAACGTCATTTAGCAGAGAAGAGGTTAACTGTTTTACATAGGCATTATTTAATTTGTATGCATTATTATATTTGGTTTGGCAGGGTTGGAAATAAATATATACACTCAATTAAATTTAAAAATATTTTTTTTATTTCAACTTGCATGGCAATGTCAGTCCATTCACCGTGATGCTCTGTTCAATGCATTGATATATCTGTACATAATTACAAAAGTGTATATATATACAATAGAGACTTTAAACAAACATAACTGCATAGACTCAATAACACAAGATCAAATAGCATTTAAATATAAATTTGGGGACAATATTAACCCTTTAATGATGGGAGCTGCGCTAGTGCAGCATTAAAGATACTGTGCCAGTTCATTCTCTTATATACGCAAGTCTCACATAGGGAGCCTCACATATATAAGAGAATGCACTGGCTTACAAGGTCAAGGTAAATTTTGGTAGGCCAAAGTATTCTCTTATATATGCGAGGCTCCCTATGGGAGACTCGCATATATAAGAGAATGCATTGGCACAGGGTTTTTGCAAAATTTCAGGAAGCTCCAGTCATGGAAGGGTTAACAGCGTAAAGGCCCATGCAGAAGGCGACACAACCCAGGTGACTTGCATACAATGCTCACTTCGAACAAAAATATCATTGATGAATTCACATGGTGTCATGACAGGGTCGTTATGACCAAAGCATCTATCACAATAACAGGATTTGCTCTAATTGAGCATTTACTAGGGTGTTTTTGCTGCTTTTTCAATGACTGAGATAAGATGAAGTCATCAGATGTGCAATCCATCAACATTACCAAGGTCATTTGAGGTAAACAAAATGGGAGTATCTAATTCTGAAATATAATCTCCCGAGGAAATCTTGCAAGTACAAAGTCTTGTATATACTATTATAAAAAGACTCTTGCGTTTTATATAACACGCTAGTTAAAGAGAATGGGTGGACCCAGTACTCCCGGTGCTCATTCCGTCTGAAGCAAGCCGGCCAACAAAATTAACTCTTCATCGTCACTCTTATTATCTAATTCTTTTATAGATCCAAAGTTAACTTGATCTATTTCACTTTTTAATGATGTTGCAACAGAATTTTGCTACTATGAAAATGATGCCAAGTTGTCATTCTGAAAATGCAAAAAAAAAACAGATGAGTTTGTAATTTCTGTGATTTGACATTATCGTAGAATTCATTTAAAACAAACATATTGATTTACAGTATTGCATTTATTCCAATATCGAAGTAATTAGCTGCAATCGGAAGCTCTGCATTTAAACCATTGCAGGGGAAAGATGCATTGGTTTAACACGTCCATGTCAATGGTTTAATGCAGACAATGGATCGTGTCATAGTAATGGACCAATGCAACCGAGTCATCGGAACGCTTTATATTAAGAAAACCAGTCAACTAGATCATACCAAAATTAATACATATATCACTACAGTGAATTGATCTGGCCGCTAGTGTTGAAATGACTAGGGTATTTCGCAGTTGATTAGCCGGCAGACCTTAGTCGACTACTACTATATATAGAACGATAAAATCCCACACAGGACTATCAAAAGTATTTTATTAGACATAGAGGATTTGCCCATTTCAATGTGTAGGAAAGCGAATTTTTACAGCTGTTTGTCATCGTAAATTTATTAAAACATGCGTATTTATCATTATATATATTGATGTTGGCAGCCTAATGGCAGTTATGTATCAAGAACATCAATCATATCATATAATATTGGGCCAACAAAGCAACTGTCATAAATAACACAGACTCCGAAATAGCTGGATGCAGCAAGCTTTCTGACGCATGAGCAGTCTATTTTGCACATGCATACATGGCTCTATGTTACAGGTATAACATTTTACGTAACGTTCAGCGAGCTATACCTTAATTGTAACCATTGGTCTGCTTTAGAGGTGTGTGGGTAACATGTCAGTGACTTGATTAGAAATATGACCAATATATTGGCATAATCCAGCACAATTTTAACATACATCAATGCCCAGTCATGATTGAGTGAACACGTGGTCACGTCGGAATTGGTTTGATCTTGTTAATCACCGCATCGTCAACAATCATAACATTTCTATTGCAACGTTGGACATAGAACGTCGTAGATCAAAGGTGCCACACTTTGAATATGTGAACGTGTACAGTAACTCTGCCGATACGACATAGCTGAACAGCAACAATTAGATTGTTCCAATGAGACATCAATAGTCTGCCACTTTTCCGACAGATAATAGGTGGCATACCTTGCATGACTGAATATCTAGATCAGCAACATGTTTTTATAATACCATAACCACGACCAAGAAGTTGCATTTGGGATCACCACAATTGTCTGTGCTTTATACGCATGTGCAATGGTAAATATGGAAGTATATGGTATGCAGCAATGATTGTTACCAATGAAACTTTATATATACCTTTCTGAGAAATATGCGATTGGTCGACAAAGAGATTGCTAATCGATTTTAGCCAAAATTCTAGTTGACGTTGACTTATCGTTTCAACACTACTTTACGATAATGCAAACAACTGTTTTAAGCGTGTGCGCAATCCCCAAGATAGAGGATGGTGGTATGACATCACACTAAAAATCAGGTGATGCGATTGTCAGGGAAATGATCGCTATACTATAGTGATATTTGAGGAAGAAAAATGAAAGTCATAATCCCCGTAATCGATGTAAAGATTACACCTCGAAGTCGAGGAATTTATTTTAAATTATTGTGCAGCATTGTTCAGAAAGTGTAAAATTACATTCATCTACATGCTATTGCAAGTAGAGAAACACAATGATCTAGTTGTGGTATAACAATGACACGGCACTTAACCAAAATTACAAGTTTCCATGGGTGTATTGTCAAAGCTACTGTCAAAGATTTAGAGGGTATTTACAGTTTACCTTTCAGCCAATGAAGATTACATCAACACAAAATAATTTAAAGACATAGATAAGAAGTAGAATCTTTCTCCAGTAATCATCAACAGGGAAAAGTTCACTCAACAGCACAACAAATAAATGGTAATTAAAATCTGGTAACTATTACTAAAATGAAAAAGACAATAATATTTCATTCCATTACTACAAAGTTTATTGACAAAAAGATGACCTTTTGTCAAATTCCCGTTTCTCAAGCCCGCGCTCATGGTTATGTTATGTTTATGCGTACAAACTGTCGGGAACAATTTTGGCAAGAAATAATTGTGGTACGTTTTTTATTCAAACATTTAAAAAAAAATGTGTCAATCATACTTTATCGGGTGATTTTTTATGAAATAAGTTGTATGGGATCTATCAACTAACTTTTGTGGACATCTGTTAAAAGTAATAATAGCTATGAGTAACTGACATTAAACTCGGAAATATATAATTAAATTTAAAACCGCAAGCATGAGTGTTTTTCAAATTTGTTTGCCTGAGAAATGGACTTTGCATGACCTTACGACTCCCTATGGCACATTGGCACAGGGTTTCGCAAATTTTCAGGAAGCTCCAGTCATGGACGGGTCAACAAATGTATAAAATTACTATTTCTTCAGCTTTGGGGCGAGACAAATATTTCATTTTAATCGAGGAACCGACCGATTATTGAAATCTATTTATTTTCTCTGCCTCTAATTATTGTCAGCCAAGCAACAATTCCAGCGGAAATATACACCCCCTTGAAATTGCCTTTTGCCATAGCTAATTTCGAGGGCTGAATATGGATATGTGGATCAGAAATTATTCTTGGAATAAAAGACGACAAAACTTATCGCCAGAAACAAAATGGACAGTACCTAGTGAAAGTTGGCATTTGGATACAAAGGTATTCTTATCTTTTATTTCTGGGGCACACGTTAACGAAGCATTCCACCCTTGGGTCGTCTAGCTCTGGGTTTAATATCAGTTGCATGTGACCGTTATTACCCAAACAAATAAAGTTAGTTGTTAGACGCTAAAGATATTATTGCACCCAACGCGTGGTATCAAAAGAGTTATATCTGAGACTAGGTCTCCCATAGCAGTTGAGGCCCCCAGCGGATGAATTTGGTGATGCTAGTCCGCAGTCACCCAATTCACCCTCCGTGACCTCATTCTGCATATGATTGGCACCATATTTTCCAAGCCTGACGGGATATATGGATATCAGTCTCAAAAGTTCTCTATGGGGTGAATCACTACACAACCAACAGCAGTATCATTTATTTTATTCCACGCGGCATGTGTTCATTTTTAACCAGGACACAATAATATAAATCACAGGGCATAGACTCGCTCTTGACCAGGACACAATATATTCCATGGGGCATGGATTCGTTCTTGACCAGGACACAGTCAGTTATACCACGTTCCATGGATTGCTTTTCTTATTTAGCTTGGAGTATTATTCAATCCTGAGGTGGGATTGATTATTCAAGGCTCTGAAGAATCCGTTCAAGTCATGTCCTCCGATTCATCAGAATCTGTGTCCGTTTTATGATCACTCTCATCATTAACGTCCATAGCATCATCATCATCTGATATGTTCTCCCAATCATCCTGTAGAAAACGAGAACATAAACAATTAGAACAAAGACTAAAATGAATCATTATAAAAATAACTAGGCTTGAGGGGAACATTACAGATTGGAACCATTATCTCCTGAGGACTGAGGTGGTAGTTTTAAGGGGAGACTATTCATAAGGTTTCCTTCAAGCACAAGCCTTGAAATAGTGTCTGTCGTGGTGGGCTAGCATCACCAAATTCACCCTCTGGGAACCTCATTCTGCTTAGGTCTCAACTGCTATCAGATTGAAGTTCCCCAGTTAAAGTTGGTGATGATCACCTCGATTATGCATTTTATCTTTTGCAAATAGGGGAAATAGAAACTGAAAAGGGAAAAAGTAACTAAAAACAATGTTAATTTGAGACTAGATAATTCCCAGAAGATGAGACCTAAGCAGATACATTAAAATCAACCTCTGGGGGCCTCATTCTGCAAATGAAAGACACAATATATTCAGGCTTGCCAATTGACATGTCCCTAGAGTTGTGAATTGTGACTGAATATTGGTTTTCTATATTTGGGTACTTCTGCGGTCTTTATATGAAATAACTTCACAATGTCAGAAGATGAAAGACAGGCATCCATGTTCTATCAGAATGCTGTGAAAATTAAGATGTCATATTAAAATGTTATCTTCGAATATTTCCGTGAGTTACTTCGGGATGTCTCTACCCTAGCGGTAGACATTGAAAAACTTGTTTACCGGAAATGTTTATGGGAGGGAAACATTGTGAAATGAGTAATATAATTCAATGGGAAATTAACAGTGTTCTCAAATAATTTTAATTAATTAGCACAAAGTTACAGTTTTGACCCTTCCATGATTGGAGTTCTTGAAATTTTTGTGAAAACCCTGTGCCAATGCATTCTCCCATATAAGAGAATGCATCGGCCTAACAATATTTACCATGCAAATATAAAGAGAATGCATTGGCACATGATCTTTAATGCTGCACCAGCAGCTCCCGTCATGAAAGTGTTAAATAATATTACATGATTGCTGTGACCCCTTATTCACTGGGTCAACACACCAACAAGATTTGGAAGTTATTGGAACAGTTTCTTAATGTGAGGTATATCAAATAAAATTGTGTTTCAAAATCATATTTTTTTTATTTGTCTTTTTCACGGTGTTCCGATAATCTGAACATATCAAGGAAAAGCCATTTAAACATTCAAACATTTAAAAATATATTTAATGCAAAATATTTTTAATACTGGTTGTATTAGTTGTTGAAAATCGACTATAATCAAGAAGTTTATTCACGTCATTTTAGAAACACCAGCACAGGCATTATTATATTATTCAAAATATATATGTTCTTGAATGTTTCACAGACTGGTTTTTTCTCAAATCGCTCGGATTAACCAAAAAATGAAAACTTTAGGAAAATATGACGGTACTTTTTTGTAACGGCATCAGTTTGCCCTACCGCATCATAGCAATTCAGCAGGACCACCAGAATCATAGAATATTAGCAGGACCACTTGACCAGGGGGGATTACATGCTATGAAATGAGCTATCATTTTCAAGTGATCAAATCTCTGGATATGTTCCATGGGGATACTCGGAACAGTCCTCGAACAACTTCATGTTATCCGTGCCATGACTTGGGACTTGATGAAATTTTGCGAAAATCCTGCGCCAATGCATTCTCTTATATAGGGAGCCTTGCATATATAAGAGAATACAATGGCCAAATAATATGTATATTAACCTTGCAAGCCAGTCATTCTCTTATCTATGCGAGGCTCTCTATGGGAGATTCGCATGTATAATAGGATGCACAGGCAAATGATCTTTAATTCTGCATTAGCACAGCTCCCGCCATGATAGGGTTAAACTTGATTATGGGACTCCTGGCTGATTGTTTGAGTGATGTAATTGACGCATGTCGTCCATAGCAACATGTTCCATTAAAATTTGTTCAGCCAGCGAGTGAGTGATGCTGGTGAATCGAAAACTAAAGTTAACAGCTCTCAACCAATCAGATTATTTGTTTCAGACAAATATTCAACATGAATTACAATTTGCCACTAATGGTAGGCAAGAGATGGTTTGACCACTGCAATGTAATTCTTGCCTGATGCCACAAGAACTGCTAACTAGCTTAGATTGTCCCAGGGGACTCGCCCGTAAACCTAGTACTGAGCTTGTCGCAGAAATGCTAGATTGGAAGATGCATCCATTCTGGCAGCATGTCTGTTCTGAGGTAATAAATGTTCCATGCATTGAAACTAAATGCTGTAAAGTACATGTAATAAATAGATCATTTATTATTATTTCATGTATACTATCTATTATATATTTTGGAAGATCTGTCTGTGTATCTGTGGTCTGTGTGTTCGCGATGAACTCGAAAACGGCCGACCCGATTTCGATGAAACTTCGTATGTGAGGGTACTATCGGTCGGGAAGTGGCATAGGCATATTAATTTTCAGATCCGAGGTCAACTTTTCACGTGCCGAGGTCAAATCTGTTTTTACGACGTTTTGCGCTAATATATTTCAGTTCGGTGCTCACAAATCGATTCGATATAGCGCGAATAATAAACTGCCAGTCATATAATTTGCACGGTTAGAATCTGTGGTGCTTCATCTTTCCAATGATGTATCACACGCCTGTGTACGTTTAAAGTTTCTACCTTAATTATCGGGAAGAACGCAGGACCATGCTTCGCTCATCGAAAAACATTCCGTAAATATATTACGCCGTCAACAGATCGTGACGTGACCGCGTTTAACTCTTAACCGGCCGATGTCGCGTTAACTCATCACCGGCCGAGGTATCCGCAAATGACATTGGGCAATATATATATCTCGGAAACGGGTGGAGCTATCGACTTGAAATGTGAATGTATCTTGCCCCGGATACGAATTTTATCGGGTCGCCGAGCCCGTGCGACGCCAGCTTCGCACATGCGCAGACCAGATCTCGGAAACGGGTGGAGCTATCGACTTGAAATTTGGTTTTTGAATAGCCCGGACGAAGTCGGGTCACCTTCTAGTCTAATATATATTTTGGAACTTCTGTCTGTTTGTTTGTTAGCTATGGCCGGGAAAACGACTTGACCGATTGAGCTCAAACTTCCAATCTAAGGTTAAAAACACACGGGCAGTATTTACCGCCATTTTGGAGACGATCAGAGTACCCATTCTCCACTCCCAGTCACAAAATTTACCGCCATTGGCACGGTGGGGTTAATCGCGTTGATAGTTAAAGAGCGTTCGTATCCGCAGTGTCGTTGATAAAGAGCGTATGTGCATAATGTGATTCTTACGTCTGGGTCCACACGTGAGTGTGACTGTATCCAGACATGAGCGTGTTGTGTGATTCTTACGTACTTAGGGCTTCCTAGGAACGGGGGACATTTTCATCGGGTCAGTGTTTTCGCCCGAGGTGATCTTCACCTTGAAACGGGTACCCACAAATTATAAATATGTGTGTCCTTTATAGACTCGAACCGATTGAGCTCAAACTTGCTACCCACGGGAAGTGTCATGGACGGGTTAAATTGTGACCCCGACCTGACCTTGACAATGATCAATTCGAGGTCAAATCGTGTAAAACTGGCGGATTTCGACACAATTTTACACCTAGGTGCAGCATACGTGTCTCGTAAGCTGTTGCAATTGCTTTTTCGAACAAAGCCATGAGACGAACCACGCCAGTTGTGATTCTTATGTCTGTCTTCGTACTTAGGGGTTCCAAGGAACGAGGTGATCTTCACCTTGAAACGGGTACAGACAAACGTACCTCTTTTAGGGACGGGTACCATCACGGGACGGGTACCATCATTTCTCTTGATTAAAAAGGCAGAATTAACTCAATGGGTCAAATCGTTAACCAGACCTGACCTAGACCTTCAAAATGATCAATTCAAGGTCAAAGCCCGGACTAAGTCGGGTCACCTGCTAGTATAATATATTTCGTGACAAGAAGGTTAGAAGCCGATTCTTACCTCTGATTCTGCAGGACTGTGTAGAATGCTCTCAATATCCATTATCTCGGACTCGTCTGAAGATTCTGTCGATAGAAGAAAAATTATAGTTCAAGATTCATGCAAATTCCATATAGTGATGTCATTATAATAAGGTTATCATATAAATCATCCATGATAATTGGCTTAGAAAAGCCAATGTTTGATTGGAGGTTACAATTCAGGGTTCATATTCTTTCCTGAGAATCTATTTTAAGAACTTTTAAAGCACGTTTTGGGGACTGGGTAAAGAGTTTTGAAGGACTACATTACTATCGCAACCTAAAATAAACATAGCACTCTACGTCAGTTTACAGTGTTCAAAATGTTGCAATGAAAACGGTTTGCTTCACTATATACAGAACACAAGTTTCACTGTTCAGATGCTATGTAATAATGAACAATGAAATGAATATATAGTGATAAACACGCTATGATGAATATTACTGAGCTGTACTGCAGTTGTGTTGCATCGCATCATATCTTTATTTAGAATACATGCGAGCCGTTTACTATACGGTTACTTTACTCCGTAAACATTTTCCATAGAAAACGATTCTTATTTGGCATGTGATGTAATTATCAATATGTTAGGAGAAAATACAAACTAGATTAATAAATTTTGAATATCTTGGCAAACACAATTCTATTATATAATTTTTCTGTCTGACCATTCCCCAATTATGAAATAAAGTACATTAGGTTGATTTTGAAAATACAACGTTCGACCATATAAGGTGTGGCATGATTGTGTGAATAAGTGATTATTACTTGATTTTGCAGGAAGCTATATATTGGTCAAGCGATGCATCTTCAATGTGCAAGTAATTTCATTGGTGTAATTCCTCCGATTTGAAATGGGAGTCTGTAGACCGTAAAGCTGATTGTAAATGAAACCTTGGTCTAGTTTTAACAAGACTGATGGTACATATAATGAGTAACATGAATCCAAATTTATATTGTGCTTATACAGACACTATTGAGCACTGACTTACCGTCTTGATACATGAGTAGAGGTGGCTGAACACTCTGTACTTGTTCTTCCTCCCCTTCATTCTGAGCAGCAACCTAAAAGGGGATAACGTTATATAATGTACTTGCTATAGGAAAATATTTTTAGCCATTTTTATTGGCCCATTCTAAATATAACGACACTGTAGATCAATTTGGAGAGGGGCTAATGTCATATATTACAGTCAATGGTCCGATGAGGAATGTATAAATGATTAAGTAATACTAGAGGTCAACCATGAGCTGTATGAAGTTAGGGATAAATCCGATGGGGAAATGATGGTTATATGGTGTAATGAAGGATTTAGTCATGTAATTTCCCTGGATATGTAATTTAGTAAAAAAATAAAATACAAGATGGCTCCCATCTAGATGTGATCCTAAACATGGCTGTAAATATTCAAAAAAATTCTTCGATAAATGTAGGTGGCAGGTGTGCCAATGAATTCAAATGTAAAATCAAAGATGGCTATGTTTTTCAACAAAACTTGAAAAAAATTTAATAGCTCCCAGCTAGTCATCCCAAAGATGCCAATGAAGTTTGGAATAAATTTTCGCTGCAGGTGTGCCGAAGGAAATAGTCATACAAAGAGTAAAATGCAAGACGGCCATCGACGCGATGTTTTTAAAAAAAATCGAAAATCATTCAAATAAATAGCACCCATCTAGAGGTCACTCCGAAGATCTATGAGAGAGAGAGAGAGAGATGATTTATTGGAAAAAGAGCATACATTATACATGAAAAACAAAGCATGGTTTAAAGTTTAAAATGTTTTTAAAAACGATTATGCAATTTACATAATTGTCTTGGAATAAGTCCACGCAGACACAGAATTCTTCACACAGGGATTCCACACAGGGGACTTGAAATTATTCTAAGATATGTGGTCTCTGGTAGAAGTGATAGGGTGGGGACTACATTTCTCACATCATTCATCTTAAAGGGCGACAATTGACACAGATTCCATTATAATTACTCCACAGAACTCTCTAGGGATAAGTCTATGAGCACAATTATTTTTACAGAGTTCGGAGGGATAATTTTTGTGTTATATTCCGATTCCACAGAGGTCTTGAAAATGGCTTAGACTCTTATCATCCAGAAATGAAATTGACAGCAAATTCCAATAAAAAGTGCCATAATTCTGGTGAAAATTGGCGGACATAACACAAATTTGAACTTCCATTCCATTCAGTTTTGAGATTATCTAAAGTTATCATCCAGAAGCCAAAAGCGAACGGACGGACAGACTGATGCATGACGCACGGACAGACCAAGAACATAATACATCCCGTTTTTTTTAATATCTCGAAAATTAACAGCCAGAAAACCATTCATCTAATTAATTAAGTTTTGGGCAGGACTGGTTTCCTAACTCATCCAAGATATTTATGTGCAGACGCCTTGAAGCAATTTATTCAAAATTATTTGTTGGAGTTATCTCATCAATGTCACGACACACGCCCACCATCATTAGTCAACCCACAGGTAGAGTTTGTTTTACACAACTTGACCAATAATTATGTACCTGTGATAGAATCAAGTCCAGTTTCCCCTGTAACCTCAACAGTCGCTTGAAGCAACCAGTCCGTGATTCCATCATCTGATACAAACTGTCAAAAATCTCCACAATTTCTGGGAACTACAAGAAATCAAATAATTTTTTTTTTTTTTAAATATATGTTATATACCATTTTCTGAAATGTCCAAAAGCTACTAGCAGCACATGAAATTGGCATATTCTTCTATGGCATTGATTTAGAACTGTATAAAATTCCACAATGGCTTCCACTTGTTTTGTCCACAGCATTGCCTTTTGCTGGAGCTAATTTTGAGTGTTGTACCAGACTTGACGACTTCTGAGTCAAATGACAATAACTCTTTTTCTTAATTAATACCAGTTGATTACTAATGTATTTCGTGTTAGGAGAATGTTCCAGCTCAAGTTTACATAACTTAGGCATTTATGAAACTTCACTTTGCATCACTCACGATCATACAATTTCCCCCAGGATAATTAATCCATATTTATTCCTGATATTGGCTCACGAAAGTCGCCATAATTATGCAATCTCGAGCTGGAACCTTCACCTGCTTTGAAAAACATTATTAAGAAACAACTATTGACTTGAGAAATATATAATCTGTGTTATTATTTTGATGCTATAAAGTTCCCCCTGTCAGATCTTCAAATAGTTCACAGGTTTGGAACTGGAGAAATTGGAATATGATCACTACGTGTTGACACAGTAAAAATTCATGGCATGATCTACTGAATCAAAAGAATAAAGGCTCAGTCATCCACGGATGTACAGAGACAATTTCAGTAGATTGATCTCTGGTAATCATAATCTGTGATCTTAAAACAAATTGAAGACAAGTAAAAAATTAAAGTGAAGTATGTGGAATAGTTCTGGCTTTACTTACTGTCATTAGGTAGGATGTATGCACGGTTAATACCATCTTCAGCCACTTCACAACAAGCTGGGAACTGTCAAATATATAAATTAGCCAGTTAGAACAGAATTTTAAATAGGCACATCTGGCTTCCCTGTGGAGAATGGGTGGACATCGGTATTGTGGAACTTTTTTAACAGCGTTAAGTTTAAAGTGAGACATTATATGATATATCTATGTGGACAGGACAAAAAAACTCACATTTCCAGATAAACAAAGAAGGATAACTTTGGAATAGAAAATGTGTGACAAAGTCATTTGCCCCCCTTTTGAATGCAGTCATGATGGCAAACATCCACACCAATTTTCATTCAGATATGATGACAGACTGATTGACAAGACAGATAAATAGACAGACGCAGTCAACAGTCAAGCCATTATACCTCAATTCTCTTTGAGAGTGGGGGGGGGGGGGGGGTAAAATATCCTTAAATTACTTGGCTTTTAGAATCTTTTTCTTGAAAACCCCTGCCAAATCGCAGTCCAGTCAAGCCAGTATACCTCCATTCTCTTTGAGAGTGGGTATAAAATATCCTTAAATTGTTTTTAGAACTCGGCTTTTAGAACCTTAATAATGCAAGAGGATGACATAGTGAACTTTATTGTTTTAATAGACCTGCAGTTTGGCCATATATGGACACATTTCCAATGGTGTTAAATATCTGTGCAGAGTTTGAAAACATTTGACGAGAAAATTTAGGGATACAAGCTTGGACAATGTTGCAGCCACACACAGATAAGCTGATTCCAGTATACCCCCCACACCCACATGTTATGTGGGGTATAACAAAGAGAACCAGATAAATATATCGGCTGATAAACTAAGACACATGCCTCGGGTTCATAAAGACCGCCACAGGAATCGTCAAAAACTGACAATCCACTACGACCAGTCAGACTCGTCATCTTTGTCATCACAAACTGATCCCATAGTACGAAATATCCATGCCATGATTAACAATAGGTTTCAACATTTTCAGATAAACACACAGAGGGAAAATGTGAACAAAGTCAATGAATCCCCTTTTGAAAGCCCTCCAGATGACAAATCTGCATACCAAATTTCATTGAGATCCGATAGCCCCTGGTTGAGATATGTGAGAGGATGGATGAACAGACAGACAGATGGATGCATGTAACCCAGTATACCCCCCCCCCCCCCCATCTTTTGGGATGACCAGAAAATGAAATACAAGTTAGGACAATATTCAGAGGTTCTCGTAGGTAGCACCATGGGGCAAATATTAACCCCTATCCCAATGCAAAAGACCCAGTGGTGATTTTTCCCAATTTAATTCCATTAAATAAAGTCCAACTGATTCCACAGTGTGAAATATACATGCCAGGATTCAAAAAATTGACCAGAAAATGAAGGAGTACAAGTTAGGACAATATTCAGGGGTTATTCTAGGTACCACCCAGGGGACGATTATCGGCCCCTATCCCAACGCAAAATAGACCAGATTTTCTCAATTTTAGCATACAAATTCCCAATCACATTCTTCCAGCTTCACCAAATAATTGATGTAAGTACAACGCCCACAAAGCACTTCCAAATGAGAAACAAACACCACATTATGCAAAACAACAACACCACAAAATGGCACTACAATAAAAATGGGCACGTTTAAAAGAAATCCATCAATATATGCTATTGTTATATAGGTTTAGGGCCACTCGTCATCACACAGTTCCTCCAACTGTAGAAGGAGGACAAAATAGAGTTGTAAAAATGTTGAATGAAAGTGTCAATGACTCTGTAGCTCAACTTGGAGAGGGGATAATGTCACACATTGCAGTCAATGGAGCGATAAGCAATGCGAAAAGTTGAAATGTTTAAGTAATACCAGTCTTACCAGAGGTCAACCCAAAGAGATCATATGAACTTTGGTATCAATTGGATAATAAATGTTGGCTGGTGGGTATGCCAAAGTATTTAGTGATTCAAAGAGTAAAATCCAAGATGGCTTAATTGGATTATGCATCTTTAAAGGCACGGGCGGCGTTCGTTGCAGAAATATTCATATTTGTTCAAAACGCCATCAACAGATGGAATATAAAAATATGTAAAATTTTGTTCATATGCCAAACATAATCAGCGCGTAAATAGTATATTGTCGTCAAGACTTACGATGGTGTACGTAAATAAGAGCCTGCTCGTTACAAAAGTTGTGCTTCTGTTTACATAACACAGCGCAATTATATTGGTTAATCACACACAAATGATATAAACGCTCTTTATTATTTCCACATCAGGAAAACAGTAACAAATAACACTCTTTATGTTTACCATATCCGGATCTAAACAAAAGCCAGGAAACATAATGTTTTTTGCTTTTGTTTACATAACAAAGCAAACAAAATTGACAATAACATACTGTTTATGCCATATTTCTGATTGGTGTAAGAACAAACTCTTATATCTGTCTATATTTTACTATTCTTTCTGTTTATGGCGGTTTTTGACGGAGGTGAATATTTTAACAGCATACCCACCGCCAAGGCCGCCCGTATCTTTAAATAAAGTCAAACTGATTGCACAGTGGGAAATATACATACCAAGTTTCCCAAATTCCCAATCACATTCTTCCAGTTTTATCTAGTTTCAACTGTTGGTTCACCAATTAATTGACGGAGGTACACCCTTAAATCTCCTCCAAACAAGAAATAAAAACCACATTACGTTATAAATAACAACTCCACAAAATGGTGCTATGAAATCCATCAATAAATTGCTATGTAATTATAATAGGTTTAGAGCCACTGGCCCGCCCATCAACTATCCCTCGTCAAACATAAGTCAGGTTTTGGAAAACAAAACTTGACTAAAAACTCTCAGACAAATGCCTCAGGTTCATCAAGACAATCGCAGGAATCGTCAAAAACTGATGATCCACTACGGACAGTCAGACTCGTCATCTTTGTCATCATAGAGTTCCTCTGACTGTAGGAGGAAAACAATTTTGTGTTGCAAAAAAGTTGAAAGAGAAAAATAATTCCACTAAATAAAGTCTGATTCCAGTATCCCCCACAACCTCATTGTGGGGAGTATAACAAAGAGAAACAGAAAAAAATACCAGCTGAAAAACTCTGACAAATGCCTCGGATTCATCAATACAATAACCAGAATCGTCAGTGGACAGGCTCCATGGATTTAAAATAACTTTGCCAAGTTTTTAAACAATTGATCAGAAATTGAAGAAGTACAAGTTTGGACAAAAGAGAACCTCTGACTGCAGAAGGCGGACAAAATTGCGTGTTGTAAAAATGCTGAAAAATTTGGTAATGTCCACTAAATATAGTCTGCAAGGCTCTGAATAGCAGTACACAGGTTTTCCATGGTGTTAAATATCTGCAGTTTCAAAACAAAATGACAGAAAATGTAGGAACACAAGCTTGGACACTGTTGCATCCACACAAAGATAAGCTGATTCCAGTATAACAACTCCCCCAACTTCATTGTGGAGGCATAACAAAGAGGAAGAGATAAATATCTCACATGAAAAACTCTCAGACAAATGCCTCGGGTTCATCAAGACTACCACAGAAATCGTCAAAAACTGATGATCTACTACGGCCAGTCAGACTCGTCATCACAGAGTTCCTCTGACCTTAGAAGGTGGACAAAATTGTGTGTTGCAAAAATATTGAACAAGTGAGATAATTCCACTAAATATAGTGTGCCGGGCTCATAATTGCAGTGCACAGGTTCCCATGGTATTAAATATGTGTGCCGTTTCAAAACAATTGACAGAAAATGTAGGAACCGAAGCTTGGACAATGTAGCGTCCACACACAGATAAGCCGATTCCAGTATAACAACACTCCGCCACAACTTCATTGTGGGGGTATAACAAAGAGGAAGAGATAAATATCTGAGATGAAAAACTCTCAGACAAATGCCTCGGGTTCATCAAGACTACCACAGGAATCGTCAAAAACTGACAATCCACTACGGCCAGTCAGACTCGTCATCTTTGTCATCACAGAATTTCACTGACTGTAGAAGGCAATCAATAAATCAACAAGTCCAACAAAATTATGTGTTACAAATAAAATTCTAAGTCGAAAAAGTGAGATAATTCTAATAAATAAAGTCCAACTGATCCCACAATGTGAAATATACATGCCAGGATTCAAAACAATTGACCAGAAAATGAAGGACTACAAGTTAGGACAATATCCAGGGGCGAATATCGGCCCCTATCCCAATGCAAAATAGACCTGATTTTCCCAATTTTAGCCAACAAATTCCAGCTTCCAAAAGAGAAATAAACACCACATTTATATGTTAAAAACAACACCACAAAATGGCACTACCGCAAAAATAGGCATGTTTAGGTTTTTGAGAACAAACTTACTAAAAACTCTGACAAATGCCTCGGGTTCATCAAGACTACCACAGGAATCGTCAAAAACTGACGATCCACTACGGCCAGTCAGACTCGTCATCTTTGTCATCACAGAGTTCCTCTGACCTTAGAAGGTGGACAAAATTGTGTGTTGCAAAAATGTTGAAAAAGTGAGATAAATCTACTAAATAATGTCTGCCGAGCTCATAATCGCAGTGGACAGGTTCCCATGGGTTTAAAATAACTGTTCCAAGATTCAAACAATTGATCAGAAATTGAAGGAGTACAAGATTGGACAAAAGAGTTCCTCTAACTGAAGAAGGCCGACAAATTTGTTAGGTTGCAAAAATGTTGAAAAAGTGAGACAATTCCACTAAATATAGTCTGCAGGGCTCATAATCGCAGTGCACAGGTTTCAATGGTGTTAAATATCTGTGCAGTTTCAAAACATTGACCAGAAAATGTAGGGATACAAGCTTTGACAATGCTGCATCCACACACAGATAAGCTGATTCCTGTTAACCACACCCCGACCCCCCCCCCCCCCCCCCTCCCCCCATGTATATAAAACCGGAACAGATAAAGATATCAGCTGATAAACTCTCAGACAAATGCCTCGGGTTCATCAAGACTACCACAGGAATCGTCAAAAACTGACAATCCACTACAGCCAGTCAGACTCGTCATCTTTGTCATCACAGAATTTATCTGACTGCAGAAGGCAAACCATAAATCAACAACAAGTCTGAAAAAATAATGTGTTACAAATAAATTTCTAAGTCGAAAAAGGGAAATAGTTCCATTAAATAATCTTCAACTGATCCAATGCAAAATAGACCTGATTTTTCCCCCAATTTCCCTACAATTCCCAATCACAAACACCACATTACGTAAAACAACAAGACAGTCAATGACTGTGGGTCGCTCACAAGACTGTAAAGACTGAAAAGAATGGGACTCTGAAGACTACAAGAGTCAGTATGTGACAATATCAATTAAGACAAGTAGTTCCAAACATGGACATAGCTGGAGGTTCTCCTTGAGCAGGGCTCTTTAACTTGAAATTTCTAATTGCACACCACTGACAAATCTCCAACCTCTTACCTTTTAAAGAAGACAACCATACCACAGTACTAAGTTCACAAAAATCATTTTGCACATCCGTCTTAGGTTGAATTTTACAACTGGTACCAGTACTTCAAGCTCTCTCTCAAACATTTGAAAATTACTAACCCCATAAAGTTAAAATTTGTGACCAATTTGGTCCAGCAGTTTAACATGAAGTAGAAACATATGGACTGTTGGTATAAAAACATACATGTTGGAAAATAAAACCAAACTATGAGAACAATTCTAACCTATTTTTTATGTGAACATCTAATCTACAACAAATGTTATACCAGGCATGAAATTTTCAACTGTTTAAATTTTGATCAAAGTAGGGGGTCAAAACCCCACCCCTCTACACTCCTTCCCCATTGCCTCAAACATTGCCCCCACCCAGGCTGCCTAGAAATCAATATTATCATACCAGTACCAAACAGGATAGAGGAGAGTTAAATCTCTTAGCTCTGCCCCTTAGAACAAATGTGAATCTCCATATATGAGATCCATTCATCTAGTATTATCAATATACCCCCCCCCCCCCCCCATATTCAATAGGATATGATTACACCTACATAAGTGGTGGTTAAGAAAATAATATTGGAACAGCTAAGTCTGTATTTGGTATGTCTGATCTTTGCAGAATGAGGTCCCCAAAAGGTGAATTTAATGACACTATTCCCCAAAGTGGAATATCATCAACGAATTCACCCTCTGGGGGACCTCATTTCCTAAAAATGACCCCTTTTGAAAAAATCTGAACGCGGTCACCCAAGGCCCATCCATACCAAATATAAGCTAATATAGGCTTGATGGTTCTTGAAAAGAAATTATTTTAAGATTTAATATGGAGGGAAAGAGTTATGGCCCTAGCTTTGCACCTATTTGATCTGATGAACTTATTTGAACAAATCTGATTGTGAGTCACCTAGGGAACATGCACACTGAGATATATAAACATATTTGGTCGTTAATATGGAGAAGAAAACAAATGTTGATAGATGGATGGATAGACATCCCAACAGACAGACGAACGGAAGGACCGCCTGACAGACAGAAGACAAATTCAAGCCAATATACACCGCCCCAATGTTTCTTTGAAAAATCAGGGTATGATTTAATCGGTATGAGCGAGCGTGGTTAAGACAATAATATGCCAGCCAAGTCTGAATACAGGACGGAAGGACTGCCTGACAGACAGAAGACAAATTCAAGCCAATATACACCGCCCCAATGTTTCTTTGAAAAATCAGGGTATGATTTCATCGGTATGAGCGAGCGTGGTTAAGAAAATAATATGCCAGCCAAGTCTGAATATAGTGTGTCTGACATTTGCAGAATGAGGTCCCCAAAAGGTGAATTTAATGACAATATTCTGCAAGGTGGGCTAGCATCACCAGATTCATCCTCATTCTGATTAGGCCTTACCAGCCATGGGTAACCTAGGAACAGATTGAAGTTTTACAGTTGAAGTTGGTAATGCACACCCATTGAGCACCTCAATTATGCATTTTATCTTCTGCAAATTAGGGGGACATAGAAACTGAACAGAAGGGAACAAGTAAAAAATTAACTAAACCAAAATTTCAATTTGATACTTAAGGTACTTCCAAGAAGATGATGCCTAAGCAGAATTAAGTCCATGGAGGGTGTATTTGGTGATGCTAGCCTGCTGTACAGGGTAGCAACACTAAATTCACCCTCTGGGGACCTCATTCTGCAAATGCCACACACTAAATTCAGGGAGTTTGTTTAAAATTGCTAGCAGTTACAATGTTTACACAAGCTGCCAGATGACATATTATTCTAATCTAGATTAATGACCTGTGTATCTCTCCATCTATCCACAAAGATATATCTGCAACTTTAATAGTACAGGTATTAAGTGGAAGCTGGATATTTGGAAGGGATGTTGGTTGGGTGCATTCCACTGCAGGGTGTGGTGGGTGGGGTGGGGGATGGGGTGGGGTGGATCTGGGCTATGTGGGAGGGGTAAAGGAATATTTCTGTAATTTCAGAAGATTAAAGTTTCATAACTCTGCAGCTGTCACAATGGTGTCACTTTTTTTCAAATTTTATGAAATGATTAAAAAAAAAATATATATTGTTTGTTAAATTGAGGTGAAAATTCCAATAATCCGAATTTAAATTTTTTTTTTTTTTTTGAGTTATGTCACTGGCTCCGCCCACATTCGACCCAGTGACCTCATTTGAACAAATCTGAATAACAGTCCCCAAAGGACACTTTGTACCAAATATGAACCCATTCGGCCCAATTAAATTTGAAAAGAAGTCGTTGTAAGAATTACAGAGTTATGGCCCTGGCTTCGCAACTATTTGACCCAGTGTCCTCATTATGAACCCATTCCGTCCAATGGAATCGGAGAAGAAGATGTTCAAAGAATTGTTGACGGATGGACAGACGGACGGATGAGGAGTGATGACTATAGCTCCACCGGAGACTTCGTCTCAGATGAGCGAAAAACACCACAAATCGGCACTACCACAAAAACAGGCAAGTTCAAACCAGAATAACACTAAATCCTCCAATAAATTGCTATGCTATATAGGTTTAAGGCCACTGGCCACCCACCAACTGTCCGTTGTCAAACATAAGTCAAGTTTTTGAAAAAAAACTTGGCTAAAAACTCTCCGACAAATGCCTCAGGTTCATCAAGACAATCGCAGGAATCGACAAAAACTGACGATCCACTACGGACAGTCAGACTCGTCATCTTTGTCATCACAGAGTTCCTCTGACTGTAGAAAATTGGTTGAGGTTGGGGGGAGTATAACAAAGAGAAACAGAAACAAATACGCGCTGAAAAACTCTGACAAACACCTCGGATTCATCAATACAATAACAGGAATCGTCAGTGGACAGGTTCCATGGATTTAAAAAAACTTTGACAAGTTTTTAAACAATTAATCAGAAATTGAAGAAGTACAAGTTTGGACAAAAGAGAACCTCTGACTGCAGAAGGCGAACACAATTGTGTGTTGTAAAAATGCTGAAAAAGTTAGTTATGTCCACTAAATATAGTCTGCAAGGCTCAGAATAGCAGTACACAGGTTTCCCATGGTGTTAAATATCTGCAGTTTCAAAACAATTGACAGAAAATTTAGGAACAAAAGCTTGGGACACTGTAGCATCCACACACAGATAAGCTGATTCCATTATAACACCCCCCCCCCCCCCCCCCCCACAACTTCATTGTGGAGGCACAACAAAGAGGAAGACATAAATATCTCACATGAAAAACTCTCAGACAAATGCCTCGGGTTCATCAAGACTACCACAGGAATCGTCAAAAACTGACAATCCACTACGGCCAGTCAGACTCGTCATCTTTGTCATCACAGAATTTCTCTGACTGCAGAAGGCAATCAATATGTCAACAACCAGTTCAACAATATTATGTGTTACAAATAAATTGTACAAATAAAGTTGAAAAATGAGATAATTCCAATAAATAAAGTCCAAATGATCCCAGTGTGAAATATACAATCCATGTTTCAAAGCAATTGACCAGAAAATGAAGGAGTACAAGTTAGGACAATATCCAGACCCCCATCCCAATGCAAAATAGACCTGATTTTCCCCAATTTTATCCAACAAATTCCCAATCACATTCTTCCAGTTTCACCTAGTGACAATTGTTAGTTCACCAATTAATTGACGTAAGTAAGTCAACAAAGCTCTTCCAAAAGAGAAATAAACACCATATTATGTTAAAAACACCACCACAAAATGGCACTACCATGAAAATAGGCTTTTAGGTTTTTTGAGAACAAACTTACTAAAAACTCTCAGACAAATGCCTCGGGTTCATCAAGACTACCACGGGAATCATCAACAAGACAGTCAATGACTGTGGGGTCGCTCACCAGACTACAAAGACTGATAAGACTGGGACTCTGGAGACTACAACAGTCAGAACTTTTCATAATTACTTTAAAAGAAATAGCTCTAAACAGTATATGTGGCTAGAGAGATTTCACATATGTAGATTGGTGAAAATCCACCTTGAAATTACCAACTGTATACTACTGATCACCCCCTCCTCCTCCAGCTCAACAAGTCCCCTTTGACCGGTATACAGACTCCCAAGTCTTAGGTTGGAATTTCACAACTGACGCCTCAAACTTTCTCAATTGTTGGAAATTTCCAATCTCACAAGCGCCTTTTTCCAAAACCATTTAGACATGTTTGAAGCCCAATTATCCATGGATCCAAAACACAATACATGTAAGTCAGATTAATCAATCAGGTGGTTCCAAGGTAGATGTTTTAATGAATTTGGCATTTCAATGATTTTATTAGACACAAAAGTGTTAACTCCCCATAGCCCCACCATTTCTTGACAAATTGACCTCATTTTAACAAATCTGAATCTCAGTCACTTAAGGATCCTCCTGATTGCTCCATACTATATGTAAGCTAAATAGTCCAACCTCTCTTGAGAAGACATTTTAAGAATTACTATAGAGACATATAGTTATGTCCCTGGTCCCACCCTATTTAACCTGGTAACCTCATCTGAATAAATTTAAATCCCAGACACCAAAGAACCCTTCATACATATGATAAATATCAGTAAAATAGACCTGATGGTCCTTGTGAAGGAAGCATATTAAGAGGGAAACTGTTCTTCGTTTGGCCCCTATTTGACCAAGTGACCCCATTTAAAAAAAATCTGAATTGCAGTCAAGGAAGAACATTCCATGCTAAATAAGCCAACCAGTTCTTGCAAACATATTTTAAGAATTACTATGTAGTGAAATAGTCTCTGGCTCTGCCCTTATTTGACTTTGTGATCCCATTTTCATAAAGGTAATTTCATACCAAATATAAGCAAAATAGGCCATTTGATTATTGCATAGAAGACACATCATGAATTACTATGTAGAGAAAGAGTAATGTAGCTGGCCTTGCACCTACTTGACCTGGTGACCCTGATAGAACAAATCTGAACCACAATCACCAAAGGAGCAAGCCTGCAAATAGTGCACCTATTCCTACATTGTATGTGCCTGGCCTCAAGCAACACAATGTATTATACAATCAAGCCTTGAAATAGTGTGATAGTGTGTCTGTCATTTGCGGAATGAGGTCCCCCAGAGGGTGACTTTAGTGACGCTATCCTGCACAGTGGGCTAGCATCACTAAATTCACCCTCTGGGGACCTCATTCTGCTAAGGCCCTCAACTGCTATGGCAGACCTAGGATAAGATTGAAGTTCCCCAGTTGAAGTTGATGTTTACCCATTGGACACCTCAATTATGAATTTTATATTCTGCAAATTAGGGGATATAGAAACTTCCTAGAAGGGAAATGTAACTAACAACTGTGTGGGATAGCATCACTAAATTCACCCTCTGGGGACCTCATTCTGCAAATGACAGACCTCCTATTTGCCATGTTGAACAATACATGATAGATTGTACCTCTTATTAATGATTCTCTGACCTGCAAATGTCAGACACACTAAATTCAGGCAGTTTGTTTAAATTGCTAGCAGTATGTTTATACAAGCTGTCAGTGACATTGTATTCCTTGATTAATGACCTGTGTTTCTCTCTGTCTATCCACAAAGAGATATCTGCAACTTTAATAGAACAGGTATTAATGTTGGAAGCTGGAAATGATATCCATTGGAAGGGATGTTGGTTGGGTGTAGGCCACTGTAGGGTGGGGGTGCATCTGGGCCATGTGGGAGGGGGATGGGTAATGGAATATTTCTGTAATTTCAGAAGATTAAAGATTAAAGTTTCATAAATCTGCAGATGTTATAATGGTGTCACTTTTTCAAATTTTATAACATGGTTTTTTTTTTTTAGTTATGTCACTGGCTCTGCCCACATTCGACCCAGTGACCTCATTTGAACAAATATGAATAACAGTCCCCCAAAGACCCTTTGTACCAAATATGAACCCACTCGGACCAATGAAATTTGAGAAGTTGTTGTAAGAATTACAGAGTTATGGCCCTGGCTTCGCAACTATTTGACCCAGTGACCTCATTTGAACAAATCGGAATGAGAGTCACCTAGGGAACATCCACACCAAATATGAACCCATTTGGTCTTACGGTTCCAGAGGAGAAGATGTTCAAAGAATTGTTGACGGACGGACGGACGACGGACGAGGAGTGATGACTATAGCTCCACCGGAGACTTCGTCTCAGGTGAGCTAAAAACTGATGATCCACTATGGACAGTCAGACTTGTCATCTTTGTCATCAGAGTTCCTAAGACTGTAGAAGGTGGACAAAATTGTGTGTTGCAAAAAAGTTGAAAAAGGGAAATAATTCCATTATGAAGTATCTTCTCATGGGTTTGAAATGTATGTTGAAGAAATTGAAGGAGTACAAGGTTGAAGAAATTGAAGGAGTACAAGTTTGACAAAATTATGTTTGTTTAAAAATGCAAAAGGCGCAAACGCCCTCCACTACAAAAAGTCTGATCCAGTCCATATTAAATCGCAGGTGAACAGGTTCCTATAGTGCCAAGATCAACACAAAATTACTAAAAATGAAGGGATACAAGTGTAGACAAAGTTGCTTCCACAGACGGACAAGGTTTCCAGTATATCCAGCCCCACCCTGAAACACCCGCAACGAAACAAAGAGGATTGAGAAAGAGATCAGCTGAAAAACTCTCAGCTGAAAAACTCTCAGACAAATGCCTCAGGTTCATCAAGATTACCACAGAAATCGCCAAATACTGACTATTCATTACAGCAAGTCAGACTCGTCATCTTTGTCATCACAAAGAGTTCCCGTAAATCTGAATATACTTGTGTTTTCAATAGGATGGCAGGATTTAGTGAAATTTTCATGATCATTATAAAACACGGGATGCATTTACTGGGAATATTTTACATTGCTTTCGGAAGCTATTTCTGGATCATGTTACTGATGGAGGATAAACTAAGCATATGGCTAATTTAACTTGGGAATCACTGCCACTGCAAGAGGAAACAAAGGCCCTTCGGCAACCAACTAGGTATGAGAAGATGGACAACACTCACTGCAACCAAAAAATAAAAGACTCTTTGGATCTACTTAAGAAATGAATGTTGATTTTTTTACGTTCCATGGAGTATGGATGCCAGTTGGACTAACATAAAAATGTCCGACCAACTTGCATGCATACTCCATGGAACGCAACAAAATCAACATTCATTTCCTATGTAGATACATTAAGAACATCCAATCCTTATATATACACAAAGAAGTTGGGCATGTACATAACACGAGGCAATTTCAACCAACCATTTGTGCGGGCCTGAGAAACAGGAAATTGACATTCGGTGGCCTTACTAATACAAACCTGTGTGTTCGGCTGTACATTCTTTTTGACAACTGATGGACGAATGGTATCACAACAGCGATCGGCAGCTTCTTCACTGTATTCTTTACTATTGTAGTGTCTCTTGTTTGCAAGACATTCTGAAAAGATATCAACCTTTCTATATGTACAAAGAGAAATAAAACTATAAAAGAATTGGATGAAAAATGTTGGCTGTAGGGCTTGCTGAAGTATCTAGTTATGCAACGAGTAAAATTCAAGATGTCTGCCGGCGGCTTTCTTTTTCATCAGCAATGCCTTTGTAAATAAACAAGACTTCCCAAAAAGATTTTATATCTCATGATAGATAAATATTGTGTATCCTCATCAAATTTCAGAAGAATAGATTTAATCCATGAAATCACATATAGACAGCTGGCTAGAATTCAGAATACTTACATTTATCATCTTTTGATCAGAGCTTTGGAGGCCTTGAACAAGGAGTTTGGCCAGTGTGTCAGTTTTAGGCCTTTCAGATAACGATGATCCTGAGAAGCTGATAGCATTCAACCGTTGCTCCATTGTGAGCTGAAATAATTATAACAAATGTTGACTAATTCTGGTCCTGACAACACATCCGACAACAGTAAACACCAATATTTTTATGCAAGTCTTCTTAACACTTTCATGATGCTGGTGCAGCATTAAAGATGCTGTGCCAGTGCACTCTCTTCAATATGCGAGTCTCCCATATGGAGACACATATGTAAGAGAATACACTTGCTTACAAGGTCAAGTAAATAGTGTTAGGTCAATGTACTCTCTTATATATGCGAGGCTCCCTATGAGAGACTCGCATATATATATGAGAATGCATTGGCACAGGGTTTTAGCAAAATTCAGGAAACACCGGTCATGGAAGGGTTAAAGGCATGTTTGCGTTACTATTCCACAAATAAAGCACTAGAAACACCTGGTTCTACAAATATTTCATATAAAAGTGTTTTAGAAGATCGACTTATTAAAGTTCTTAAAATAGTAACCTTAAGTACCTGTCCCTGGAAAATAATGATTTCTTAAGAGACAGAAGCTTCTGTTAAAGGGACCCAAGGCACTTGCAGTGGGTAAGTGTGCACTGAACTTCGATCAATATTATTCAAGTTTGATATTCACCTCTGCTTCTGAAGTTTTCCTTTTCCGTCTTTGGGGTAAGAGATCCATTGCTCTACTTTTTGGTGCCATGTCCTTTGGTGCCAACAGTGTGACATCCTTTGAGACTGCTGGAGTTTTAATCTAAAAAACAGAAGTATTTAAATTTTCTAATTAGAGAACTTTCAGACAACTATATCAATCTAACACTTAACCTCTTCGCTGCTATAACATCCGTAACTATTACGGACGTAAAAGCATGTCGTGTGCTATATGGTCCATAGTACCTACGTACCTACTCCAGCACACTAGCAGTGAGCTTTCCGATGAATGGCAACAAGCCATATTTCCGAATAAATCCTGAAAAGTTACCCATAATTCTGCTGTCGATTATTTAGGGCATTACTGTAGACTTAGCTATATGATGAAGAAACGATATGGTGGGATGTCAATATTTTTGTTTTCAAAATTGTTCACTGCCGTTATCTCCCTTTAAGTTTTATTATTTTTAATGAAAAAACATCGTCAATCTATTGAAAATGATGTTTTAAGGTCATTGTCAGTACTGGCACTATTATGTAATGCAGCAATCCATGGTACATGTATTTATATTGAACATCCCAAAAATGACTGCATGCTACATATTAAATATAAAAGCACATATGAAGTGACACATTTATCCTTGAAATATTGTTTATTCAGTGATTAAAGCTACAAAGAATTTCCTACTATTTTGACCTATTCAATTTAGAATGACATACCTAATGACATTTGTATAGTTTTGACCTAAACCATTCAGAAAATTATAATCAGGCTTGATTCTAGAAAGGAAAATGCATACAATAGCAAGGTATCCAACCTTCGATAGAGAATACTCACACTGGTGACTTCTGTTTGTGATCGGATATTAACCAGCGTGTGTACCTCTCTAGTTAGCTTCACTGTTGGTTTACTCCTGTCGAATGGCTGAAACATAAGTTAACACTTATTAGACTGAGGTGTTTACAGACTTCAATTTGAAGGGAAAACATGTTATTTAACATTTCAATACCATAAGGCCACACAAAGTTTATTACATGTTTCTCGGACAATTTTTTTTTCCTTCAAAATCGACAGGCTGTATTGTTTTTTTAGATTAGGGCGCCACCCAGATGCCCAAACACCCAGCCACAAACCTTCCCTCATCAAACCAGTTTTTATTTTTTTTAATTACTACTAAAAATATGAACTTGCTCAAGGCAAACTCTTGACTGGTGCCTTGCATAACTGTGTTAAAATAAACACATGCAGTAGACTATTTTATGTGCAAACATCAGGGCTATTAACTCTTTCAGTGCCAGGCTTATTTTGTAGGTTTAGTGCCAGGGAATCTTACGTTTTTCATGGGCATCAAAATTATTACTATGAATACTTGGTGATAGTTTTGAGTTATAACATGCCCCTAAGTTTGTTTTTAAATTCGCTATAGCATGCTTAAGCATACCCAAAAAAAATTCAACCCAAAAAAAACTCCAAAAAAAATAAAATACAAGCAGTCGCAGACGGCGGTTTCCCCCGCCGAATTGCACAGTTGGGGAAGTGCATTCTCAATAATGTTTGCGTTCTCAGTATGTGCTAAACAAGAGGTGGGATTTTGTCAAAAAGCCTGGCTTGCAAACTCATTTTAGGCACTGGTCATGGGAACAAATATACCAAAAATCTTTTAAATCCGTTGACAATTGTGGAAATTAGTCTTGTGACGTCATCCATTTGCACCAAAAATAATAAACAAAGTCCAATAACTCTGCTAAAAATATCTGGCCGGACCTGGTTTGCGAACTCATTCTAGATACTGGTCATGTGAACTCATATACCAAAAATCTTAGAAATCCGTTGACATTTGTGGAAATGACCCCTGTGACGTCGTCTATTTGCTATTTGGTAAATTCGACAAAAATAATAAACAAAGTCCAATAACTCCGGTAAAAATATCTGGCCAGACCTGGCTTGCGAAATAATTCTAGGTAATGGTCAGGTGAACTCATACACCAAATATCTTTGAAATCCGTTTACATTTGTTCAAGTTATGACTCTTACAAATTCGGGACGGACAGACGGACGGAACCCATTACTATATGCCCCGCAAATTTTAAATTTGGCGGGGGATAAAATTTGAGTTTTAAATTTTTTTTTTAGGGCCGATCTCTTATCGGCCCTGGCACTATACAGACCGTAAATTATCGGCCCACTGGCACTGAAAGAGTTAAGTTAGTGATATTAAAATAAATGAAATGGTTTGTTTACAATTTCAGTATTTAAAAGGACCCCCACAACCAAATACAACTAAAACAATACCTACTATTTTTTCAAACGAAGGTTTGATGAAGTTGCCATACACAATGAGAATAGATTTAAGATGATCATCACAGACACAGGAAGCTAAAACTGGCACTTGGTTTGACAAGATGTCTTTGGATGCAGGACTTGAAATTTGCACAGTAACTTTGGGCTGTAGAGGTGCTTTCAATCGCCTGCAAGTATTTAAGAGATATTTGGTCAATACAGAATGGAGTATATGAAAAACATTCTCTCATAAGATTTAGCCCAGAGGGGGAGATGACAAATATAGCATGTTTTGGCAGACAATGTGTTCTTACTTATCACCATTAAACCTTTTTCATGTTGCAAAAATTATATATCGCCTAAAGAAGGCAGGTCATGCAAAGTAACAATTTATTACACTCCTATGTGCGATTTCCATTGAAAAGGCCATTAATTAAAAATGGTAATGTCACTAGGGAATTATGTCATTTCTCCTGACGTCATGTCGCTTACTGAACTAGACAAATTTTCTGTGGTTGATCTTTCTCCACATCGAGACTTTCATGCATTAATTCTGGGTATTTTAATCATATTTGGCAAACCAAATTGATGCAGAAGTGTAATAAATAGAATAATCAATTATGTTAAATAATTCACTCGAGGCGAGAGACTTTTAGGTAAGAAACTCGTCCTTCTTACCGACGTCTCTCGCCTCTCGTGAATTATTTAATGTAATTCTCGAAACCAATTGATTACTCTCTATGTATCACCTGCTTTGGTTGACAATAAATGCGCATGTGAACTATGCTAATTATCAGTATAATCTCAGCCCTGTTAATTAGGGTCGGCTATCGGCTGAACCGAGGATAAAATAAAATGGATTGATTTAAAAAAAATATCGCTGCAGAGTTCTTTGTGTCGCACTACAGACAGCAAAAATTCATTGTTGAATGCCAAGGACTACTGAGATTATAATGACTACACGTGTGTCTTGATAATCAGCAATTTAAAGCCAGAACCAACCAAGGTCTGCCGCGATAATGGGCCAAGTTCAAATTGTAAACTGAAGTTACATGTATGTGTAGAGCATGCAACTATGTGGCTCTGAGGCTCCCTATGGGAGACTAGCATTTATAAGAGAATGCACTGGCACAGGGTCTTTGATGATGCACCACTCCCGTAATGAAAGGGTTAAAGGAACAAAGCCAATAATTAGATTCTGTATGTTGTAACTGAGAAATGGAACCCTGAATAAATTTTAAATATTTTCACAGAAGGAAAGTAGTACATACCCATTGAGAAGATGTTCAAATATCAGAAGGAGGCCATTTCTGGTGACCACTAACAGCAACAGAGGCTATAAAATAAACGATAAAACATTCATTAGAAATTTCACCAGCAAAGTAATAAGAACAATTCTGCATTGGTAAATAATATCAAATCACAAAATGCAGGACCAGCGAAGGTCAAGTATGAAAATAGTGTGTGTCTGACATTTGCAGAATGAGGTCCCCCAGAGGTTGAATTTAGTGACACTATCCTGCACAGTGGGCTAGCATCTCCAAAATCACCATCTGGGAACCTCATTCTGCTTAGGCCTCAACTGCTATGGGAGACTTAGGGTCAGATTGAAGTTTCCCAGTTGATGTTCACCCATTCGTCACATCGGTTATGCATTTTATCTTCTGCAAATTAGGAAACTGAACTGAAGGGGAAAAGTAACTAAAACTATGTTAATTTGAGACTATAGATAAGATGAGACCTAAGCAGAATGAGGTCCCCAGAGGGTGAATTTGGTGCTGCTAATCCAGTGATGGGTAACATCACTAAATTCACCTTCTAGGGACCTCATTTTGCAAATGTAAGAGACGCATTTCCAGGGGTCCTGCCAGCTCATGGACTAAAAGCATTTTCTGTTACAGTTCATGTTGTCAATATCATTTTCAACATAATCGGTTTGTATTGTCCAAGACCAAGAAGACAAAACTTGTATTAACATAATGAAATATTCTGTATTTTGCTGTATTACAAATATAAAACAATGGATGTGCAATATATAATTATACAGCTAGTTGAAAAAAAGATGGATTTCTGGCATGTCCAAGTGTGTTTGAGAATGGACACCATGACGATACCAAACTTCAGTAACACTTGTGATAATGTATCTGGTTGTTACAATCTGACATGTTATAATATCATACAGACTGTCAAAACCAGAACTCGTAACCAAGCTTGATCAATATACTGACAATTAAAGACGTAAGAGACAAAATTTGATGAGTTGGAAATAATCCACTGATGAGATGAACAATGCTCTAGCACACACCAGAAGACATTTTCAGTTTTTCTGGACAAATACTGATGTTACAAAAGATTTTTAAAAAATAATTTGTTCCAATTTAGTGCTAAAAAGGTAGCACTATGTCTTAGCTTCACAATAATATATACATTTATGTACATTTGTCAAGATTTTCTCTTAATAATTGCATCAAACTGCCTTAAAAACAGCGGCCATGTTGGACGCCATCTTGTCTCGTGTGTACACGGCCACTTTTTTTTCATGTTAACATTGCTTAATAGTTGAGGGACATAATAAGGAAGAAAATGAGTGGGGTGAAATTAAGTCATGTGGTCAGGGGTACCCTATCAGATCCCAGACTGTTATATTTGTGTTTTCATCGCCGTTGTGTGACCTTTTGACCTCTGGTGACGTCATCAATGAAAAAGTTATATATTTTTTTGCTACCAGTGGATAGAGTACTCAAATACCTACAAAATGACACATCACCTCTTAACACGTTGAGTGCCACTACGAGTTATCTCGTAGTACGCAACCTTCGCAGGTTGCCACTACGAGTTATCTCGTAGTGGTTTCCATGTCGTGTAACTGACAAACTGAAGCAGTGGAATAGGTCGATACACCACGAAAACCCGCCTCGGAACATCGGAACAGTGATTTTATCACATAAATAGTGTGGCTCCCCTTACATCGTTCAAACGAAGTGAGCACCATCAGCACATACATTCTACTCAAAATGGTCAAGTTGTGAGTGAATACAGCTGACACTGTCTCACTGAATGACCACCAGAGGCAGTCATGCGTGGGCAATTGGACTGGGCTTTTGGTATTCATTAGACTGACAATGTGCACGCATGCAAACAGTCAGGGGTGGATATTCGCAATGTACAAACATGCGAAGGCAGTTTCGAGGAATGGTTACATCGTTGTGTTTCAACACATTGAAACTTCGCACAACCACCCACACACGTCACACAGGCCTGCCAAAATATGTTCCCTCTCAATCATGTGCGAGTGGACGCATCCAACATAAGATAAGCGGATAATCCACGACGTTACGCGCGTCGATGCTACCATTATCTCATCATTAGGGAACACAGCAGTTGTTTTTGGAATACACTGTGCGCTCCATTTGGGGGCTAGGTATTTTATTATTTATAATACAAGTAAAGCGGAACAATTATTCCCCAAAGCTACATTTTACCCTCTTCCGAACGTGTTGGACAATGGCAAGTGTAACAATTACCGAACTTTAGACATCATGCAGTTCATCGAACTGGTCTACATGTAGGTACGGATAAATGGTTTTGTGTAGCATAGAGGTTTACAGTAAAGGGTGACTTATTTCCAGTCGGATGGATTATATGGAATGTAGCACACTCCTGAATGTACAGGGATCTATTTGGCTACTGCTGCATGGTTGTTTTAATTTTGTGCTGACAATTCTTCCAACACTATTATTTTGAGCTCTACTTTGGAACCCTAGCATATGCCTAAATCAGGCTAAATGGGAGATAACTTACAATGCCCGAAACAACAGAAGATGCATGCTCGTAGTCATTACTGCATGGACGAAATAAACTCATCCTCACAGGAAACAAGTTCACCATATTCCACGACCGATTCGCCGTCTGTAGCCATGCATGCTCATATAAGTAATTTGCTCCACCGTGAATCAGCCATAATATAACAATATAACGAGCTATAACAACCACAAGGACTCCCACACCTCCATAAATATGTTTACCACCAAAATAACTTGTTTGGGTTATATTCTACTTTATATTTGTTGCTCAAACGTGTCCAATTGTGTCTACGAGATAACTCGTAGTTGGCACTGGTGGTGGGTATACCCAAATTCCTTCCGCCATTGCCGGCTACGAGTTATCTCGTAGTACTATCAATCGCCGTTTCTGTCATCTGAAGTCGCGACGTCATCCAATTTTTGCTTCATTGACGCCAAATTATGGTCTACTTAGGGTATCTAACTTGCCACGATTTGGCAAACTGGCAAGATACTAATTGATTTCCGGCACTCAACGTGTTAAATTCCAATCACAATAGCATCACTTAACTTATATGGGATATAGCATCATAATCAGAAAATATGGTAACCGTGTAAGGCTAAACTTTGACCCAGTAGGTGAAATAGGACCCAAAATATTTGCTGTTAACTCATTTTTCATGACCAATACATATTAGGGTACATGAAAATACCCAAGAAGTTAAGTGGGGGTGGAGGGGTGCACAAGGGGTCCTGCCAGCTCATGGACTAAAAGCATTTTTTGTTACAGTTCATGTCGTCAATATCATTTTCAACATAATCGGTTTGTATTGTCCAAGACCAAGAAGACAAAACTTGTCTTGAAAATAATGAAATATTCTGTATTTTGCTGTATTACAAATATAAAACAAGTGCACCGCTGGGCGGAGGTAACGCCCCCGACTGTACAATCAGAGAGGATTTTTCTTATTTTTGTGCAAATGCTTATTAAATGGCACTTTGTAAAGTTATGTCATTCATGAGTAAACAATCCAAAATCAAGTTATCATCTGGAAACCCAAAAAAGTAGCAGAAAACCTGAATTTTCTAAGTCCAAAAAGGGGCGTAACTCTGGAAAAAATGGGCGGACGAAACCACGGCTATGGGGAAATCTTGTCCCGCCGGCTGGTCTATCGGCATACCAAATATCAACTGAATTGAATTAGCGAAACCAAAGTTATGAGTTGAAACGTTCGTATGCCACAGAAAACTGAATTTTCTAAGTCCAAAAAGGGGCGTAACTCTGGAAAAAAATGGGCGGACGAAACCGCAGTTATGGGGAAATCTTGTCCCCCCCCGGCTGGTCTATTAGCATACCAAAGATCAACTGAATTGAGTTAGCGAAACCAAAGTTATGAGTTGAAACGTTCGTACGGACAATTTTCCAAGTCCAAAAAGGGGCGTAACTCTGGAAAAAATGGGCGGACGAAACTGCAGCTATGGGGAAATCTTGTCCCCGGCTGGTCTATTAGCATACCAAAGATCAACTGAATTGAGTTAGCGAAACCAAAGTTATGAGTTGAAACGTATGTACGGACGGACGGAGGGCTCCACTATATACCCCCAAATCTCCATCGGATATCGGGGGCATAACAATGGATGTGCAATAAATACTTATATAATTATACAGCTAATTGAAAAAAAGATGGATTTATGGCGTGTCCAAGTGTGTTTGAGAATGGACACCATGACGATACCAAACTTCAGTAACACTTGTGATAATGTATCTGGTTGTTACAATCTGACATGTTATAATATCATACAGACTGTCAAAACCAGAACTCGTAATCAAGCTTGATCAATATACTGACAATTAAAGACTTAAGAGACAATTTGATGAGTTGGAAATAATCCACTGATGAGATGAACAATGCTCTAGCACACACCAGAAGACATTTTCAGTTTTTCTGGACAAATACTGACGTTACAAAAGATTTTTTGAAAATAATTTGTTCCAATTTAGTGCTAAAAAGGTAGCACTATGTCGACATCTAAGCTTCACAATAATATATACATTTATATACATTTGTCAAGATTTTCTCTTAATAATATGCTTAAAACTGACTTTTAGTGCCTCATCTTAAAAACAGCGTCCATGTTGGACGCTATCTTGTCTCGTGCATACACGGCCACTTTTTTTTCATGTTAACATTGCTTAATAGTTGAGGGACATAATAAGGAAGAAAATGAGTGGGGTGAAATTAAGTCACGTGGTCGGGGGGTGCAGTGGTACCCTATCAGATCCCAGACTGTTATATTTGTGTTTTCGTCGCCAGTTGTGTGACCTTTTGACATCTGGTGACGTCATCAATGAAAAAGTTATATTTGTTTTTCTACCAGTGGATAGAGTACTCAAATACCTACAAAATGACACATCACCTGTTAAAATCCAATCACAATGACATCACTTATATGGGATATAGCATCATATATAAATCAGAAAAAATGGTAACCGAGTAAGGCTAAACTTTGACCCAGTAGGTACAATAGGACCCAAAATATTTGCTGTTAACTCATTTTTCCTGACCAGTACATATTAGGGTACAAGACCAAGAAGACAAAACTTGTATTGAACATAATGAACTATTCTGTATGTTGCTGTATTTTAAATATAAAACAATGAATGTGCAATAAATACTTATATAATTATACAGCTAGTTGAAAAAAAGATGGATTTCTGGCATGTCCAAGTGTGTTTGAGAATGGACACCATGATGATGCCAAACTTCAGTAACACTTGTGATAATGTATCTGGTTGTTACAATCTGACATGTTATAATATCATACAGACTGTCAAAACCAGAACTCGTAACCAAGCTTGATCAATATACTGACCATTAAAGAGACAAAATTTCAGTTGGAGGCAATCACCTGATGAGATGAACAAAGCTCTAGCACATACCAGAAGACATTTTCAGTTTTTCTGGACAAATACGCTGTTACAAAAGATTTGTTTAAATAATTTGTTTCTACTAACAAATCAAATCAATTCCCTCAGACCTCATAAGAGGAATAAAAGGCTATTATCGCCTCGACCCCCAAAAAGATGTCTTTTAGAAAATCATTTATGAGAAAGCAACATGTGCTCATGAGCTGACATAGAAACAGCATATCACTTTCCATTAGTATGCCCAAGATACAAACAAATCAGGAATAAATGATTCTTGTCATTAGGAACAACATACATGGCCAGTATCATACTTGTACTTATGTATGGTTCACATTCTCTTCCACTTAGCACTATAAAATATTTATCAAACCGAAACTTTTATCACGAGGAGCGGTCAGTTTTAGTCATCTGTCATAAGAGTATGGAATCTTATACTAAATAAAAGGCTGCTAGGCTGCACGTCACTGGAATAAGGTAGCTTTATTTGACCGGTGGCTATTTTAGAAATGAAACATTTGATTCTGGGAACAATCATTGAATTAAACTTTCCTTCCAACTATCTATGCAAGCCTTGAAATAGTGTGTCTGTCATTTGCAGAATGAGGTCCCCAGAGGGTGAATTTAGTGATGCTACCCCGCATAGCAGGCTAGCATCACCAAATTCACCCTCTGGGGACCTCATTCTGCTTACACCTCAGCAGAATGAGGTTCACAGAGGGTGAATTTGGTGATGCTAGCCCGCTATGCGGGGTAGCATCACTAAATTCACCCTCTGGGGACCTCATTCTGCAAATGACAGACACCCTATTTCAAGGCTTGTATCTATGTTGTTAACATTTGATTAGATACCAGAATAATAATCAGCAAATTCTAAGTCGAATGAAAGTATCAATGGTAAGTAATTCCAGAGGTCAACCCGAAGAGCCATATGTAGTTTGTAATCAATTGGATGAACAATGTTTGCTGAAGTGCATGTTAAAGTATTTAGTGATCACATATCATTCAAATTTGATAACTCCCATCTGGAAGTGATCCTGAACATGCCTGCTGTAAGCTACGGTAATGGTCATTCACTCTGTTTTCTCCCTTTCACTATCTGACGATTCACACTTTTCTGTAAATGTTTTGTTTTCTCGACATTTTCATTCTCCCTCGACCTTGTTCTCTTCAACTCGTCCGCTTGCCATTCGCTCCTCTACATTATGTTATGCATGCCTTTCTTCTGTGAGGAAATAACTTGAGATAATCAGTGACCCAGCTTGTCACCCTCTTCTAAACCATTAAATCTATTATATATTTTGGAAGATCTGTCTGTGTATCTGTGTGTGGTCTGTGTTCGCGATGAACTCGAAAACGGCCGACCCGATTTCGATGAAACTTCGTATGTGAGGGTACTATCGGTCGGGAAGTGGCATAGGCATATTAATTTTAAAATCCGAGGTAAACTTTTCACGTGCCGAGGTCAAATCTGTTTTTACGCCGTTTTGCGCTAATATATATCAGTTCGGTGCTCACAAATCGATTCGATATAGCGCGAATAATAAATTGCCAGTCATATAATTTGCACGGTTAGAATCTGTGGCGCTTCATCTTTCCAATGATGTATCACACGCCTGTGTACGTTTAAAGTTTCTACCTTAATTATCGGGAAGAACGCAGGACCATGCTTCGCTCATCGAAAAACATTCCGTAAATATATTACGCCGTCAACAGATCGTGACGTGATCGCGTTTAACTCTTAACCGGCCGATGTCGCGTTAACTCATCACCGGCCGAGGTATCCGCAAATGACATTGGGCAATATATATATCTCGGAAACGGGTGGAGCTATCGACTTGAAATTTGGTATGTGAATGTATCTTGCCCCGGATACGAATTTTATCGGATCGCCGAGCCCGTGCGACGCCAGATTCGCGCATGCGCAGACCAGATCTCGGAAACGGGTGGAGCTATCGACTTGAAATTTGGTTTTTGAATAGCCCGGACGAAGTCGGGTCACCTTCTAGTCATATCTAAATCATAATGTTCAATGTTTTGTCTGATGTACATGTATTGAGGATAGGGTCAATACTGTTTGAACCAAAATTGTTTTTTTTTTAGAATTTTAGAAACAATAAATTGAATAATATATACTGGCAAAATTCATTGGGTCAAACGAGTTCAATATAGGTGGCTTATTGTGCAAAACTACACCAGGGTAAACAATTTGCAGTAGGGGAAGCTATGTGGAAACTTTGCCTGATTTAAAGTGAGGCTGGGCGCAAAAGGCTTGTGGGCGGTGCAATTATGCAGTAAATCATCCATGAATAAAAATTTTGAAAATTTGAATCTTAATTTATTGGTTATGTATTCATTACATCTGCGTATGGTAAATTAAGTGGTACAGTCAATTTCAGTTAATTGCATATCGTTTAAATGCATATTTCGGCTATTTGCATATGTAACAGTAAAAGTCAAATCTTGAGGTTCAGAAAATGTCTAACAAAGTTAGTTTATATAGAATATTCTATAGTTGAATGTATCACATTTTGTGAAAATAAAACGCTCCCGAAAGTCCAAACTTGACAGTAGCTAGCTAACTCATGAGACATTTTGAGAAACTAAAACCTATCTGAGTGACTAAGAATGATCTAATTTGTGTGGACTAATATACGATTTTGAACTTACAACAAGACGCTTCCGAAAGTCGAAACTTGATAGTTGCTACTCATGAGATGAAGCATCATTTATACGCCTTTGTTAGAAATTAGTCCTTTGGATCATGTCCAAGTGTGTTTGAGAATGGACAGCATGATGATGCCAAACTTCAGTACCACTTGTGATAATGTATCCAGTTGTTAAAATCTAGCATGATATACAATCAAATAGTAAAGTTGAGCTAAAAATGTGTAGTGGTGAGCTATGGGGAAACTTTGCCTGATTTAAAGCTGGGTGCACAAGGCTTGTGGGCGGTGCAATTATGCAGTAAATCAACCATCAAGAGAATGTTTGAAAATTTGAATCTTAATTTATTGGTTATGTATTCATTACATCTGCACATGGTAAATTAAGTGGTAACAGTAAAAGTAAAATCTTGAGGTTTAGAATATGTCCAACAAAGTATGCTTATATAGAATAGTTGAATATATCACATTTTGTGAAAATAAAACCTATGCGAGTGACTGAGAATGAGGTCATTGGTGTGGACTAATAGATGATTTTGAAATAACAAGACGCTCCCGAAATTCCAAATTTGACAGTAGCTACTCATGAGATGAAGCATCCTTTATACGCCTTTGTTAGAAATTAGTCTTTTGGATCATGTCCAAGTATGTTTGAGAATAGACACCATGATGATGCCAAACGTCAGTACCACTTGTGATGATGTATCTGGTTATTAAAATCTAGCATGATATACAATCATATAGATAGTCGAAACCAGAATTTGTAACCAACTTTATCAATATACTGACCAAGAAAGCGATGAGAATAATCTAATTTGTGTGGACTAATATATGATTTTGAATTTACAACAAGACACCCCTGAAAGTCCAAACTTGACAGTAGCTACTCATAAGATGAAGCATCCTTTGTACGCCTTTGTTAGAAATTAGTTTTTTGGATCATGTCCAAGTATGTTTGAGAATAGACAGCATGAGGATGCCAAACTTCAATACCACTTGTGATAATGTATCTGGTTTTTACAATCTAGCATGATATACCTTCATATAGATGGTCAGAACCAGAATTTGTAACCAACTTTATCAATATACCGATCAAGAAAGTGATAAACTTTAACAGAGTTGACAGAAATTCATTGATGAAATGAACAAAGCTCAATTGCACACTACAGGAACCAGAGTCCAGTCTAGAGATGATCTTCAGAACTAAGTGAATTCTCCAGGTCACAAAAATGAGACGAAGCAGTCGTGTTCCAAGGCAAATTGCATGTTATAATATTGAAGTGGATCTGTAAGCTACGATAGCCACAAAACAAAAATAGGTTTTTGCAAAACGTTATTTTTGAGATTGTTTATAAACACACAGCAGTGGTAGTTCACTCTGTCGATTCATAATCTTCTGTAATGTTTTGTACATGTAATCTCGTTATTTTGATTTTCTCTCGACCTGTTCTCTTCAATGGGTCCACATGCCATTCGCTCCTTCTACATTATACTCTGCATGCTTTTCTTCCCTTAGGAGATAAGCTCAGATAACTTAAGATAAGAGATTACTGTGTTGTTGCTAAATTATTTGTGCAAAACTACAACAGGGTAAAAAATGTGTAGTGGGGAGCTATGGGGAAACTTTGCCTGATTTAAAGCTGGGTGCACAAGGCTTGTGGGCGGTGCAATTATGCAGTAAATCAACCATCAAGAGAAATGTTTGAAAATTTGAATATTAATTTATGGTTATGTACTCATTACATCTGCACATGGTAAATTGAGTGGTAACAGTAAAAGTCAAATCTTGAGGTTTAGAAAATGTCCAACAAATTATGTTTATATAGAATATTCGATAGTTCATTAGAACACATTTTGTAAAAATAAAACATATGTGAGTGACTGAGAATGAGCTCATTGGTATGGACTAATATACAATTTTGAATATACAGCACGACACTTCCGAAAGTTCAATCTTGATAGTAGCTACTCATGAGATGAAGCATCCTTTATACGCCTTTGTTAGAAATTAAGTCTTTTGGATCATGTCCAAGTATGTCTGAGAATGGACAGTATGATGATGCCAAACTTCAGTACCACTTGTGATAATGTATCTGGTTGTTAAAATCTAGCACGATATACAATCATATAGATACTGACCAAGAAAGTGATGAGAATGATCAAATTCCTGTGGACTAATATATGATTTTGAATTTACAATAAGACGCTCCCAAAAGTCGAAACTTGACAGTAGCTACTCATGAGATGAAGCATCCTTTACATGCCATTATTAGAAATTAGTCTTTTGGGTCATGTCCAAGTATGTTTGAGAATGGACACCATGACGATACCAAACTTCAGTAACACTTGTGTTAATGTATCTGGTTGTTACAATCTGAC
The DNA here is from genome assembly GCA_032622095.1 of Siphonodentalium dalli. Classification (NCBI taxonomy): domain Eukaryota; kingdom Metazoa; phylum Mollusca; class Scaphopoda; order Gadilida; family Siphonodentaliidae; genus Siphonodentalium; species Siphonodentalium dalli. Next base: position 150,930,307 of record CP136066.1, read on the forward strand.
ATGTTATAATATTATACAGACTGTCAAAACCAGAACTCGTAATCAAGCTTGATCAATATACTGACAATTAAAGACTTAAGAGACAAAATTTGAAGAGTTGGAAACAATCCATTGATGAGATGAACAATGTTCTAGCACACACCGGAAGACATTTCAGTTTTTCTGGACAAATACAATATTTTCCAAAATAAGTAAAATATATATCTCCTAGAAGTATCTTGCCCACTGAACTATATGGTATATTATCCCAAGTAGGAGGGGTTAACTCTCTGAGTTGAAAAAAAGGTACGAAAATTCTATGGTACATATCCTCTGCCATGTTCATGACACGTGTAATCACGTGATTTCTGACACGTAGTGAAGTATTCGCCATATTTTTTATCCCCAGTAGGACATTCCTCGTGAGCGGGGTGGGTGCGAAACCCTGGGAGGGAGCTCAGTGTTCAGTGGGCAAGATACTTCTAGGAGATATATATTTTACTTATTTTGGAAAATATTGTATCTCCGTCAAAAGTATCTTGCCCACTAAACTATATGGTAAAGAATAGAATTTTCTAACAGGTGGAGGCCACGAGGAAACAAAAACACCGCTATGCATCTGAATCAAAGAACTGGATTGACCTGATAACCTACAATATATACATGCACAGACATATAGATATATATGGATATACATATATATATATATACACATGCACAATAGGACCATAAGCCAATGTAATATTACATCCTAAAACTAATACCTGTCAGCAAGCTCAAACGAACAAAAAGTGGCCACTTAAAGAGTTTTAAGACCCCCTGCAAGTAAATTAAATAGCTTCAGAAGACATGGAGACTGAGACGACATCCCCCCCCCCCCCCCCCCCCGAAAGGGGAGAAGCATCCATGTTCTAAGGAAATGGAAATAGAAAAATACCTGTTGACAAGAAATCCCCAGCCGGGTATTACCTAACATGCTAACCCAGGCAGCAAAAGCCGCAAGTTATAAAGAAGACCCCCCTTAAAAACAATAGAACCAACCCCCGAACCAAATCTTGAGTGGGTTGGGCTGTGTCCCAGTACACGATGAGAGCCCGATGAAAAAACAGCTGCAAGCTCCCAAAAAAGGGCCCGACACCAACTAATTGGTGACATGCCAAGTCGATAAGGAGGAGGTATCATTGACCAATAGTCTGACCGGGAAGCGAATGGGTATTACACGGACAGGCTCAGGCCGTATGAAGAACAGGGCTCAGAATTGGAGTTTCACAGCCGAAAAGTTAGTTTGAAGCCTGGAGTTCGAGATATCACCGACTAAGATGCAATAAGCCATGGCATTTTCCCCTGATGACGTTCCCAAATGTGGAAATGCCCACCAACACAGTTAAACCCAACTGACCAATCACAGGCTACTGAATCCATGACAGAAAGGCAGCCAGGAGCCGAAATTCCAATGTCATTAAGGTGGAAATCCACAAAAACAAAATTGTACTAACGATGCATCAGGATTGTGGCACAAGCCCAAAACCAGCGGAAACCGACGGCAGGTAGGTAATGAAAAGCAGACCAAGGGCCACCGCGCCCCCAACTGTTCGAGCTCTGCTGACTGGTCCCCGACGAGTCGATGGCGCAAGGTATCCCTTCCGGTAAGGATGGGGTGCCCCTCCAATGGGACCCTGTTCCGGAGACAACCATCGCCCGAAGTTTGAATCGAGAGGGCGGATCATATGATCTGGCATCCGACACCCAATGCTAGTGAATCTCGCACGAGGAGAAGCATCTGGCAAGAATCTTCATCCGGCTTTATGAAGTGTGCCCAACACGATTCATATGCTGCCCCTTAGGTGCAACATTATCCTGCATTGGCAATCGCTGAGGCAGCAAAGGACCTGGCTTAGTATATTAAATGAGCACTAGGCGAATCAAGCACTATCAGGGAAAACAAAACCATTATGTACTGACAACCGAGCCCATAAAAGAATGACGTATTAGACGCAAAGGCCGATATCACAGAAGCCATTTCGTTCTTCTTTTCCACGCTAATACGCAGTGTCGCCCATTAAGCCCGAGCAGGGTGCTGAACTAGACCTCATGTCAACAGCATTCTGAAATTGAGCACATGTCGAACCATGGTTATTGGGCAACCATACCTGTAGGTGGTGTCCTTATTAAAGTGAGATGAAAAGGATGAGCAAACAGAAATGAATTAATCCGACTCAGTTAATGCACAGTTCCAACGCACCCAATGTCATTCGTATCTATTACGGAAACACAGCAGGGTCGGAGATAAAGCATGTATGCTTGTTTATCTCAGACTCTTGCATCCCAAATCGAGATGTAAATATTACCCTTTCGAGCACCCGAACCAGTCCAGAACAAGTCTTAAAAGTCAGGAAAATGAAAGGGCGAGAGTCATATACTAATCTAGTGATATGAATGGCTATAGCCATTCTCCAGCAAAGCCCGTGACCATGAAAGAGCTGGATGGAACACAGAAAGAAGCAACAACTTATAAAGCAAGAAGTTGAACACATCCCAAACCGAGAACAGTAAAATGGTTGAATACCTCTCAGGATGGTCGAACCCAGGTCGCCAAGTGTGCAGTCCGATGGCATAACCACCCAGCTCTGACGACGTTAGGGCAGGGTACAAATTGACTGGCATCACAGGGCAAGTTGCTACCCAAATGCGAACAAAAGCCATGCAACTTGGATCCTATTTCCTCATTTGACTGTCCCAGGGTACGCCAACAGTCGTCCCGAGTATCCGACTTGGAGTCCCTGTCGATAGTCCAGAAAGCCCACCAAATGCGGCCAATGGGTTCGATGGGTAGCCCCAACCTTTCGCGACCTGATTGGTGGGACTATCGTCCTGAGCGCTAATTACGCCAATGAAGGGAACACTATACATCGACAAGTGACAGTGTCCTGGTCGAAAGGTTTCTATCTCTTCCTTGGAACCCTCGAAACAAGGGAAAGCACTCTGATGTTCTGTTAATTTGTAACTGATTTTAGAACAATGCTATCAAATCATGTCAATCTGAGGGTATTTGCTAATCAAAATTCGACATTATCTTCCTGCGCTTGGCTGCATCAGAGAACACTGAACAACTAACTGAGCTCCCTCGTAAGCGCATGTAAAGGTGACCCGAAAGGAATGTCGAAAGCCCTTTCACCTCGTGCTGCAGCGACTGCTCGATCTGATCCCGATCTCCATCCGTCGATGGGGTGTTAACAGCACAATACACCACGACAAGCTTCATTTCCAATTGCATGTGAGATCTGGTCATTGGGGACCCCGGAGGAATGTCCAGAGCCTGTACATCTCGGGGATGGAAGGTTAGTAGGTACCAGTTCCCAAGCAAGCTTCCTGCTATAATGGCGTCGGGGAATAAGATCTTTTGTTTTCATTTAAAATCAAACCCGAAGTTACTGGCATCTGTTGGCCAGAATGCGGCCAGTAACCTGTCTGCCAAGCCCCCGGAAGTGGTGGCTTATAATAAGGAGGAAACAAGCCTGTGAACTGTGATCCCATTCCAAGCCCAGCTGGGGCAGAAGGCATGGAGGATAAACTTTCAGGTGCCAAATAATAGCGTAAACGTAATAAATTTTTAGAGAAAATGTCTCCTAATTTGAATTGAGACAAAGTAAAATGGCCATCCTACTAGTAATTTTAGCCCACATTCCCAAACACTATTATCATAAGGCACCGGAGAGCATGGTCAGGGTGTAACCCTCAGCCGCGGTGACAACTTATAGCGATGGACGGCGTGTGTCGAGTGTTAGTAGAGCTGAATCACAGCCGTCCTGGGCACGCCAATCGCAAACGGTCGACCCGAGGAAGCAGATTGACGTCCCGTTCGATAGTCCAGGGAGCGCACCAACTGTGACTAATGGGTTCGATGGGTAGCCCCAACCCGCACCCTGTTTGGTGTGACTATCGCTATGAGTGCTAATTACGCCAATTAGAGGAACACGATATATCGGCAAGCGTCAGTGTCCTAGGGGAAGCAACTCGTGGGAGCTACAGGTTCGATGGGTAGCCCCAACCCGCGTCCTGTGTGGTGTGACTATCGCTCCGAGTGCTAATAACGCCAATTAGAGGAACCCTATATATCGACTTTCGTTCTCTATTCTTGGGACCTCGAAACGATGGAAGCGACTTCAAGGGGAGCTACGGGGAAGGCGATTCATGAACCTGGTCTTACCTCGATTAGCAGTCCTGTGAAAGTAATTAATGTGATTGCGAACAATCACAAATACACCTGTTGTGTTATGTTACCATGTGGCAATCAAGGCAGTAACGGCCCCATTGTTAATCATCCAGGGTGAAAAAGGTTCAAATTGACATTCGGGATTTTACAATCCTATCAGCCTATTTCACAAGCGTTTAAACACTGCTTGTTTGTACACCAGACGATGATTGTCAACGTATAAAGAAAGCCGTCAAACGAAAAAATGAACTCGAAAATAAGTCACCTAATTTTGTGATACCTTTAACCACTGTCAACGCACGTGGTAACTTAAATAACACGTCAATTGTATGCCATAGATTTGTTATAAAGAAAACAATCAGCGTCTTTAGTCATATCCAATGGTGCCTCGAATGTTCTGCCTTTAATAGGCCAGAAACGTTCATATTGTCTTCATAGAAAACGGATATTAAATCATTGACCGATTAAAACTAGAGGTGTGACTGTCCCAATGGGACTACGGATACCCCCGTTTTTAAAATACTAAGATGTTTCACATGTCAGTAAACATTTAGTTAAAATAATAAAATAACAGTTCCCATTGCAGGTGTACAACCATAACCCTAATCTTAAACCTATTGACCGAAAAATATAGGAATAAAAGCTTGGACAAAATTATGTATGTTGCGAAAAAAATTCTAAGTTGTAAAAGGAGAATAACTCCACCAAAAAATGTCGGACAGACGTCATAATCGCAGGTGCACAGGTTCCCATGGTACTAAATATCAGTGCCAAGATTAAAAAAACATTGACCGAAACATGTAGGAATAAAAGCTCGGACAAAATTATGAATGTTGCAAAAAAAGTTTCTAAATAAAAAAAGGGGGATAACTCCACCAAAAAATGTCGGACAGACGTCATAATCGCAAGTGCACAAGTTCCCATGGTACAAAATATCTGTGCCACGTTTTAAAAAAATTGTCTGAAAAATGTAGGAATAAAAGCTCGGACAAAAGTATACATGTTGTGAAAATCTTCCAAGTCAAAAAAGGGGGGATAACTCCACTAAAAAAAGTCCAACAGACGTCATAATCGCAGGTGCACAGGTTCCCATGGTGGTTGATGTCTGTGCCAAGTTTCACGGAAATTGATCAAAAAACGACTGAGAAAAACTCCGGACAAATTTGTGTCCACGGACAGACGACGCCGACGGACGACGGACGGACAAGCTGACTCCAGTATACCCCCCCTAACTTCATTGCGGGGGGTATAATTATGGAAGACAAAGTCGGTTAAAACGAAACGAGTCATCCGATTCCGATATTATTATATTCGGAACAAACCGTCGTAATCTTTATGTGAATTGTACATAATTTTCAACAGAAATAATGTTGTTTGTATAATAAAAAAACAAAATTGTTTTTGCTATACAAAAAACTGCAACTTAGCTTAGTATCTGGAGTGACGTCCGTCCCACGGCAGGAGGGATAAAAATATGGCGAATACTTCACTACGTGTCAGAAATCACGTGATTACACGTGTCATGAACATGGCAGAGGATATGTACCATAGAATTTTCGTACCGTTTTTTCAACTCTTGAGAGTTAACCCCTCCTACTTGGGATAATATACCATATAGTTCAGTGGGCAAGATACTTTTGACGGAGATACTGACGTTACAAAAGATTTTTGAAAATAATTTGTTCCAATTTAGTGCTAAAAAGTTAGCACTATGTCTTAGCTTCACAATAATATATACATTTATATACATTTGTCAAGATTTTCTCTTAATAATTTGCATCAAACTGACTTATAGTGCCTCATCTTAAAAACAGCGTCCATTTTGGACGCTATCTTGTCTCGTGCTTACATGGCCACTTTTTTTTCATGTTAACATTGCTTAATATTTGAGGGACATAATAAGGAAGAAAATGAGTGGGGTGAAATTAAGTCATGTGGTCGGGGGAGCAGTGGTACCCTATCAGATCCCAGACTGTTATATTTGTGTTTTCGTGGCCAGTTGTGTGACCTTTTGACCTCTGGTGAAGTCATCAATGAAAAAGTTATATTTGTTTTTCTACCAGTGGATAGAGTACTCAAATACCTACAAAATGACACATCATCTGTTAAAATCCAATCAATAACAATGACATCACTTATATGGGATATAGCATCATATATAAATCGGAAAAAATGGTAACCGAGTAAGGCTAAACTTTGACCCAGTAGGTGCAATAGGACCCAAAACATTTGCTGTTAACTCATTTTTCATGACCAGTACATATTAGGGTACATGAAAATAACAAAGAAGGGGGGGTGCACGAGGGGTCTTGCCAGCTCATGGACTAAAAGAATTTTCTGTTACAGTTCATGTCGTCAATATCATTTTCAACATGAAAGTGTCAATGACACTGTAGCTCAACTTGGAAAGGGAATAATTTAATGTATTACAGTCAATGGAGCCATTAGGAATGTGGAAAGTTTAATATCCAATACATGTTTATAGACATGAAGAGAAAAGTAAAATCCAAGATGGCTGCTGTCGGCCTTGTTTTCGGCCGAATGACCCCAAAATGAGTCGTTCCCATCTACATGTCATCGTTAACATCCAAGACAAATTTTATGACGATCAGACTAAAGGTACGACCTGTAGCCCATGCTAAAGAATTTAGTCATACAAAGAGTAAAATCCAAGATGGCTGCTGGCGGCCATGTTTTTTGGCCGAATGATCCCAAAATGACTCGTTCCCATCTACATGTCATTATTAACATTCATGACAAATTTTATGATGATCAGACTAAAGGTATGACATGTAGCCCGTGCTAAAGAATTTAGCTGGCGGCCTTGTTTTCGGCCGAATGAACCCAAAATTACTCATTCCCATCTACATGTCATTGTTAACATCCATGACACATTTTATGATGATCAGACTAAAGGTACGACCTGCAGCCCGTGCTAAAGGATTTAGTCATACAAAGAGTAAAATCCAAGATGGCTGCTGGCGGCCATGTTTTTTGGCCGAATGACCCCAAAATGACTAGTTCTCATCTACATGTAACTGTTAACATCCATGACACATTTTATGATGATCAGACTAAAGGTACGACCTGCAGCCCGTGCTAAAGAATTTAGTCATACAAAGAGTAAAATCCAAGATGGCTGCTGGCGGCCATGTTTTTTGGCCGAATGACCCCAAAATTACTCGTTCCCATCTACATGTCAATATTATCATCCATGACAAATTTCATGATCAGACAAACAGTACGACCTGTGGCCCGTGCTAATGGATTAAATTTTTAAATCCAAGATGGCCACTGGCGGCCATGTTTTTTTGTCCGAATGACCCCAAACTAACTCGTTCCCATCTACATTCCAATTTCAACAACCATGACAAATTTTATGATGATCAGACTAAAGGTACGACCTGTAGCCCATGCTAAAGGATTTAGTCATACAAAGAGTAAAATCCAAGATGGCTGCTGGTGGCCATGTTTTTCGGCTGAATGACCCCAAAATGACTTGTTCCCATCTACATGTCATTATTAACATTCATGACACATTTCATGATGATCAGACTAAAGGTACAACCTGTAGCCCGTGCTAAAGGATTTAGTCATACAAAGAGTAAAATCAAAGATGGCTGCTGGCGTCCAGGTTTTTTGGCCGAATGACCCCAAAATTACTCGTTCCCATCTACATGTCATTGTTAACATCCATGACACATTTTATGATGATCAGACTAAAGGTACGACCTGCAGCCCGTGCTAAAGAATTTAGTCATACAAAGAGTAAAATCCAAGATGGCTGCTGGCGGCCATGTTTTTTGGCCGAATGACCCCAAAATTACTCGTTCCCATCTACATGTCAATATTATCATCCATGACAAATTTCATGATGATCAGAAGAACAGTACGACCTGTGGCCGTGCTAATGGATTAAATTTTTAAACCCAATATGGCTGCTGGCGGCCATGTTTTTTGTCCGAATGACCCCAAAATGACTCGTTCCCATCTACATTCCAATTTCAACAACCATGACAAATTTTATGATGATCAGACTAAAGGTACGACCTGTAGCCCGTGCTAAAGGATTTAGTCATACAAAGAGTAAAATCCAAGATGGCTGCTGGCGGCCATGTTTTTTGGCCGAATGACCCCAAAATGACTCGTTCCCATCTACATGTCATTGTTAATATCCGTGACAAATTTTATGATGATCAGACTAAAGGTACGACCTGCAGCCCGTGCTAAAGAATTTAGTCATACAAAGAGTAAAATCGAAGATGGCTGCTGGCGGCCATGTTTATTGGCCGAATGACCCCAAAATTACTCGTTCCCATCTACATGTCAATATTATCATCCATGACAAATTTCATGGTGATCAGACGAACAGTACGACCTGTGGCCCGTGCTAATGGATTAAATTTTGAAATCCAAGATGGCTGCTGGCGGCCATGTTTTTTGTCCGAATGACCCCAAAATGACTCGTTCCCATCTACATGTCATTATTAACATTCTTGACAAAATTTATGATGATCAGACTAAAAGTACGACCTGTAGCCCGTGCTAAAGGATTTAGTCATACAAAGAGTAAAATACAAAATGGCTGCTGGCGGCCATGTTTTTGGGCCGAATGACCCCAAAATTACTCGTTCCCATCTACATGTCAATATTAACATCCATGACAAATTTCATGAAGATCAGACAAACAGTACGGCCTGTAGCCCGTGCTAATGGATTGAATTTTGAAATCCAATATGGCCACTGGCGGCCATGTTTTTTTTCCGAATGACCCCAAAATTAATTATTCTGGTCTAAATGTTGATGTCAACAGCTATGACAAATTTCATAATGATCCGACGAAAGGTACGACCTGTAGCCTGCATTGTTGACGCCTTACGTACACACGTACACACGCACACACGAACACACGCACACACGTACACACGGACGACAAAGCCATGGCAATAGCTCAAACTTTACAAAGTAAAGTTGAGCTAATAACTGGTTTGTATTGTCCAAGACCAAGAAGACAAAACTTGTATTGAACATAATGAAATATTCTGCATTTTGCTGTATTTTAAATATAAAACAATGAATGTGCAATAAATACTTATACAGCTAGTTGAAAAAAAAGATGGATTTCTGGCGTGTCCAAGTGTGTTTGAGAATGGACGCCATGACGATACCAAACTTCAGTAACACTTGTGATAATGTATCTGGTTGTTACAATCTGACATGTTATAATATCATACAGACTGTCAAAACCAGAACTCGTAACCAAGCTTGATCAATATACTGACCATTAAAGAGACAAAATTTCAGTTGGAGGCAATCAACTGATGAGATGAACAAAGCTCTAGCACACACCAGAAGACATTTTCAGTTTTTCTGGACAAATACGCTGTTACAAAAGATTTGTTTAAATAAAAAATTTCTGCTAACAAATCAAATCAATTCCCTCAGACCTCATAAGAGGAATAAAAGGCTTTGTTATCCTCCTCCCTATTTTCCACCCTTCTGATTGGCCCATGTGCTGTCACGTGCCGGGCGACAAATCACACTGTCGCCCGCTGACCCGGGAGACATTGTTTTTGTCGCCCGCCTGGTGTTATATTGCAAGAATATCTCCAAACACACACTGCAGTAACTCACCTATTTCCCATCACTACGATGTACTAAAAAATCATAGATCTTATATACCCCACGGATTCGCAAAACACACCAGTTGTGGTGTTTGCTAATTTGCATATATTTAAGGAACACTAATATTCGAACTTTTAAGTTGATACTTTTATCGGACAAGCGTTATTATGTCATTTTTACATCGAAACATCTCGGTGATTCAATAAGTTCATGTCGACATTATGATGCAATATTGAACTAGAGGTGTGACTGTCCCAATGGGACTACGGATACCCCCCTTTTTAAAAAATACTAAGATGTTTGACATGTCAGTAAACATTTAGTTAAAATAATGAAATAACAGTTCCCATTGCAGGTGTACAACCATAACCCTAATCTTAAACCTATTGACCGAAAATTGTAGGAATAAAAGCTTGGACAAAATTATGTATGTTGCGAAATAAATTCTAAGTCGAAAATGGGGAATAACTCCACACAAAAAATGTCAGACAGACGTCATAATTGCAGGTGCACAGGTTCCCATGGTACTAAATATCAGTGCCAAGATTAAAAAACATTGACCGAAAAAATGTAGGAATAAAAGCTCGGACAAAATTATGAATGTTGCAAAAAAAGTTTATAAGTTGAAAAAGGGGGATAACTCCACCAAAAAATGTCGGACAGATGTCATAATCGCAGATGCACAAGTTCCAATGGTACTAAATATCTGTGCCACGTTTAAAAAAAATTGACCAAAAAATGTAGGAATAAAAGCTCGGACAAAAGTATACATGTTGCGAAAAGTTTCTAAGTCGAAAAAGGGGGGATAACTCCACCAAAAAAAGTATGACAGACGTCATAATCGCAGGTGCACAGGTTCCCATGGTGGTTGATGCCTGTGCCAAGGAAATTGATCAAAAAACGACTGAGAAAAACTCCGGACAAATTTGTGTCCACGGACGGACGACGGACGGACAAGCTGACTCCAGTATACCCCCCTAACTTCGTTGCGGGGGGTATAATAAATTGAATACTGGCAAAAATCGTTGGGTCAAACGAGTTCAATATAGGTGGCTTATTGTGCAAAACTACACCAGGGTAAACAATTTTCAGTAGGGGAAGCTATGTGGAAACTTTGCTGATTTAAAGTGAGGCTGGGTGCAAAAGGCTTGTGGGCGGTTGCAATTATGCAGTACGGTAAATCATCCATGAATAAAAAATTTGAAAATTTGAATATTAATTTATTGGTTATGTATTCATTACATCTGCGTATGGTAAATTAAGTGGGTAACAGTAAAAGTCAAATCTTGAGGTTTAGAAAATGTCTAACAAAGTTTGTTTATATAGAATATTCTATAGTTGATTGGATCACATTTTGTGAAAATAAAACGCTCCCGAAAGTCGAAACTTGATAGTTGCTACTCATGAGATGAAGCATCCTTTATACGCCTTTGTTAGAAATTAGTCATTTGGATCATGTCCAAGTGCGTTTGAGAATGGACAGCATGATGCCTAACTTCAGTACCACTTGTGATAATGTATCCAGTTGTTACAATCTAGCATGATATACAATCATATAGTAAAGTTGAGCTAAAATGTGTAGTGGGGAGCTATGGGGAAACTTTGCCTGATTTAAAGCTGGGTGCACAAGGCTGGTGGGCGGTGCAATTATGCAGTAAATCAACCATCAAGAGAAATGTTTGAAAATTTGAATATTAATTTATTGGTTATGTATTCATTACATCTGCGCATGGTAAATTAAGTGGTAACAGTAAAAGTCAAATCTTGAGGTTTAGAAAATGTCCAACAAAGTATGCTTATATAGAATAGTTGAATATATCACATTTTGTGAAAATAAAACCTGTGAGTGACTGAGAATAATCTAAATCGTGTGGACTAATATATTATTTTGAATTTACAACAAGACACCCCCACCCGACAGTCCAAACTTGACAGTAGCTACTCATGAGATGAAGCATCCTTTACATGCCATTGTTAGAAATTAGTCTTTTGGGTCATGTCCAAGTATGTTTGAGAATGGAAAGCATGAGGATGCCAAACTTCAATACCACTTGTGATAATGTATCTGGTTTTTAAAATCTAGCATGATATACAATCATATAGATAGTCGAAACCAGAATTTGTAACCAACTTTATCAATACACTGACCAAGAAAGCGATAAACTTTAACAGAGTTGACAGCAATTCATTGATGAAATGAACAAAGCTCAATTGCACACTACAGGAACCAGAGTCCAGTCTAGAGATGATCTTCAGAACTGAGTGAATTCTCCAGGTCACAAAAATGAGACGAAGCAGTCGTCGTCCAAGGCAAATTGCATGTTATAATATTGAAGTGGATCTGTAAGCTACGATAGCCACAAAACAAAAATAGGTAAGATGTAAAAAAAAGAGGTTATTTTTGAAAAACGTTATTTTTGAGATTGTTTATAAACACACAGCAGTGGTAGTTCACTCTCAGTCATTCATAATCTTCTGTAATGTTTTGTAATCTCGTTATTTTGATTTTCTCTCGACCTGTTCTCTTCAATGGGTCCACATGCCATTCGCTCCTTCTACATTATACTCTGCATGCTTTTCTTCCCTGAGGAGATAAGCTCAGATAACTTAAGATAAGAGATGACTGTGTTGTTGCTAAATTATTTGTGCAAAACTACCAATAGGGTAAAAAATGTGTAGTGGGGAGCTATGTGGAAACTTTGCCTGATTTAAAGCTGGGTGCACAAGGCTTGTGGGCGGTGCAATTATGCAGTAAATCAACCATCAAGAGAAATGTTTGAAGATTTGAATATTAATTTATGGTTATGTACTCATTATATCTGCACATGGTAAATTGAGTGGTAACAGTAAAAGTCAAATCTTGAGGTTTAGAAAATGTCCAACAAATTATGTTTATATAGAATATTCGATAGTTGAATAGATCACATTTTGTGAAAATAAAACATATGTGAGTGACTGAGAATGAGCTCATTTGTATGGACTAATATACGATTTTGAATATACAGCAAGTCACTTCCGAAAGTCCAAACTTGATAGTAGCTACTCATGAGATGAAGCATCCTTTATACGCCTTTATTAGAAATTAAGTCTTTTGGATCATGTCCAAGTATGTCTGAGAATGGACAGTATGATGATGCCAAACTTCAATACCACTTGTGATAATGTATCTGGTTATTAAAATCTAGCATGATATACAATCATATAGATAGTCGAAACCAGAATTTGTAACCAACTTTATCAATATACTGACCAAGAAAGCGATGAGAATAATCTAATTCGTGTGGACTAATATATGATTTTGAATTTACAACAAGACACCCCCGAAAGTCCAAACTTGATAGTAGCTACTCATAAGATGAAGCATCCTTTGTACGCCTTTGTTAGAAATAAGTCTTTTGGATCATGTCCAAGTATGTCTGAGAATGGACAGTATGATGATGCCAAACTTCAATACCACTTGTGATAATGTATCTGGTTTTTACAATCTAGCATGATATACCTTCATATAGATGGTCAGAACCAGAATTTGTAACCAACTTTATCAATATACTGATCAAGAAAGTGATAAACTTTAACAGAGTTGACAGCAATTCATTGATGAAATGAACAAAGCTCAATTGCACACTACAGGAACCAGAGTCCAGTCTAGAGATGATCTTCAGAACTAAGTGAATTCTCCAGGTCACAAAAATGAGACGAAGCAGTCGTCGTCCAAGGCAAATTGCATGTTATAATATTGAAGTGGATCTGTAAGCTACGATAGCCACAAAACAAAAATAGGTAAGGCCAGACCAATTTAATTACTTGTTTTACGAACGACTGGAAAAAAAATATGTAGATGCAGGAGGGAATAAAAAAAAAAAAAATATTCCTAAAAAAAATTCAGAAATGACCGATATACATCCCATAGCTTCTAAATAATGTAATAAGTAGTGAATAAGGTAAACAAACTTTATTCAATAAGAAATAACTCAAAACAAAACAGATATACATGTAATTATCCATGTCTTCTAGCTTGTGGTACTGTGACTTGGGAAGACCTGAGTTAATTGGTAATTAATATGTTTTGTTCTGTGGGTGTTCTGAAAGTTGCTAGTAACTTGCTACTGAAAGATGTTTACCATATTGTACAATACATGCATGTTGGTGGGTACATTATATGGTGGATAATGAGTTTGGATACGGTAAAAACACTGATAGATACCACTTGCATATGAGACCCATAGAAGAATATGTGCTCGTATTAATTGACATATCTGAAACCCATGATAAAATCGGCAATATCTCATCGATCCTCGTATATAGTTTTCCTATGGTGTGGACGTTTTCAGGTATAAATGAATAGTGTTTTTGTTTGAACAGTTCGATGACATCGTTGTGTAGATCAAAATCTCTTCAGTTTATTTTGAATTCGACTTTATCTGGGTAACAAGAGTCACTTCGTGCCGACATCATTACATCGAATGCATCCAAAGTCTTCTTAGAAACTGACACACCATCACCAACTGACAGCTTTGAGACGTGGAGAATGATGCATGATGCGCCAAATCGGGAAACAATATTGAGGGGGGTGTTTGGCTGAACTTCGTGGCCATCAGTTGAGTCGGTATCCAGCTAACTGGGACCTTGGCTAACTGGGACCTTGGCTAACTGGGACCTCAAGTCAGGCTAACTGGGACCTTGGCTAACTGGGACCTTCTGGCTAACTGGGACCTTGGCTAACTGGGACCTTCAGATTATTATTAATCATTTCATTAAAATCAATTTTTATTAAGTCATGAGAAAGTTAAAAACAAATGAAATGTTAACATTTTAGATAAATAACATTAAAAAAACAGTAAAACACAATAATCTTGCATGAAGCCACTGTGTGTTGATTTGACTGGAGTCTTAGTTTTGGTTCTTTACAGGCCGAAGTTCTGCTAAAATTTTCAATTGTGGGGGGGGGGGGGGGGGGGGGGGGTGGGGTTCTTTAGAGCCCTATAGGGGAAGTTCTGCTCAAATTTTCAATTGTTGATGACTGGTCAGTTGTTACAAGTGAACACATAGTCCAGGCACATTAGACATGGAAGTGGAAAAGTAAGGAAATAAATCGGGGAAAGCTGATTTTTTTAATATTATTTTGGCCATAACTAATTAATTAATTAATTGATCTACACATGACTGCATTCCCATATGGCCTGATGGAGATGCTTCAGAATTTGAAACCACTCCGAAAAATCAAGATATCTCAAAAAGCTCAACTCGGATTTTAGGGGACTTTTGCCATGTTGTTCATAAACATGTTCTTATTGATCCCTGAAAAAAAATCAGCTTTCCCCGATTTTTTGCACTAGTGAAACCTTATGTGCCTGGACTAACAAGTAAGCTGACAATGATTAGATCACAAGATCAAATGGACCAACTGATTAAAAACAACAATCGCTTTCAAAACAAACTCACACCTTCACTGTGAATGCCATGAGTAACAATCACTTTATTGCATCTTAACTGTGAATGCCCATAATAACCATCACTTTATTGACTTTATTAACAATAAATATTCATAGAAATATATAAGATACAAATAAGATACAAATAAGAAATTAAATAGTGACCTTCAGTTTTATAGATTGACAATATATTTTTTTTTATTTTTTTTTATTAAGTCAGGTTGAAACAAATCTAAAATATTTTTGAAGCAATAACATAAATAAAACAAACAATTTTCTATTATCAATGTTCTATTCTACTAATATATTTAATAAATATAACCAAGGTCCCAGTTAGCCAAAGGTCCCAGTTAGCCAAGGTCCCAGTTGGTCATGGTCCCAGTTAGCCAAGGTCCCAGTTAGCCCAAGGTCCCAGTTAGCCAAGGTCCCAGTTAGCTGACATTCGTTGAGTCACTAGCATTTTTAACCGTGATTTTATCCACTTTAAAGTCATCGCCCACCTCACTAAATTTCACGGATACTACATCAGAAAGACTCATTTGAACTAGCTTTTGCTTCAGCGTCCGTTGCGTGTCTGTTAGTATTTTTAAGCTGAAGTAATCTGCAGTCGCCATTCTATTTCGGACATGTTTCACTAACAACGGAAGTTATGCACGCTGACAGATGTAAACAAAAGGTCACGGAACCGGAACCGGAACGCATAACTCGGAAGGCCGGAATATGGAGCGTTATAATCCGGAATACACAACTCGTAGGCGGAACGAAATCACTAAAATCCGGAAAACGTAATTTTTTCTCTGGGAAGAAAAGTGTATTATTTTTATTCGGTTTTGGCGGAAAAAGCTATCGGCGGTGTTCGTAAAACAAGTAATTAAATTGGTCACGCCTAAGATGTAAAAAAAAGAGTTTATTTTTGAAAAACGTTATTTTTGAAATTGTTTATAAACACACAGCAGTGGTAGTTCACTCTCAGTCATTCATAATCTTCTGTAATGTTTTGTAATCTCGTTATTTTGATTTTCTCTCGACCTGTTCTCTTCAATGGGTCCACATGCCATTCGCTCCTTCTACATTATACTCTGCATGCTTTTCTTCCCTGAGGAGATAAGCTCAGATAACTTAAGATAAGAGATGACTGTGTTGTTGCTAAATTATTTGTGCAAAACTACAACAAGGTAAACTAGAGGTGTGACTGTCCCAATGGGACTACGGATACCCCCCTGTTTTTAAAATACTAAGATGTTTCACATGTCAGTAAACATTTAGTTAAAATAATAAAATAACAGTTCCCATTGCAGGTGTACAACCATAACCCTAATCTTAAACCTATTGACCAAAAAATGTAGGAATAAAAGCTTGGACAAAATTATGTATGTTGCGAAAAAAATTCTAAGTCGAAAAAGGGGAATAACTCCACACAAAACAGACATGACGTCATAATCGCAGGTGCACAGGTTCCCATGGTACTAAATATCAGTGCCAAGATTAAAAAACTTTGACTGAAAAATGTAGGAATAAAAGCTCGGACAAAATTATGCATTTTGCAAAAAAGTTTCTAAGTCGAAAAAGGGGGATAACTCCACCAAAAAATGTCGGACAGACGTCATAATCGCAGGTGCACAAGTTCCCATGGTACTAAATATAAGTGCCACGTTTTAAAAAATTGACCGAAAAATGTAGGAATAAAAGCTCGGATCAAAAGTATACATGTTGCGAAATTTTTCTAAGTCGAAAAAGGGGGGATAACTCCACCAAAAAAAGTCCCGACAGACATCATAATCGCAGGTGCACAGGTTCCCATGGTGGTTGATGTCTGTGCCAAGTTTCACGGAAATTGATCAAAAAGCGACAGAAATACTCCGGACAAATTTGTGTCCACGGATGGACGACGGACGGACGGACGGACGGACAAGCTGACTCCAGTATACCCCCCTAACTTCGTTGCAGGGGTATACCCTAACTTCGTTGCGGGGGATATAAAAATGTTAAGTGGGGAGCTATGGGGAAACTTTGCCTGATTTAAAGCTGGGTGCACAAGGCTGGTGGGCGGTGCAATTATGCAGTAAATCAACCATCAAGAGAAATGTTTGAAAATTTGAATCTTAATTTATGGTTATGTACTCATTACATCTGCACATGGTAAATTGAGTGGTAACAGTAAAAGTCAAATCTTGAGGTTTAGAAAATGTCCAACAAATTATGTTTATATAGAATATTCGATAGTTGAATAGAACACATTTTTGTGAAAATAAAACATATGTGAGTGACTGAGAATGAGCTCATTTGTATGGATTAATATACGATTTTGAATATACAGCAAGACACTTCCGAAAGTCCAATCTTGATAGTAGCTACTCATGAGATGAAGCATCCTTTATACGCCTTTGTTAGAAATTAAGTCTTTTGAATCATGTTCAAGTATGTATGAGAATGGACAGTATGATGATGCCAAACTTCAGTACCACTTGTGATGATGTATCTGGTTGTTAAAAATCTAGCAAGATATACCATCATATAGACAGTCAAAACTAGAATTTGTACCCAACTTTATACAGTAAAAGTCAAATCTTGAGGTTTAGAAAATGTCCCAACAAAGTATGTTTGTATAGAATATTCTTAGTTGAATTAGGGCCCTGCGAATATTCAAATTTGATTCGAAATTTCGAATCGTTTCTGCGATTCGATTCAATTTTATTTCAAATCTTGTTGACGTTGTTTTCGAATTGAATATCTCGTGGCATTCTTGCCGACGGTTGAGTCAAATGATGTCGTTTACGGTCAGCGTTTTTACCAGTTTACAGTCGCACACACACGATTCGTCGGCTCGCCCGTTGATGGAATAACACTATTGTGCCGTCACATGGGGTCTATAATGCTAGAAACAAGGTGATCACTCTGAGCACCTTTAGATAACGATGGTATTGTTGAATCAATTTATTTTCTGCCCCACAGATCGGCATACCAGTCTCTGAGCTATTAAATATGCTTCCCACTATCAAGTTTTGAATTGATATCGCCATTTTATTATAATCTTATGCTCACAGCATGACTGTACCTTGAACCTTTTAGTCGGACACAAAAGTTGTGATATCAATTATAACATAGATATTATATAGCTACAACAACCACCACCAGCGGTGCAAATGACTCGTTCCGATGTGTCATTCCCGATTTTGAGTAAACCCAACTTATTTCCGTATTACATCGTCCATATTCGGCTGTTTCCGTGGATAAAATGAATCACTTCCGGTTGACAATCCCACAACCCACACAAGGGATTAATGCCGGTGTGTACGATGAATTCTCTCATTAGTATTTACTTTTGTTTATGAACTCCTCACATGTCAACACAATGTCTGATTCGATTCGAAATCGAATACAATTTACCTGATTCGATTCGATAGAAAAAATCCGATTCGCAGGGGCCTAAGTTGAATGTAACACATTTTGTGAAACTAAAACCTATTTGAGTGACTGAGTATTATCTCATTCGTGTGGACTAATTTTTTTTTATGAATTTACAATAAGACGCTCCCAAAAGTCCAAACTCGATAGTAGCTACTCATGAGATGAAGCATCCTTTATACGCCTTTGTTAGATATTAGTCTTTTGGATCATGTCCAAGTATGTCTGAGAATGGACAGTATGATGATGCCAATCTTCAGTACCACTTGTGATGATGTATCTGGTTATTAAAATCTAGCATGATATACAATCATATAGATAGTCGAAACCAGAATTTGTAACCAACTTTATCAATATACTGACCAAGAAAACGACGAGAATAATCTAATTCGTGTGGACTAATATATGATTTTGAATTTACAACAAGACACCCCCGAAAGTCCAAACTTGATAGTAGCTACTCATAAGATGAAGCATCCTTTGTACGCCTTTGTTAGAAATTAGTCTTTTGGGTCATGTCCAAGTATGTCTGAGAATGGACAGCATGATGATGCCAAACTTCAGTACCACTTGTGATGATGTATCTGGTTTTTACAATCTAGCATGATATACCTTCATATAGATGGTCAGAACCAGAATTTGTAACCAACTTTATCAATATACTGATCAAGAAAGTGATAAACTTTAACAGAGTTGACAGCAATTCATTGATGAAATGAACAAAGCTCAATTGCACACTACAGGAACCAGAGTCCAGTCTAGAGATGATCTTCAGAACTAAGTGAATTCTCCCGGTCACAAAAATGAGATGAAGTGGTCATCGTCCAGGGTGAATCCAATAGCTATCCAATGTATTTAATAGTTTTCCCTTTAGTTGGCAAGCGACAAGTCCAAATTTTGTAATGCTAGTGGACGTTATTTATAACTTCCTTTCCGTTTTCTAAAAGTTCGCCAAAATGTCTTTGCGAATGATATATTTATAGAATAAAGTCTTGTTGTTGACTATGCCTAAATAGTGGGGGGGGGGGGGGGGGATAGTCCACACCGCATTCCTCCTCTCGGACCACTATTTTGGCAAATTTACAACAAGACACCCTGAAAGTCGAAACTTGACAGTAGCTACTAATGAGATGAAGCATCCTTTATACGCCTTTGTTAGAAATTAGTCTTTTGGATCATGTCCAAGTATTTTTGAGAATGGACAGCATGATGATGCCAAACTTCAATATCACTTGTGATGATGTATCTGGTTTTTACAATCTAGCATGATATACCTTCATATAGATGGTCAGAACCAGAATATGTAACCAACTTTATCAATATACTGATCAAGAAAGTGATAAACTTTAACAGAGTTGACAGCAATTCAATGATGAAATGAACAAAGCTCAATTGCGCACTACAGAAACCAGAGTCCAGCCTAGAGATGATCTTCAGAACTAAGTGAATTCTAATGGACACAAAAATGAGATGAAGTGGTCGTCGTCCAGGGCGAATTGCATGTTATAATATTGAAGTGGATCTGTAAGCTACGATAGCCACAAAACAAAAATAGGTAAGATGTAAAAAAAAGAGTTTATTTTTGAAAAACGTTATTTTTGAAATTGTTTATAAACACACAGCAGTGGTAGTTCACTCTCAGTCATTCATAATCTTCTGTAATGTTTTGTAATCTCGTTATTTTGATTTTCTCTCGACCTGTTCTCTTCAATGGGTCCACATGCCATTCGCTCCTTCTACATTATACTCTGCATGCTTTTCTTCCCTGAGGAGATAAGCTCAGATAACTTAAGATAAGAGATGACTGTGTTGTTGCTAAATTATTTGTGCAAAACTACAACAAGGTAAACTAGAGGTGTGACTGTCCCAATGGGACTACGGATACCCCCCTGTTTTTAAAATACTAAGATGTTTCACATGTCAGTAAACATTTAGTTAAAATAATAAAATAACAGTTCCCATTGCAGGTGTACAACCATAACCCTAATCTTAAACCTATTGACCAAAAAATGTAGGAATAAAAGCTTGGACAAAATTATGTATGTTGCGAAAAAAATTCTAAGTCGAAAAAGGGGAATAACTCCACACAAAACATGTCGGACAGACGTCATAATCGCAGGTGCACAGGTTCCCATGGTACTAAATATCAGTGCCAAGATTAAAAAACTTTGACCGAAAAATGTAGGAATAAAAGCTCGGACAAAATTATGCATTTTGCAAAAAAGTTTCTAAGTCGAAAAAGGGGGATAACTCCACCAAAAAATGTCGGACAGACGTCATAATCGCAGGTGCACAAGTTCCCATGGTACTAAATATAAGTGCCACGTTTTAAAAAAATTGACCGAAAAATGTAGGAATAAAAGCTCGGACAAAAGTATACATGTTGCGAAAATTTTCTAAGTCGAAAAAGGGGGGATAACTCCACCAAAAAAAGTCCCGACAGACATCATAATCGCAGGTGCACAGGTTCCCATGGTGGTTGATGTCTGTGCCAAGTTTCACGGAAATTGATCAAAAAGCGACTGAGAAATACTCCGGACAAATTTGTGTCCACGGATGGACGACGGACGGACGGACGGACAAGCTGACTCCAGTATACCCCCCTAACTTCGTTGCAGGGGTATACCCTAACTTCGTTGCGGGGGATATAAAAATGTTTAGTGGGGAGCTATGGGGAAACTTTGCCTGATTTAAAGCTGGGTGCACAAGGCTGGTGGGCGGTGCAATTATGCAGTAAATCAACCATCAAGAGAAATGTTTGAAAATTTGAATCTTAATTTATGGTTATGTACTCATTACATCTGCACATGGTAAATTGAGTGGTAACAGTAAAAGTCAAATCTTGAGGTTTAGAAAATGTCCAACAAATTATGTTTATATAGAATATTCGATAGTTGAATAGAACACATTTTGTGAAAATAAAACATATGTGAGTGACTGAGAATGAGCTCATTTGTATGGATTAATATACGATTTTGAATATACAGCAAGACACTTCCGAAAGTCCAATCTTGATAGTAGCTACTCATGAGATGAAGCATCCTTTATACGCCTTTGTTAGAAATTAAGTCTTTTGGATCATGTTCAAGTATGTATGAGAATGGACAGTATGATGATGCCAAACTTCAGTACCACTTGTGATGATGTATCTGGTTGTTAAAATCTAGCATGATATACCATCATATAGACAGTCAAAACTAGAATTTGTAACCAACTTTATACAGTAAAAGTCAAATCTTGAGGTTTAGAAAATGTCCCAACAAAGTATGTTTGTATAGAATATTCTATAGTTGAATTAGGGCCCTGCGAATATTCAAATTTGATTCGAAATTTCGAATCGTTTCTGCGATTCGATTCAATTTTATTTCAAATCTTGTTGACGTTGTTTTCGAATTGAATATCTCGTGGCATTCTTGCCGACGGTTGAGTCAAATGATGTCGTTTACGGTCAGCGTTTTTACCAGTTTACAGTCGCACACACACGATTCGTCGGCTCGCCCGTTGATGGAATAACACTATTGTGCCGTCACATGGGGTCTATAATGCTAGAAACAAGGTGATCACTCTGAGCACCTTTAGATAACGATGGTATTGTTGAATCAATTTATTTTCTGCCCCACAGATCGGCATACCAGTCTCTGAGCTATTAAATATGCTTCCCACTATCAAGTTTTGAATTGATATCGCCATTTTATTATAATCTTATGCTCACAGCATGACTGTACCTTGAACCTTTTAGTCGGACACAAAAGTTGTGATATCAATTATAACATAGATATTATATAGCTACAACAACCACCACCAGCGGTGCAAATGACTCGTTCCGATGTGTCATTCCCGATTTTGAGTAAACCCAACTTATTTCCGTATTACATCGTCCATATTCGGCTGTTTCCGTGGATAAAATGAATCACTTCCGGTTGACAATCCCACAACCCACACAAGGGATTAATGCCGGTGTGTACGATGAATTCTCTCATTAGTATTTACTTTTGTTTATGAACTCCTCACATGTCAACACAATGTCTGATTCGATTCGAAATCGAATACAATTTACCTGATTCGATTCGATAGAAAAAATCCGATTCGCAGGGGCCTAAGTTGAATGTAACACATTTTGTGAAACTAAAACCTATTTGAGTGACTGAGTATTATCTCATTCGTGTGGAGTAATTTTTTTTTATGAATTTACAATAAGACGCTCCCAAAAGTCCAAACTCGATAGTAGCTACTCATGAGATGAAGCATCCTTTATACGCCTTTGTTAGATATTAGTCTTTTGGATCATGTCCAAGTATGTCTGAGAATGGACAGTATGATGATGCCAATCTTCAGTACCACTTGTGATGATGTATCTGGTTATTAAAATCTAGCATGATATACAATCATATAGATAGTCGAAACCAGAATTTGTAACCAACTTTATCAATATACTGACCAAGAAAACGACGAGAATAATCTAATTCGTGTGGACTAATATATGATTTTGAATTTACAACAAGACACCCCCGAAAGTCCAAACTTGATAGTAGCTACTCATAAGATGAAGCATCCTTTGTACGCCTTTGTTAGAAATTAGTCTTTTGGGTCATGTCCAAGTATGTCTGAGAATGGACAGCATGATGATGCCAAACTTCAGTACCACTTGTGATGATGTATCTGGTTTTTACAATCTAGCATGATATACCTTCATATAGATGGTCAGAACCAGAATTTGTAACCAACTTTATCAATATACTGATCAAGAAAGTGATAAACTTTAACAGAGTTGACAGCAATTCATTGATGAAATGAACAAAGCTCAATTGCACACTACAGGAACCAGAGTCCAGTCTAGAGATGATCTTCAGAACTAAGTGAATTCTCCCGGTCACAAAAATGAGATGAAGTGGTCATCGTCCAGGGTGAATCCAATAGCTATCCAATGTATTTAATAGTTTTCCCTTTAGTTGGCAAGCGACAAGTCCAAATTTTGTAATGCTAGTGGACGTTATTTATAACTTCTTTTCCGTTTTCTAAAAGTTCGCCAAAATGTCTTTGCGAATGATATATTTATAGAATAAAGTCTTGTTGTTGACTATGCCTAAATAGTGGGGGGGGGGGGATAGTCCACACCGCATTCCTCCTCTCGGACCACTATTTTGGCATAGTAAACTCCAAGCCATTCTTTATCTATATAATATAACAGTGACTTAGAATGATCTAATTCCTGTGGACTAACATATGATTTTGAATTTACAACAAGACACCCTGAAAGTCGAAACTTGACAGTAGCTACTAATGAGATGAAGCATCCTTTATACGCCTTTGTTAGAAATTAGTCTTTTGGATCATGTCCAAGTATTTTTGAGAATGGACAGCATGATGATGCCAAACTTCAATATCACTTGTGATGATGTATCTGGTTTTTACAATCTAGCATGATATACCTTCATATAGATGGTCAGAACCAGAATTTGTAACCAACTTTATCAATATACTGATCAAGAAAGTGATAAACTTTAACAGAGTTGACAGCAATTCAATGATGAAATGAACAAAGCTCAATTGCGCACTACAGAAACCAGAGTCCAGCCTAGAGATGATCTTCAGAACTAAGTGAATTCTAGTGGACACAAAAATGAGATGAAGTGGTCGTCGTCCAGGGCGAATTGCATGTTATAATATTGAAGTGGATCTGTAAGCTACGATAGCCACAAAACAAAACAAATAGGATTGATGTAAAAGAACATTATTTTTGAGATTTTAAACACACAGCAGTGGTAGTTCACTCTCAGCCGATTCATAATTTTCAGTAATGTTTTGTTTTCTCGTCATTTTGATTTTCCCTCGACCTGTTCTCTTTAATGGGTCCACTTGCCATTCCCTCCTTGTATATTATACTATGCATGCTTTTCTTCCCTGAGGAGATAACTTGAGAAGTTGAGATAAACGATGATTGTGTTAAAAATTAGTCTTTTGGATCATGTTCAAGTGTGTTTGAGAATGGACACCATGATAATGCCAAACTCCAGTACCACTTGTGATAATGTATCTGGTTGTTACAATCTAGCATGATATACCATCATATAGACTGTCAAAACCAGAATTCGTAATCAAACTTGATCAATATACTGACAAAAGAAAGCGACAAACTTTGATAGCAAAGCATGACCGGCCTAGACCAGCAGTGGCTTGGCCGATTTGAGCGACGTGCAATTGTTGGATTGTTCGCCGTTTCAAAATCCACGCCAAGTTGTGACCCTTGAGCAAGGTCGCTCGTACTGTGTCTGCTTTGCATCACTCATTAGTTACACGAGTACCAGTCAGCTTGTCATACTGATGAGTATCAAGAGCATGTTCTGATTAAACTAGAGCAGCACCTGAAATGGCTGCAGCGGTTCATTGGTTGGCTTGTACAAATGACTGGGGTAATATTGTACCAAGCATGTTAGAGCAAGTAATTGGTTAATCGCTATATAAAACTGGTCATTATAGATGATCTCCAGGACTAAGTGAATTCACCAGGTCACAAAAATAAGGCGAAGTCGTCGACATTCAGGGCGATTTGCATGTTATAATATTGGAAGTTAGTGTAAACATATTTTTATTTCTAATTCCAAAAAATAATATAATATACAAATGAAACAGAAATTCAGAAGAGAAGTAATAACATAAAACTGGGATCAGATAACAAGCCCAAGGGCTTATATGAAGTCATCTCCCCTTTGGCTACATGCATCGTCCACAATGAGTGAGGGAGGAGGTAGTCCAGATGAGAAGGAGTGGACTTAATGTACAGTAATGCCCTAGGTAATCGACTCCTTAACCACAGCAGAATTATGGGTAACTTTTCAGGATTTAGTCAGAAATATGGCTTGTTGCCATTCATCGGAAAGCTCTCCCCGAGAGCTTTCCGATGAATGGCAACAAGCCATATTTCCGACTAAATCCTGAAAAGTTACCCATAATTCTGCTGTGGTTCAAGGGTCGATTACTTAGGGCATTACTGTATACATGAATACGAAGCTTAAAGTCAAAGATTGAAAACTCAAAAATAAAGTTTACATTACTAATTTAATGGTCGGTTATATAAATAAATATTAGTATTATTGAGAAGTATTCGGGAATGAAGGCATTTTGATATATCAACCATGACAATATGTTTAAATGTCACTGGGATCATGCGTCACATTAATTATGTGATTATAAGATGTCAATCATGTCATTGTAGATATATATTGTAAAAGCTGATTTTGACAGTCTCACCTTTTCTTTCGAAGAATGTTTGGAAATATTCAGCATAACTGGCTCATCCGGTAATGAAAACGATGCAATGGAATTTTTTTCTTTTGAAGACGTATTAATTTGCCTGGAATAGAAAATATTATGTGAAAATATTAAAATTCCAATATTTAACATTATAGTTGTGTACAATGTATTATTTAGATTTTAGGAAAATATTCCCTCACTATGTTTACGACAAATAAAAATTACTTGGTCTCTCAGGCACCTCAATTATCATCCAGATTTTGCTTACTTGCAGGATTTTATTACATAAAATTACCGACATATTCGTTAATATCTAGAACGCTTAACAAAAAAACAAGGGTTTTGCATCAAAGATGGCTCTGGTCAAGTTTATTTGTCCACAAGAGTGAATCTGTTCGCATGAGAATCACTGATGAAAGTGTCAATGACACTGTAGCTCAACTTGGAGAGGGGATAATTTCATGTATTACAGTCAATGGTGCAATTAGGAATGGGGAAAGTTAAATGTCTAAGTAATACTAGATGTGAACATAGAGATATATATAAATTAAAATCCAAGACGGCCGTAGGCAGCCATGTTTAAAATTTGGAAAAATCTTATGGCTCCAATCTAGTGGTAATCTATATGAAGTCTGGTGATGATCAGATGAGGGATGTCTATAGAATGTGCCGAAAGATTTAGCCATGCAATGAGTAAAATCCAAGATGGCGGCCATGTTTTTTAACAAAATTTGAAGAAAAAAATTGATGGCTCCCAGCTAGATGTCACCCCGAAGATCCGTATGATGTTTGGTGATGATCGGATGAGGGAGCTGGCCTGTAGGGTGTGCCAAAGGATTTAGTCATACAAAGAGTAAAATCCAATATGGCCACTAGCAGGCATGTTTTTCAATGAAATTTGGAAACAAATTGATGGCTCCCATGTAGAGGTCACCCCGAAGTTCCATATTAAGTTTGTTAATGATCAGAGAAGGGATGTGGTCTGTAGGGCATGCTAAAGAATTTAGTCATGCAAAGAGTAAAATCTGAGATGGCTGATCGCAGCCATGTTTTTCATATTAAAACAAGACAGTCAATGACTGTGGGGTCGATCACCAGACTGCAAATACTGATAAGACTGGGACTCTGGAGACCACAACAGTCAGAACTTTTCATAATCACTTTAAAAGAAGTAGATCTAAACAGAATATGTGGCTAGAGAGGCTTCATGTATGTAGATCCACCTTGAAATTACCAACTGTACACTACTGATCACCCCCCCCCCCCTCCTCGAGCTCAACAAGTCCCCTCCCGACCGGGCTCCAGACTCCCAAGCCTTAGGTTGGAATTTCAAAACTGACATCTCAAACTTAATCAGTCAGGTAGTTCCAAGGTAGATGTTTTAATGAATTTGGTATTTCAATGATTTTATTAGACACAAAAGTGTTAACTCCCCATAGCCCCGTCATTTCTTAACAGGTTGACCTCATGTTAACAAATCTGAATCTCAGTCACTAAAGGATCCTCCATACTATATGTAAGCTAAATAGTCCAACCTCTCTTGAGAAGACATTTTAAGAATTACTATAGAGACATAGTCATGTCCCTGGTGAACCCATCTGAATAAATTTGAATCGCAGACACCAAAGAACCCTTCATACTAAATATCAGTAAAATAGACCTGATGGTCCTTGTGAAGGAAGCATATTAAGAGGGAAACTGTCCTTCGCTTGGCCTCTATTTGACCATGTGACACCATTTAAAATAAAAGGCCGCTCGGCCACAGTGTCCCCCGAACCGGTGGCTTCATTTGGAGCGGAGGCTTTGTAGAAGTATACATTATGGATAAGACACTTGAGCATTGTCTCATTACTGACATGCATACAAATAACCAAATCTTAAAAAAACTCTTAAAGTCAAAATATAACCTCAAATTGGCACAAAATGAAGAAAATTACATAAGTCGAAAAGCCCATAACTCTGAGAAAAATGACGGATCAAACTCAAATTCAAACTTGACCTGTATCTTGATACGACTGATCCACATAAAAATGGGCATTTGCAATTGAAGGATCCAAACTTGAGATATCATCCGGAAACCGAAAAAGTGAGAAATTTTCTAAGTAAAAAAAGTCGAAAAAGAGCCACAACTCTCGAAAAATGGGCGGAGCATACCTATATTTGAACTTGACATGTACATAGGGCTGATAAACTCACATACCAAATTTGGTTAAGATATGATCACTTAAACTGAAGTTATCATCCGGAAACCAGAAAATTATCAGTTTCTAAGTAAAAAAAGGGCCATAACTCTCACAAAAATGGGCGGAGCAAACCCATATTCGAACTTGACCTGATAAACTCACCTATGAAATTTGCTTTTGATCTAATAACCGAAACTAAAGTTATCATCCGGAAACCATTTCCGGACGGACAGACGGACACCGGCTATTTTAATAGTCCCCCGAAATTGTTTTTTTCGGGGGAAAATATAATTGACCATGGAGTTAAATAAAAAAAAATATATATAATATATAGTTGACCATGGAGTACAATATATATAATATATAATTGACCATGGAGTACATAATATATAATTGACCATGGAGTTAAATAAAAACAAAAAATGTTTTTAATATTTTTTGGAGTTATGTCACTGGCCCCGCCCACATTTGACCTAGTGACCTCATTTGAACAAATCTGAACCCCAGTCGCCCAAGGATCCTTCATACCAAATATGAACCCATTTGGCATGATGGTATTTGAGAAGAATTACTATGTTTAAAAGAATTACTATGGAGGGAAAGAGTTATGGCCCTGGCCTCGCAACTATTTGACCCAGTGACCTCATTTGAACAAATCTGAATGTGAGTCACCTAGGGAACATCCACACCAAATATGAACTCATTCGGTCTTATGGTTCCAGAGGAAAAAAAGTTTAAAGAATTGTTGACGGATGGACGGACGGACGAGGAGTGATGACTATAGCTCCACCGGAGACTTTGTCTCAGGTGAGCTAAAAATCGTTCAAATTTGATAGTTCCCATCTAGAGTCGATCCTAAACATGCCTGTAAATTTTCGAAACAATTCTGCAACAAGAGGTACGCTGTCGCGTGTCATTTGCCCCCGAGTCCCGACCGTAGCAATTCGGATTAAGCATGGACGAAACTGCGGATATCCGAGGAGGTCTATATGACCATTCCAAAAGAAGTTCGTACTAGAAATTCCGGAAACCCAAAAACAAGCAAAAATTCAAATTTTCTAAGTTGAAAAAAGGGCCATAACTCTGGCAAAAATCATCAGATCATACCCAAATTCGCACTTGACATGTATTTTCATATAACTGATCCACAAAAATACAGGATTTGTAATCGTACCACCAAAGCTCACGCTATCATCTGGAAACCAAAATAAAACAAGAGAAAAATAGAATTTTCTAAGTTAAAAAAAGGGCCATAACTCTGGTGAAAATGGGTGGACGAAACCCGCGCTATGCATGTAGCTGTTCCCCCAAGCTGCTCTATCACCATACCAAATATCAGCTAAATCTGCCAAGCGGTTGCTGAACAATAATGCAAAATGTTTGTACTGACAGAGACGTCTACTATATACCCGCCGATTTCAAGTCGGGGGCATAATAAACTGAAGATCCATATGAAGTTTGGTGATGATTGGATGATGGATGTGGCCTGTATGCCAAATGAAATTGTTGACAGATGCATGGGTGAACACATGGATGAATGTGAACAAGCAGTCGCAGACGGCGGTATCCCCCGCCGAAATGTGCAGTTGGGGGAAGTGCATTCTCAATAATGTTTGCGTTCTCAGTATGTGCTAAACAAGAGGTGGGATTTTGTCAAAAAGCCTGGCTTGCGAACTCATTTTAGGACTGACATTTGTGGAAATTACCCATGTGACGTCGTCCATTTGCACAAGTCCAATAACTCTGCTGAAAATATCCGGCCGGACCTGGTTTGCCAACTCGTACTAGATACTGGTCATGTGAACTCGTATACCAAAAATCTTTGAAATCCGTTGACATTTGTGGTAATGAGCCCTGTGACGTCGTCTATTTGCTATTTGGTAAATTCGATAAAAATAATAAACAAAGTCCAATAACT
Source organism: Siphonodentalium dalli (assembly GCA_032622095.1). Lineage (NCBI taxonomy): Eukaryota > Metazoa > Mollusca > Scaphopoda > Gadilida > Siphonodentaliidae > Siphonodentalium > Siphonodentalium dalli. The sequence continues at coordinate 150,960,313 of CP136066.1, forward strand.
CCGGTAAAAATATCCGGCCGGACCTGGCTTGCAAACTCATTCTAGGTAATGGTCAGGTGAACTCATATACCCAGCCTTCATAATTGGCTACGGCAATCAGCATTGCCGAAGCAATTTGCTGAAGCAAACTGGGCCAAGGCATACTGTTTATGCCGTAGCAGATTGCCGAAGCCAAACAATCTGAATTAAGAGGGCTGTATACCACAAATCTTTTAAATCCGTTGACATTTGTTAAAGTTATGACTCTTACAAATTCGGGGCAGACAGACGGACAGACGGACGGAACCCATTACTATATCCCCCGCAAATTTTAAATTTGGCAGGGGATAATAACAAGACAGTCAAGGACTGTGGGCTCGCTCACCAGACTGCAAAGACTGATAAGACTGGGACTCTGGAGACCAAAACAGTCAGCACTTTTCATAATCACTTTAAAAGAAGTAGATTTAAACAGCATATGTGGCTAGAGAGACTTCAAAGTACGTAGATTGGTGAAAATCCACCTTGAAATTGCCAACTGTACACTACTGATCACCCCCCTCCCCCAGCTCAACAAGTCCCCTCCCGACCGGGCTCCAGACTCCCAAGTCTTAGGTTGGAATTTCACAACAGACACCTCAAACTTTCTCAATTGTTGGAAATTTCCAATCTCACAAGCGCCTTTTTCTAAAACCATTTAGACATGTTTGAAGCCCAATTATCCATGGACCCAAAACACAATACATGTATGTCAGACCATCAGTCAGGTGGTTCCAAGGTAGATGTTTTAATGAATTTGGTATTTCAATGATTTTATTAGACACAAAAGTGTTAACTCCCCATAGCCTGCCATTTCTTGACAGGTTGACCCCATTTTAACAAATCTGAATCTCAGTCACTAAAGGATCCTCCTGATTCCTCCATACTATATGTAAACTAAATAGTCCAAACTCTCTTGAGAAGACATTTTAAGAATTACTATAGAGACATATAGTTATGTCCCTGGTCCCACCCTATTTAACCTCGTGACCCCATCTGAATAAATTTGAATCCCAGACACCAAAGAACCCTTCATACATATCATAAATATCAGTAAAATAGACCTGATGGTCCTTGTGAAGGAAGCATATTAAGAGGGAAACTGTCCTTGCTTGGCCCCTATTTGACCAGGTGACCCCATTAAAAAAAATCTGAATTGCAGTCATGGAAGAACATTCCATTCTATATAAGCCAACTAGTTCTTGCAAACATATTTTAAGAATTACTATGTAGTGAAATAGTAATTTCATACCAAATATGAACCCATTTGGCCCGATGGTATTTGAGAAGATGTTTAAAAGAATTACTATGGAGGGAAAGAGTTATGGCCCTGGTTTCTCAACTAATCAACCTGGTGACCTCATTTGAACAAATCTGAATGTGAGTCACCTAGGGAACATCCACACCAAATATGAACCCGTTCCGTCTTACAGTTTTGGCGGAGAAGATGATTCTTGACGGACGGACAGACGACGGGTGATGACTATAGCTCCACCGGAGACTTCGTCTCAGGTGAGCTAAAAATGTTGCATGCGTGGTTTTCAGAAACATGCACGGGCCTAAGAAACAGGAAATTGACTCTCTGGCCAAAGCTAATCATTATGAATTTTCGTATTTTCCCATATATTCCCGTATTTTCGTATATGTCGATAAAATCAGCATGTAAATCACATTGAACATATTTTTGGAGAATCGGGATTGCCATATCGAGATCTGTTAAAAAAATAATCACACAGGCTGGAGGTTGTGTTTTTATTGAGAATACCACAGGTGTGTAATATGTGATGTGTACATACCATGCATTGATGATTCTGTCATTGAGTGCTGAAGATATGAAGTATCCAGACTCAGGTGAATCACTGGTGGCAGAATTACCTATCATCAAGATCTGTGACACTTCTGTGGCATGACCAGTAAAAACCTGAAATTTTATTAATTCATGTTTAAAGGGGGAGTATACCCTAAATCTGGCCATTTATGGGACCATCTCCTTTTATACTCAACAGTATATATGCAACAATATATACCATAAGGTCAACAATACATGGTATATACAAGTATCATTTGCATAATTAAGACAAACATAGTTTATTAAGCCAGGCAACAAATATATGCAAAAGTAGTGTGGGTACGCTCATAAATAATTAATTCCTTTTGTTTTTAAAGTAGTGAAATAACTATATGAAATTTGTTTGGCTCTTGTGGGTGTATGTCTGAAATCTCAAATATTCTCTTTTATTTCAGCCATATGACATTTTTACACACACAATTGGATATCTGGTTAAGAGATTATTTCACCGTGGAAAACAAAAGTTAATTTAGGCTTATCTAAAGATAGTCCATCTCCATCTATTCTGCGAGTTATATGTTATATCTCATCTGTTAACTAGATTTTTATGATCGGAATATTGGACTTCGTCTTAATTACTCCCCCTGCATGCGCATGGTTTTGGACTCCCACCAGAGGCATTACATAAAAGGTATTTACAAAGTAAAATCTTTTATGTACTGTCGATTGGGACGTTATTTAATTGTGTGTATAGTAGTTACTAAGAAGCCAACAAGGGAATCATTTGCAAAACAAGGACAACATACCGAGAGGTTAACAGGCATCATTTGCATAATTTAAGACAACATAGTTTATCCAGCCAAGCAACAATGCCATCAAGTCAGGTATATGCAAATGAGCACACGCAACTGTTGAGAACAAATCGGATTCACGGAAAGGGCACACATGACGAAGTAGCATGGGTATGCTTATAAATAGTTCATTCCTTTTGTTTTTAACTTAATAGCAAAATAACTGTTTCTTTTCCGCTCTAATCAGTATGGGCCATTGCTCTCTATTTATTTTCTTTAAGTTACTCTTAGTATGCACACCTTGGAATGCGGCGATTAATCCAGCCAACTTAATATTTTGATCTGTGATGATGGTACATACCTCTATTCATACCCATATGAACTTGATCGCGATATTGTTGTGAACGGTCCACATATCAAATATGAATGTAATCAGTTGACATTTGTTCAAGTTTTTCCACAACGGTAATAAAATTGCTAAAAATAAACAAACTAAAAGCAGTAACTCGGGTAAAAAGAATCGGACAAATCTGTTTTTCGAACTCGTTTGAGATATTGTTGTAAAAGTTCCACATACCAAATATGAATGAAATTGGTTGTTCAAATTATTGCACTAACAGACCTAATATTTCCAAAAATTGCTAAAAAAAATAAACTAAGTAAGGGCTGTAACTCAGGTAAAAAGTATGTTATATAGGTTTATTACCGCCCAGACACCCACCAACCGTCCCTCGACTTATCAATAGTCGAGTTTTGATAAAAACTCAAATAAAAATGATTTCCGCAAGCCGCCCTATTTTTTTGTCCATTACATGAAACATCACAATTTTTTTTAGAACTAATTAATACCTGTAACACTTCTCTCCTGTCCAAGTCCCACAGCTTGATACTCCGGCCAGCAGAGAGTAGATGCTTGGATGAGCATAGACAGACTGCATGCACAGCCGATTTGTCTCCTTTCCATTTACTGAAATGCAAGTTACAACTTAACCCTTTGGCGAGTAGAACGACTATCGTCGTCAATCGGTTGAGGAGTAGAACGACATATATGTCGTTTCAGGAAATGTTATTTTATGTAGACATAACGTCAATAAATCATCTGATTTATAAATGATTTGTATATGAGTTATTTTGATTAATATAATGTCCCAAATGTATAAGTGCAATCGTTTATGATAACACATGTTACTGAAAAATGCACATATATTAAAATGAATTATAGGACCCTTTTGACCCGAACTTGTTAAAGGTACTCAATCCGATCAGAGGGTCCTATATTACTATTTCTTTGGCTTTGGGGGTAAACAATATTTGATTCGAGTCGAGGAACCCACCCATCAAAGCTCAGAGTGATTAGATATCGATTTTTGAAATCTATTAATTTTCGGATATGTAGCCCACAAGTTGGCAGAACAACGTGATCAAAACGGACAAATTGTGGGTGTAAGATGGATAACTCTAAAATCAAGTGGTTATTATTGTTAATAGTAAGCACTTGATTTTACTGTCACTGGTAAAAAAAAATATGAAAATATTGGTATAAAGGCAATGCATTCCATTATATATGTGAGAATCCCTTTGGGAGACTTGCATATATAAGAGAATTCATTGGCACAGGGTTTTCGCAAAATTTCAGGAAGCTCCAGTCATGGAAGGGTTAATAATCATGCATGTTTAATTGTATCATGAGAGTATGGTACTTACTGTTTAATTTTGTTGGACGAGTCCCATTCAATAATAGTACTATCACATGAGCAACTATACAATGTCCTCCCATCACGGTTCCAACATATGTCTGTGACGGAACTTGTGTGTCCATCAGTCTGACAAAAATAAATTAAAATTAGTATAGCATTACGGTCCCATCAGGCTTCTAACATATGTCCGTCACGGAATTTGTGTGTCCATTAGTCAAAAATAAAGTTAAAACTAACCAAGTATCACAATTTAAATACTCATATTAGGTGAGCCCAAATTTTAAAACTTAATTACAAACAAGCTGATAATTATTATTATCAGATAAATGGGAAAAAAAGGAACTTACTAGATTTAACCAGTTCGGAATATTTTTGCAAATACATGTACGATTCTATTATGTAAATTTGTTCTGTCTGACCATTCCCCAATTATGAAGAAACGTACGTTAGTTTTGATTTTGAACATACAAAGTTTGGTCAGTTAAGATACGCGACAATGACGTGTATTTTATTGGATAATATCATGAGATTGCAGTCAAATAATGCAGGTGTGGCTTGTATGAATAATAAATTTTTCAGGAAGCTATTCATTGGTCAAGCAACGCATTGTTCGCTGTGCATTGGCCCAATTTCTCCCATTAATAATTTTAACCATGAGAGTCTTTAACACCGCAAGTTGATTGAAATGAAACATGGTCTAATTTTATTTAGACTGATATCCGCTAGTATCATGCACTGAACCTACATACAGATACAGATGTCCGAATACTTCCATCTTTATAAATACATAACCAGGACGAGAATCAGAATCATGATTCTTCAGTTTGATTCTCGTAAAAGCAGCTGATTCGGTGTAGAAATGCTATATTTTTATTCTTGAATAATTTTATGGATTTTAAGGCCTGACAACTAACTAGGTTATTACAAATAAAGATAAAATATAGGAATTGTGACTGCGAGAGCATTTAGGTCTTGCAAAGCTATCTGGCGAGAACAAATTATTAGATCTCCCACAATTTTCAAAAAGCCAGAACCAGTCAAGAGATGTCAACAAATTATTAATTACATCCTCAAGTTTATTTATGTTATGAATTTGACGGCCCTTAAATAATCATAATTATGGGAATGAAGGGATGAATTTTACCGTGTATATTATAATGGGATCAAGGCTTAAAATAAGTGGTCTGACACAGACATTTGTCAGACACCAAATTCAAATTTTTATAGGCTATCAGGCTCTGCTTTAAAACTGTCTGACATAATGTCAGATTGAAATATTGACATATTTTTAAGGAAAATATCACTGGTAATGTGATTTGTGCAAAATAAATTGAAATAGTGTGCTGTTAAATAAAATTTATTCTATTTGAGAGTAGTTTTTAATAACTTTTTTTTGGCCAAAATCAGTCTTTTTCAGATATATGATTATTAGAACTTGGATGTCTACAAAATATTGGAATTGGAAAACTTATTGAATGAGTATTTCCTATAACTTTAGAAATGAGCATGAATTTGGCAAGCATGTTTGATTTTGTTGCCAGGGTGGGCAGATTAGATTAGCGTTATTTATAGTAAAAAAGTGACAATTGAGAAAAGGAATATAATTGGGGGATAATAAATCATTATTAGTTTCACTTGGCACTACTTTGTAGAGATGGGCGGTTGTGAAAATTTGCCTCGGTTTCGGTTGTGGAAAAAGAGTAGAGTCTCGGTTTCGGTTTTTATTATAATAAAAATGACTAATGTGAACAAAATCTAATTATGCTTCATCATATTACAAAGAAAACACACCAATTTTATCACCATAACTTTTATAATTGTCCTTTTATAATTGTAAATTATGTATCATATTGTTACTATTATAGCAACCACCAAGGGTGCTTTTTACCTAAATGCATGTGAATTATGACGTCATATTGTTAATGTCCATGTCGAGTGGCAGTGCTAGAATGCAAGTGAGTCTGTGTATTGTGTTTGACTGCAATTCAGCATCATATGATCATAAGTGTGAAATAATATAATGATCATTTATATTGGCATAAAACTAATGTGTGTGACTAGATATATGTGTATAGTTATGATTTGAAAAATAAAATTTGAAATAAACAACAAAATGAAAATAAAACATGACTAGAATCTCTCAATCACATTATGTGGCTATCTGCCTATTACCATATTTAGGGAACATAATACTGTACACACTATACCGGTACATGCATCCAATACAAGTTACCTGAATGAGTGCTATTTCTCAACAGTTTACCGACAAACGGTATAATTCATTCCGGCTCCGATTCCGATATAACATTTTTAATCAACGGCGCACAAATATATTTGACGATTTAACATCCAAACAGTAATAAAAAATAAAAGGTCGCAGACCACATGTCCCCCGACTGGAGTGGTAAACTTCATGATTGGATTTGTTAGGATACTATTTGCAACAATGTTATACAATATATAGATGTTGCAAACCACCGCAAAATTTCTTGGCAAAATTTCTTGGACAAAACAACCCGATGAACAAACGCATGCAAACGCGAAAAAAATGATATTTTTGTATTAGCTATATAGATGTTGCAAATCACCAACATGTTAGGAACAATATCCCAGAGTTTCAAATCTCTACATTTAAAACTGTAGGAGGAGTTGATTACACCATGAAGGTACCCAATCTCATCCAAAAGGCAAAAATGTTCCAAATTTTCTAAGTCGAAAACCCCCCAAAAATATGGAAAAAATTATATTTTTGATTAGCTATATAGATGTTGCAAATCACCAACATGTTAGGAACAATATCCCAGAGTTTCAAATCTCTACATTTAAAACTGTAGGAGGAGTTGATTACACCATGAAGGTACCCAATCTCATCCAAAAGGCAAAAATGTTCCAAATTTTCTAAGTCGAAAACCCCCCCAAAAATATGGAAAAAATGATATTTTTGATTAGCTATATAGATGTTGCAAATCACCAACATGTTAGGAACAATATCCCAGAGTTTCAAATCTCTACATTTAAAACTGTAGGAGGAGTTGATTACACCATGAAGGTACCCAATCTCATCCAAAAGGCAAAAATGTTTCAAATTTTCTAAGTCGAAAACCCCCCCAAAAATATGGAAAAAATTATATTTTTGATTAGCTATATAGATGTTGCAAATCACCAACATGTTAGTAACAATATCCCAGAGTTTCAAATCTCTACGTTTAAAACTGTAGGAGGAGTTGATTACACCATGAAGGTACCCAATCTCGGACGCACGGACGCACGGACGCACGGACGCACGGACGCACGGACGGACGGACGAGGGTCATTTCTATAGTCCTCCGACGGAAACGTCGGGGGACAATAATAGGGAATGCGGGTAACAATCATTGATACCTTTTGATATCGTATCCTCGTTATCAAATTCACCTTTCAGAGTATTTGTACGGCCTTAATGATTAAAAGAACATGAGAAATAAAATGACTTGTGTTGTGTTTACTATGGCGAAAATAGGTGTACACGGAAGCAACGTAATTAATTCGTTGCACGATTTCACCATGCGAACTCCTTTCTGCATATATTACAGGCGGCACACTTAGATTTCTTATCTTTCTTTGAAAAATATTTCCACACAGGACTTGTTTGTTCGTCGTGCTCTGCCATGATTACAGGAAGTTGTGACAACCGAAACTACGGGTTTTCCCAACTTACCACGGTTGTCATTTCTGGTTTTTCCCAACAACCGAAACCAAACTGATTCCACGGTTAACCGCCCATCTCTACTACTTTGGTGATACAAAAGACAAGTCAGGCCTCATTTTGAAATGTCTGACCATGTCTGTTTGGTGCCTGACAAAATGTCAGATAGTCAAATAAAAATTATTTTAGGGCTTGAATGGGTTCTATTAATCATGTTGTTCTAAGTTCTAAGTAGCTAATATTTGTTTTATGCTGTGTTAATAGTGTATGGCATAATATGAAGGTCGCACAAGTACATAATATCACTTTAAAGATGGAAATGTTATAAATTATAACACAATTATATTTTTTTTCAATATTGTCAAAACATTCAGATATTAAATAATAATGTTCTTACCAATTGACTATGTAAATCTCCCTTTGAGGTGCTGTACAAAAGGATGCTTCCAGATTTTGTGCCAATGGCAACTAAACACAGTTCATCAACATTTTCACCCTCTGATGTTTTCTTTTTCTTTTTCTTCTTTGGTTCTGTTTCCTAGGGAAGTGATTAAATTATAAAAATGAGGCAAATTCAGTAATGACTAAGTACTGCTATACAAAATCTATTTGGACTCATTTCACCACCTCCGAGACAAACAAAAATACTAGCATAAGCATATGCTATATATTATCCATTTAATACTCTTTATAAAGTACAAAATATATGAAAGTGTCAATGATGATAGCTAAACTTGGGGAGGCATTAATAATTTTATGCTGAGCGGTCAACAGAATGATAAAGGAAAGTTTATGCTTAGTAAAAAGTTAGAACTAGAACAGAACTTAAAAAGTTAGACCAGTCAGACCTGATTTGATGAACCTAATGTTCGAATCAAGTCAGACAGCCCTTCCTCTATAGCATGATAAGACAAACTAATTTTTTTAAATACACTTAATTTTGAGAATTGTGCATCATAGTAATTAAAGGTATTCAATCTGATCAGACACTCCTAAATTACTATTTCTTTGGCTTCGAGGGTTAAAAATATTTGATTCGAGTCGAGGAACCCTCAAGAGTGATTAGATATCGATATTTGAAGTTTGCTGTTTCTATTGTTTGTGGACGAGAACATGTCCAGAACCACGTGCTCAGACAGACAAATTGCGGTTGTAAGATGGATAACTAGAAAATCAAGTGGTTACTATTAACAATAATAACCACTTGATTTTAGAGTTATCCATCTTACAACCGCAATTTGTCCGTTTGAGCATGTGGTTCCTACCTACTGCCGTTTTTTGGGATGCGGCGCTGGCGTGGAGATAGAAAACGTTTCGCAAATAAAACCTGGCGTCGCGGTGATATAAGAGAACATACTAGTAAGGTGATATAGTCAATGCGATGCTAAATGCAAGTCACAGGCTGTCAGATCGATGTATAAATAGTCATAATAACAATGTATCTGGAGATCGCAACGATCGATAACGTGTTTACCATTTCCAATTTTCGAATCAAATAGTTATAAATAAAAATTGATAGGTCAAATCACTAATCCTCTAGTTGCAATCCTTGTCTTTTATTATGTTTCTATTTGTAAATATTTATTTATATTACTATTATTTATTATCATTCTGACAAACTCCTGTGGTTTCACGCATGTATTAGTATTTAGGGGAGAGTCCGGTACCTTCGGACACCTTGCAGCATTTTCTTTTGATCTTTCCGATCAATCACTGCAACCCACAAATATAAACGGCATGCACTTGATTGACATCTCCGCGAAGAAAATCTGTGGAAAGAACACTCGTTTTCCAAGAAACAATAGCAAGTCCCACCCTATATAGTGGGTCAGGTGACCGACTGGTACATTCGGACATGGGATGTTATCTTCGGACAGGGGGTCCGGTACATTCGGACAGACGAGTTAATGTTGGTGAATATCCATGGACATCATATAAGACAATATATAAACAGCTGTAACTCCCTGTGGATATCCCCACAACTTGCAAAGACTTAGAAATAAACTCAACAAGTCAGCTATTTCATTGCAGATCATCCCATTTTAATTTAAAGATTGCCCAGAGATTGCGACTTAAAATCCAGGTGTGTTTCCCCCCCCCCCCCCCCCCCCCCCCCCCCCGCAACTGGTCAAAATAGGAAATCGAAATGCATGGATCCGTGGCGGGAAAATATGTCATCCGTAATAGTTGTGCATATTTCTATCAAATGCGTCAGCTGACTTAAGATTACTGGCAAGTTATTTCTAAATTACTATATGCAATCACCAGCAAATGGAACTACAGAAATTTGTTAAGCTTGTGGTTCAAAGAGGGAGGTGCAGTTGGAAATTCTAAGATGGACACCCCAACGGAGACATACTAGCCACGTCCCTGTGTATGAACAATGAAATATCAATTTTGATTCAATTTACAATCCCCTATGGATGACATAACAAATCCCCACGCAGTTGAAAGTGTATTGCAATTGAAGAAAAGTATTATCTGAGGGATTGTCACTAGTTTATATTTATTACTCATACTAATCATAATACATTGAACATTCTAAAATGTTTCTTTAATTTCACAAACCAAATCAAGCAACTCATTATAACGATATTCTATTCCTTCATCTCCGCCACAATTCAGCTTATAGATATGGAATACAAAGCTGTCATCTTCCCAATTTGTTCCAGATAATTTTGCCAGCAATTCAACCAAAGAATCCTTAAATGTTTTGCAATCCCTTGCCAACTCGAACACGCTCCAGTATATGCCACCAACCAGATCGTCACGGTCCCAAACGCACTCAGAAATTGAGTGCCCTCAATCGAAGTTTTATTCCATTGAGTTGCAACTTACATGTAATCGCCATTCCCATTCCCCTTTGTGCCAGTTCCCTGGGAAATATCATATTAGGCCTATATGTCTGTTTATTGTAGTCAAGGTTCATTATAAGAGGTAGTTATAATTCCAACTTTTGAAAATGTTTGCCCAAGTTAAATGAAAACCCCCATCGCCCCTGGCCCCATGACGTCGCTGCATGCCCCTGCTCATTGCTATGGTTCATTTAAGCGACATACAATCTTGATTTCTATAAGAATATTCATTAAGAAAATAAGGCTATTGAACTAAATACTGATAATATCACTGTTGCACGAACATGGAAATTTCCAGGGCTCTTTTTATACCTGTTACAGGTATGGGCGGCGGCCAAACTCAAGCAGCCCAAATGTCCCCAAATTCCTAGTGGACAGTAGTAAGTCAACCTGAATTTTCCAAGGCAATTCAACAATATGCTATGTAAATAAAAAATCTGCAGTTGTAATACAGCCTTCACTTGCATGTTGAATTTTGAAATCAGAAATATTATGTCATATTTATGATACATGTATATGTACGTGTATCTGTGTTGGTTCGGCGCAGAAGCCTTATTAAGTTATATGGGAATAAATGTATCCTCTGCTGGAAACAGGTGTCCCCAAATTATCTCTGGATTCTTCCCTGTGCGCCATCAAACCATTTAAGTGGAAACAAAATGTGCATTGAATACAGAAAACGAGATTAGATCTGAATCAAGGATACGAATTGGAACGAAATACGCCCAAGATAGCAATGTTACTGTTGAATGTAGGTCACTCTTATTAATATGCAAATGACGTGATACAAAAAAATGCAGGAGATTCCAGCATGACGTCATGAACCAAACTTCAACCAATCAGAAATTGGGTTATTAGGCCAAAACAAAATAATGTTGTGGTTTGGGTTAAATGCACACAAAAAAATAGGATCGTAGGTAGGGATAATATTTTTTTTTAATTTTTTTTTAATACTTTTATTTGCAGAACGATTGGTGAAGAATACTGTGTTTTCATAAATGATTGGCCAGATGTGCAGATGCATATTATCCATTCAAGTCCAGAGTTGGTGTAACTGCAGTGACACAATTTTAATAAAGAAATAAAATAAAACTGATGTTTTTTCTGAAATAACTTCCAAGCTCCTACAGAATGACCGACTAGGCCAAAACAAAATGAATGCGTGTTTCCCGTAACGAGCCCCAAAAAAATAGGGGCGGGCGTAGGCTTTTCATTTTATTTAATTTTTTCATTTTATTTTTTTATGGTCTCGTGTGGGCCATGCCTAACCACCATCAAACACCATACAAGACATACAATGACCCAGAGCAAACGACAAATTGGTGATAAAACTGATATATTGAGGGGAAACATATAAAACAGTAGACAATTTACATGTCCGCATGGCACTGGTGAGAGATGAATTAATGTTGTAGGGGCACGGGGGAGAGATGAGTTGTTGTAGGAGGCGCATTGGAGAGATGAGTTGTTGTAGGGGGCACGGGGGAGAGGTGAGTTAAAGTTGTCCTGTTCATGCAAAGTCATTCCATGGGCTTCATTTTGTGTTTTATATCTGTTGTAAATTGCGATTAACATGCATGCGAAAAAAATACAAAGCTCTGCACTTGCTAACAATCAGCACAAACTTTCCGAGTTTTCGATCGCAAATCTTGCATGTTTATGAGGAAGATAACTATTATTTGAGTTAATATTTAGATGTAAATGATATTTCTGGGTTTTATATATATGAAACGAGCGATTAAATCACATAATTGAATGTGAGACAACATTTATAAGATTTTTATCAACACATCCTGAATTTTGTATGCACCCAGTAAAATTGTGACCTGGCAATCCGATCATTGTTGTGTTCTTGTGACGAAAAACCATTCTAATTGATGCGCCAAAAATCGGATTCAGTAACTTGTCAATTCTTGAGAAAGAGAACGACATTCAAAAACAGTATATTTTGTGCTATCAAACCGGACGATATAACTCCGAACCGGACACCGAACGAGGAACCTGATTGCATCGATTGTAGTTTGTGGTTATACAGCTTGTAAATATTAAAGAGAACACGTCTCCATTTCACCCAGAGACTTCGAATCGACCCATGTGCGACCGCCATCATTCAGATGAACTTGTTCGAATCGATTCGAATCAACCGCGGAAAACATCGATGTTTAATGTAAATATCAACAAAAACACGCGCTTCCCGTCAGCGAAGAGGAACGATAACTCGTGATCTTCCGGTATTGCATAAGATCGTATTAAATTTGACTTTCCGTTAGAGTGACAATGTGGCTTTGCAAAAAATATATAAATATATCAAAGATATTATTTATCTTGCGAGGTGAATCAGATCAAATGGAACCACGTGTACATAGTTTGGTTATCAGTGCGGTCGGTCGGTTTATAGATTGATTTTTTTTATTTAAAACCAATAAAATGAACTTGGGTCGGGGGGTTTTGAAGACGGTCGGTCGGGTTACGGGAAACACACATCATTTTTGTTTTGGCCCTAAGATAAAATGAGTACATCAATTTCATTCAATACAATTGGCTATAGCATTGCCTTGTATTAACTGGATGATATGACACTAGCAGGTGGTTTTGCCATTTAGCCCTTATAGGGATGTTCTGACAGATAAACTTCCACAAAAATCCTTAATATGTCAGTTTGTTGAATACATATTTCAGCAACCATCCAAATGGAGAATAGGAAATCCAATAGTAATTTTCTCTGTCTGCTGTTTGCTTTCAAAACATTCTTCCAAGAGATGAATATAACTAACATTCAAGATGATACTTATAAAACTGAATGGGGAACAAGACATGAATCTTATTCAAGGCAAATGCAATGGGCATGCATTTAATAAACTCTGGATTTGCTGAAATTTCACTTCACATGTCACATCTATTAGTATCACTGTGCTTTTAAATAATATAATTGATAAGTAGGCCATGCTGTGACTAATTTATTCTCAATGGACAAGTTATACTTTATAATTTTATTTGTTCTATCTGCACTGCTTGATCTTGGTTGGAATGTTGTGACTTGTGTTGCTTGCTTGTGTACCATACATAATTGCACAGAACTGTTGTGATGTAGTCACCCTCTAGCAACATTCAATTTTGAAAAATCGAGCCAATCAACCTGAATAATTTTAATCACCTGGTTGTAAAGTTCCATCTTTCATGTTTCTCCCAGATTTTTCCCTGGTGGAAAACCCCTTTTTAGACTCAATGAGCATCACTTAAAATGCATTTTTGGTAACTTCTGCTATATTTGTAATTTGTTTGTGTCGTTTATCAGTGTCTATGCATTGAAACACGATACTTTCACGGCAAGTCTATATCTACAACTTCTCCATCAGTATCACAGTAGCCGGGTTGTCGATAAAGTCTCAGTCAAATTAAAAAGAACAATTTATTTTTCGATATCGGGGATTCGGCGCTACACCAAAATTCAAGCTTGATCAAATCATCATAATAATTGGCTTTGAAAAGTTTGAGTGGGTTCGATGTTACTAATTGTTTGTGTTCTACATGCTCACATTTGGGGAATGTAAGTGCGTAAAAACTGGACATTTATATTGCGTGTGTTCATTATGCACTCCGATAAAAGTGGATATATCTGTGGTTTTATCAAAAGAACTAAAACAACAAAAAAAGAGAAAAGAGGGAGATTGTTGAGCTACAGTGCCATTAACATCAGTGAAACAGGAAGAGCTACAGTGTCATTAACATCAGTGAAACAGGAAGTGAACTCATGACCTGGAAATGACATCATGGAGAGAAATGGCAGTTAGAGTTTGAATTGGATCGAAGGAAGTCACAAGTATGCTGTTGAAATATAATAGGTAATTAGCCATTAACAGCGTGTACTTACGATAATTCGTACAAGTAACATACTTCGGTAATTTGTACCCCTTTTAGCTGAGGGTCGGAAAAATGTTTAGGGTCGCACACAAAAAATAGGTTCGGTCGGGAAACCCGTTGACTCTTCTGCCAAGTTCTGGCAATCAAATTTGTGAATGACACTGACAGCTTATTTACCGAAGGTACCCCATTGTCCGATGGTACCGGACTCACCCCTAGTTGATAAATACAAGTGTGTTGGTCATAATTGTTAATTTATAGAAAACCTACTCGCTCATAGCGTTCAGAACCAGCGATGGAATGTAGATGGCGTAAGCCATGTCTACTAACCAGAGACGTGGCGACAGGGAGGGGGGATGGGTTTGGGGGGGGGGGGTTATTCACCCCCCCCCCCCCAACTTTGGTCAAAATTTTAAACAGTTGGAAATTTCATACCTGACACAACCTTAGTTGGAAATTTCACACCAACAATAGAATGAAAATGTTCTTGTAGTTTGATTTTCAAACAATTTATTGGGGGGAATTTATTGTTTTTAGACCAATATTTGCATATTTTCCTTCTTTTGGTAAAAATTTTGGACTGAAATGGCCATCAGTTAGAAATTTTCCAACCTTAGGGGTGTCAGGTTGGAAATTTCCAACACTTGGAAAGCTTGTGCCCTGGTCCCTCCCCCATGGCCAGTCAAAAACTTCTAGTTAATTTAAGAAAACAATATTGTCATACATTTGGTCGAAATTGTCACTGGAATTATCAGTTGGAAATTTTCCAACCTAAGTCGGGGTGTCAGGTTTGAAATTTCCAACTCTATGAATGCTTGAGGCCAGTCTAGATGCTAGGATTTTGCGATTTTCTTGTTCAGATTTCAAAATTTTCGCATACTGGGCTGAACCATAGTCGGCCCGGTGTGTCCTGGTCTATTGCCCATAGTCGTGTGCATTTGTCTGGAGTTGGCCTGAGACAACTAGATGTTGGGATTTGTGCAATTTTCAGGTTCAAAATATATGAATATTATCATACCGGGTAGATAAAACCAAATAGGCTATTATGCCTGTGAACACTTAGGTGCAAGGAGGGAATGAAATTATGCAAAACCTTAGGAGGTGTGAGGGGATTATGAGATGTTTGTTTAACGAAATTGGGTTGTTCTTTATAGATTTTATTTGATGTAACAATAAATACACAAGTAATATAATATAAGTTATGAACACAAAAATGTATCAACGATAATATGTTTATTTAAGTTTAATGAACGAAATTAAAAAAACGGAATGAAGTACTCTTGAGTGCCTAATAAAAGTACAGGGTGGAATAATAGTACAGGTTGGAAAATGTCGCGTAACTGAATAATAGTACAGGGCGGAATAAACGTACAGACTGGAAATATTAGTACCATACATCCCAACAAAATGCACCATCTGACTGGATTAATGATGCCATGTGACAGAAATAGTTTCGATGGATAGCCAGGTCTGTGAATCTGCAGTGTGCTGATAACTGTTTGTCAACAATAAGAGTTCATTTCTTTATGAATAAAACAATTTACGATTGGTGAATTATTTCTTTTGGTTAATTTAATAAACGTACAGGGCCAAATAACGATCATACAGGTGGGAATTTTACCTCGATTTTAATAATCGTACATGTATGTTTATTAGGCACTCAAGAGTATATGCTCCAGCTCTCTGGGGGGAATGATGAGTGAGATGAATCCCGATCACTAAGTGTTGTGATAACACACTGTGATAATGAACCATTTGCATCAAATGATTGTTTTGAAAGCACCCCTTTTAATTAGTCTTCACTTACCTTAAGTGCCGTACAGTTGTCAAAACATTGTGTCATTTATACCCCAGTCCACGCATTGACATAATTAATGAATAAACACATGTTTTGTTGGTCAAAATCTTTAATAATACAGTCATTCAGACAGTATAAAGGGTCACTTTTTATGTTTGTGCTGCACCTGTCTGTATGCAAGTACAATGGATACAAATTTATATATCATTTTGTTCATAAATCCTAGCTCTATCATACATCCTATGTGATGTTCACAAATTTTGCTCTTTCTGTTTAAAATATGCGATCAAAGATAGCACGAAATTCAGGCAATAAGGGGTCAATTCAGGCAGTAAAGGGTCACCTTTCGTTTGAGCTGTATATATCACAATTTATGGCTGCTTGTGTGTTATTAAACCACGAATAACATGTGCAAGATGTATTTATTCCAATTAAAAGTTTTGTATCAAACACAATTTTTTTTTACTATCGACTCCATTTCAGCATCAACAGAATGTAAACAAAACGTCCTGTAAAAGCCAGCTTTGGTCACTAGGACCCAACAACTACAGATACAGATGTTCAAAACAATTACCAAGGCACAGACGATATATGTGTACGTCATCATCGGGAAACTAATTTTTGATGATGATAATTAGCGCTTATAGAATCACAATAAATAACTGATTTGTAGAAAAATTAGTTGCTGAGTAATATGTTTTTATTTATTTTTTATATTGGAAATACAAACTCAAATTAGTAATTACATTTGTTCCCAACATAATATGGCCCTATGTACAGTTAATAGCATTCACTTACAAGTCACAAATCATATGTAGTAGTGTTATAGTGTGTGATTGAATGTTTTGTGTTCATAATACAAACATATAGTAGTAGTAGTAGTATAATCAGATCAGATGTGTCAACAGTTGGGGTGGATGGCGTGCAGTCAGGATAGGACAGCTTCATTCTTTCTATAGGATAAACAGGGGTAAAGGCAATAAACTGATATAAAACAATGAAAAGTGGAAATTTACCAGAACAGAAGGTGGCAAGATCATTTGATCGTTCCAAGCACCTTGAGAGATTGCATCCCAAATCCCAAGTGGATCAGTCATAAGATGCATTGTGGATTGTACTGTCTTGAGTTGCCTCAAGTTACTGCCTATATAACTTATTTAATTACATATCTTTAACTCACATTTTTTACTCATATTTTAATTGTCAGTGAAATATCAACTTTAGGGCAATATTTATTTTCGGACAGTACACATTTTATATGTTTTGTAGTTTTTAAATTAATTAATGACACAAACACACACAAAACTGACAACATATTCATTTGGCCTACATGTTTATATGACCATGAGTAGCAAATGTTGTGTACTCATTTCATTGCAACATGTGCAGCACTTACCTGTGCCAAATCTGATTGACATATACATGTATCAAATTAATATCATTGGTTTGTGAACTGGCCACTTATCGCTTTATTTGTGGATCACGATTCAAGCAATTTAGATTACATTTGTATTTAACATATACATCAAGAAAGAAGCAAACACAAAACTAGGACTTGCAATTACTTTCACTTTTCTCCGATCCAGAAAAACAAAGGTAAACGTTACTACCAAGGACGTCGCGAATGACAGTGAGTGTTGAGTATACAACCCTGATAATTAGGAAAAATGTCCTAGGCAAAAAAAATGCCTAGGAGAAATATTTCTCCTAGGCAAAACAGCATTCTCTTAGGCTTTTTTTTTAACTAACTAAATGTACTTAAAATGATTAACAAAAAACATTCATTGACATATTGAATGATGATTGAATAGATTCAGTGAATATTTCTGTTAAGTTTCCACATTTTGAAATACTCAGTTACCTATTTCTTGATTTTCTGCATTCAAAGGCACACCCTTTCAGTAGTTTCACAGTTTAGTACAGCTATGATCTATGCACAATTAACGGCCTTGACACCGACCGATTACCGAGTGTCTCTAATTTCTAAAATCACTGAATCATTGGGAATAAAATTACGATTTTTCGGTTGGATCACACTTTATTTCCATCAAGCCAAAATACACGATTAAAAATATATTTGCACACTATAAAATGGTGCTCTCTGGTCGCCAAATATATTCAGTAACATCGGTGAATTTAAGAGAATACGCATGGACAGAATAGTTTGAGGTCTGTTCGATTTGCGGTCTCACGGTTTCTGCGTATACCGGTATAAAACACGGAATACCACAAAGACGGAAACGGAACTAAAACGAACAAAGTTTAAATCAGGATTATAAATTTTATATCTATCTATATACTTTAATATTTATCCATCTATACTATAGTAACTATACATGCTAGCCATAAAAACTTCAAATACTATTATATTAAACCAGCATACACATCGCCAATATGCACCATATTTCTTTCCGGTTTGCGTTCCTGAAATTGGAAATCTCATAATTGTTTTCCGCACGGGAACACATTTGACTTAATAAACTTGGGTGTTGGGCAGCTCGTGGTGACAATATACCTGGTAGTTATCGTTGCCTAGTGTCTGTTTATCATTTCTTCAGATAATGTCCTCGGCTATTTTTTAGCCGAGGACAATAAATTTTTCCTCGGCAAAACGGTCGGCTTTGCCGATAGCCGACCGCTAATAATTAGGGTTGAGTATATCTCGCCACTGGTATGAGTAGGCCCCCTATACCCATTTCCATCAAGCACCCAACCCACCCTCAGTTGTGTGTTAATTTTAAATTTGCTCAGCCCCGTCCCAATATAATCGACCTGCCAACCAGCACTGCATGAAGTGCCTGGATTCATCCCTGTCAGAGGTTACTATCACAGCAGTTACATGGCACACAAACTGATTGTACACAGAATGCAATGTACTAATATATCTATTTATAATGGAACAATTGAAATTACAAAATTACTCTCTGGCTCCAAATAAAAGTGCAGGCCCAAATAATAGTGCAGGGGGGGGGGGGGGGGAATTCCATTGAAAGTTAATAAAAGTACTGACCCAAATAATAGGGCAGGGGGAACTCTGAGCAAAACATCAACTGTGGTTAACCAAATAATTTTTATAGCAGGTTCAAGTATACGAGTCAACATGTATTACAGGTACATGTATGTATCATGTGGTGTTTTGGTATGCCACATACTTGAATATGTACTCTTGAGTGCCTAATAAACATACATGTACGATTATTAAAATAGAGGTAAAATTCCCACCTGTATGATCGTTATTTGGTCCTGTACGTTTTTTAAATTAACCAAAAGAAATAATTCACCAATCTTAAATTGTGTTATTCATAGATAAATGAACTCTGATTGTTGACAGTGATCAGCACACTGTAGATTCACAGACCTGGCTATCCATCGAAACTATTTTTGTCACATGGCATCAGTAAACCAGTCAGATGGTGCGTTTTGTTGGGATGTATGGTACTAATATGTCCAATCTGTATGTTTATTCCGCCCTGTACATTATGCGACATTTTCCAACCTGTACTATTATTCCACCCTGTACTTTTATTAGGCACTCAAGAGTACATGCAAAAGTAAAGCCCATCATTTTAACATCAGAATCATATAGAAATCTTGAATTTGTGCTGAATTAAATTTTCATAGCTTCAAAATATTAATAAACGGGCAGACCCAAATAAGCACTGTGCAGGGGGGGGGGGGGGGGGGGATTTCCCAAGAAAAATAATAAACGTGCATGAATGTTTATATGGAGCCCAAGAGTATCATTTGGTGTTTATATATTCTTTTTATTTTGTGGTTTTCTCGGGGAGGATTACTAGTATATGGCTTGGGCACTCCATTTGGTGGATGCACCTTAATATCATATACATATAGGCACCATCCCTTGGGCGAGATCCAACATCCTGAATCCAGGTAATTATATTCACACCCTCCTTAAGGATGTAGTGACAGGTCTGGTGTTTGGGGTGACTCTCCCCCTCCCCAACATTGATAAAAATGTTCAAGCTAGAGAATCATGCCTGATCCGGTCCAACACAACTTTCATAGTTAGAGCATATATACACCACAAATTGTCCACAATTACCCGCATATGTTGAAATTGTTCTCAATTATTTATATGTATGCCCAAACCAGCTATTATACCGGTATAGTGGGGAATAAGTTGTTTTTAGACCAACTGGCAACAGCAGAATGTTTTTTCTTCTTCTATATTTTGGTAAAAAAAATTGGTCGGAAAGTGTCCATTATTTGGGAAATTTTCCAACCTTAGGGGTTGTGGGGGTTCGACATTTCCAACAGTTTGAAAGTTTGAGACACCAGTCACCAGGTGAACAAATCAAATCAAATCAAGGGCGGGGCTTTGGAGATTTGTCTGGTTCAATTGGGGGGGGGGGGGGGGGTAATTGGAAATTCCAAGGTGGAGGTCACCAATGAAGACCCCTCAGACCACATCCCTGTCCCTCGCACACCCCTTGTGGGTGGGTTAATAATTTGGCTTGGATACCCCCCCCCCCCCCCCCCCCCCCCTCCACAACATGTACCTCAAGAATTCCAACTGCTAGAATTTTTCAACTTGGCACCCTTTATAGCTGGAAATGTTCCAACTGATAGCCATTCCAATCTAATTATTTTACGACCATTGGAAAACATTTGACTGTTGGTCTAAAAAAACATTCACTCTTCATTCAATTCTGGTTGGAAAATTAACTATAATAACAATTTCAACCTATATTATGTCTCAAATTGCCAATGAAGGCATGAAATGTTACTATGTTTTATTCAACGTATGTTAATCATTATAATTCAATTGACATGTTTGTATTCAGTCCGTGATTGCACGTGTGATCGACTGTAAACAAAAGCATGTGACCCGCTATTGACAACGGAAGTAGGTCGAAGCAAATTAAATGTTTACACAATAAGACATATTTAACTTTTGTGGGGGTCTGGGAGTTGAAAAATCAATAATTTGTTAATATTTTACAGTAGCGACATTACCACCCCCGAGATGTCGCTCATAAACTGACTTCCGGTATTAAAAAAAGGCGTCCGACCATGGAACCGAAGCGGGGTGTTGCAATCTATGGAATCACATGACACTCGATCTTTATAGATCTTTTGGGATTTCGCGCTAAAACGAAATCCGAATAAATAAGCTATCATTTAGTGCTCAAATAAATAACCGGGATCAATTAGAACATGATAAAGAATTTTTCGAAAATTAGGCGGACACAGTAATTGGGGTTAAATGCAGTTCACGTGGATAAAAAGTAATGTTTGAGACAGAAAAAAAAATGATTTACCTGCTGCGCTCTCATCGGCCACCCGCTAGAATACCTGGTAAAAGTTAATGGCGAACCAAATTTTATAGTAGCTATAAATAGACAAACGGATATGGCACGGGTCGTTTCGTTGAATAGTTTCTCACTTCCGCTTTAGATCCAGATCGGAAGAATTGAAGACACGTTTTCGCGAACAGAACGCTTTTTACAAAGCAAAAGCTATACTAAGAATATATTTCACTTGTTTATTTTGTGGTAGGTGAAGCTAAACATTGAATGCGTATATTCGGAGTGCCATGACCTAGTCCCCATTGTCTCCGACACAACTTATCAATGTTGTGATTACCGTTATATCAGTTTCACTTCAGTTTCGATCACACCTGATTACCTGGTCAAAACAGCTGATCGCTACAGGTGTTAGATTATATTTTATTTTGTTAGCAGCAATAAACACGTTGAAAGTGTAATTTTACACAAAATAGTATAACATTATGTGAATATAAACTGTATGTATAACATAAGTAAAAGTGGTTTATATATATTATACTGTGTACATTCAAGCCTTGAAATCGTGTGCCTGTCATTTGCAGAATGAGGTCCCCAGAGGGTGAATTTGGTGATGCTAACACTCTATGCTGGTTAGGCATCACTAAATTTGCCCTCTGGGGACCTCATTCTGCAAATGAAAGACACTATTTCAAGGCTTGGATGTATAATATATGTAATAATCTCATTGAAAGCTGTGATGTGTAAAGTTTTGTAGTGACATTCACAGGCATTCTAAACAGTTGTTGGTAGAGCACAGGGGTGTGTCTTTAGTGAACCATCAGTCGCTATAACACAAACATTTATGGGGCTCTGAGTCTTGGTCAGCAGGGTCTATAGTAAACTGAGCCTACCTTAAATTAAAAGTCTTCATCATGCATTTATTGATACTGTACTCATGCTAAACGGAACACAATCCATAATTGAGTGATATCATATTAATATGTTTGCAAAAATTGAGGACTCACAATTAGCCAACATAAACACTACCTCAATAAAATTAAGCCGATTTAATCCCTTCTAATTAATGGGGCCGACTTCGCATAGGGACGTCTTCGTATGGGCCCGACTCCGTGGGGGCCGACTTCTCCATATACTCTAGTGATCCGAATAACCGTACCCGTACGATTGTTAATTTTGGAGAAAAAATCCACCCCCTACGATTCTTATTCAAGCCCCTACGATTATTTAATTTTGATCACCCATACTCCATCAATGATCGCATTATTCGTAGTTTTTAATCAAATGGCATGCATGAAACGGAATACGTTCAAAGAATTCGCGCAAACCGTCTGGGCATCGCAATATAATCAATGATTTGATCCATGGGAAGTAACTCCATCCTCGCACGTGTCGCTATTTTGCAATTCGTGCGACCCTATTGCAATAGACAGACCCCCCTCTGCGGGTATTGTTTATCGTTCAGTGAGGCGAACAAAGGTGACAACGCGTTATGTCTGTGTTTTTTTTACAATTGACGCGTTATTAACTAAGAAGTTAATCAACGTCTGGGGCTCACGTTTGAAAGTTTCTTTAATTAGAACACAATTGAGTAGTTGGTGGACCGATTCCGACCAAAGAAAATTAATAGCATGAAAGTAAACCTTCCGCGTACCTCTGTCAAATAACTTGTGGTGTACGGGTCACGCGAGTTGTCAATGTCAAGATCACCACGTTTATACAAACCAACATACTACCAGTAGTACTACAGACGAAACTTATAAAACTGGGTGTTATGTTCTGATAAGAAAGGATACCATACCCTTCCCGCATGTGTTACCGCTCAGGATCCCCTGAGTGTTAGATTTTTCGAGCCTTGTGCTGGAACTGAAAATTCATATAAAAGTGTTGACACAGTGTTCTCCGTTCAAATCAATGACATTGAAAAGGTTCTGCAAGAACCAGACGTTGTCCGTGCTGGGTCGAGGAGTGTTTATTATAAGTTTTTGTTTGATAATTAAATCAGTGTTCTTCAATGATCTCCTTTTTCATTGACATTTCCACCCCCTACTATTATTCCGACCCCTACTATTATTAAAATTTGGCAAATTTTCCACCCCTACTATTATTCCGACCCCTACTATTATTCGGATCACTAGAGTACCGTGCCCACTTACCTTACTATAAATGGACTTGTACAAAGTGATGGAGAATAGATGCATTAAATTTATATTTATTAAGATCTCAATCACTGTGTAGAAGGCCTGTGGTGACAGTACATATTATTGAAAATCAGTTGGATGCACTCACTGGACTGTCATACAGTGTATGACTGAATGCTATCAGGATAACATAATAACAAGCCCAATGCCCATTAATTTCCAATATATGGTGCTCCGGGGGACACAGTTTTTAGTTACCGTAATTATAAGGGAGAGGCAAGTTATACATTTTGAACTTCACATTCTTGGAGTTCTAAAGAAGTTAAAGGCAATATTATCAAGATCAAATCAAGGACATTCGATAAAGTTAGCCGGATTGTCATTCACATAACTTAGCTGCAGCATGCTGTGTCATTCTATAGGCTGCTTTCCAGATATATATACATTCTGGCAAAATGTTGCAATTTTCTTCCTTTTTTCCATGTTGTCCGTCACTTGCCGCTCATGGCACATTCATTGCTGACAATTAATTCCATCAATTCCATCATATTTCAACAGAATATAACCTTAAGTAAGACAAGGACACAATATTACCTAACTGAGTGAATCCTGGTGTGTTCTATGTCATGGGTTCGACTTTGGAGCATTTCTCGAAATATGAATTTCTCATGTCTTAAAACTGAATTTTTTCAAAGTCAATTTTTCTAACTTAGACCTATTCTAAGTAATGAAACTCAATCAAATGGTTATGTTTATGTTCTAAATTACTACAATACCCAAAATATTTCAACAAAATCTCAAATACAAAAAAGTTTGTTATGTTGCTATTTACAGTGCTTAGTTTGGGTGTATTTTATTCTGTTTTTTTATTGGCAGCAGCCGATCTGCAACTTGACATATTTTGTTGACCTACTTTTCTCCGACGTGTTTCCACTGTCCGTCAGAAAAATTGAATTAATTCTGAAATTACCGTCAGAACTCGGCACAAATTGCAGATGTTATCCAACACATATTCATTCTCAAGAATCAACAGGATTTTCGGAGATCAAGTGCATCTGTGGCTTTTGCCACGACGATAAACAGCAACTGACCCGTTACTGCCTGAATGACTGTATATCATTACTCTAGTGATCCGAATAATAGTAGGGGTCAGAATAATAGTAGGGGGTGGAAAATTTGCCAAATTTTAATAATAGTAGGGGTCGGAATAATAGTAGGGGTGGAAATGTCAATGAAAAAGGAGATCATTGAAGAACACTGATTTAATTATCAAACAAAAACTTATAATAAACACTCCTCGACCCAGCACGGGCAACGTCTGGTTCTTGCAGAACCTTTTCAATGTCATTGATTTGAACGGAGAACACTGCGTCAACACTTTTATACGAATTTTCAGTTCCAGCACAAGGCTCGAAAAATCTAACACTCAGGGGATCCTGAGCGGTAACACATGCTAATATTTTTCTTTGGTCGGATTCGGTCCACCAACTACTCAATTGTGTTCTAATTAAAGAAACTTTCAAACGCGAGACCCAGACGTTGATTAACTTCTTAGTTAATAACGCGTCAATTGTAAAAAAAAAACACAGACATAACGCGTTGTCACCTTTGTTCGCTTCACTGAACGATAAACAATACCCGCAGAGGGGGGTCTGTCTATTGCAAACAGCCGGCAGTTCATTTGATGACATGGTTACTCTTCGAGTCATTGTATATTCTTCAAATTGCATGGCGCCATGATGGCGGCACTGCAGCTTTGAACTTATGCCGACATCGTTGTATATTTCTACAAGAAAGGCGGCACTACGTCTTTGAAATGGACTGACTGTCAGTGAACTGAATGCCCTCGCCCTTGAATCTCATTGGACCAAAGGGGAGTTGATTGACATTCTCTCGATATCAGGGAACCTACGGCATTTTAATCAGCGATATTCTCGGCGGTGTCATTTGCAGCAAGTATACTTTGTTTGTATAAGTATACTTAGATGTTACTAGTACAGGCTATCGCTTATATACCAATAACTTGATTTTGGAGGGTGTTATGGTTTATTAACGGCCCTCCAGAAATGATTAACAGCCCGAGGGTTCATTAAAGGCCCGAGACGAAGTCGAGGGCCTTTAATGGCCCGAGGGCTGTTAATCATTTCTGGAGGGCCGTTAATAAACCATAACGCCCGACAAAATCAAGTTATTACTATTATTACCACTTTCTGAAATGAAACCCAACTAGAACATAGATGAGTGAGTAGGCAACAATATGTCAAATGAAATACATGTAATAACTCTTTTTTTCAAAACGATCACAATTCAAACCATGTGTCGTCTGTTCGTTGTCAAACAAATTGTCACGTGACTAATTATATTATTTACCACGAAAATAGGGACATATCTAACGAAAATTCAGTCAGAAATCTAATTTATTCCATTTGTTAGGCAACACTTACTTGTTGTTGGTCTGTTATTACATCATTTACATCTACTACAGTAAAATTTCAGTTTTATTCGTAATAATATACTATAAACTTGTTTTAACAGAAATTCCGAAATCCGAAATAAGGTTGCGTTCGATTGGATTTCTAGCAAATCGCAAACCGGATGCGGGCCGTTAATATCGTTAACGGCCCGCATCCGGTTTGATGCCGGGCGTTATGGCTTTTTACCGTTCGGGTAAAATACTGTTAATCTACTAGAGAACGCCCTCTAAAGTGGTAATAATAGTGTGGTGACTGCTAAATGAAATTAACTATTACCAAATACTTATTTTTTTATGAGTCCTGAAATTTGCGGGCAGGGGCCCACCTTTGTAATTGTTATCCATGCTCTGGAAGTTCGCTGAAACTTATAGTTTCCGTAACATTAGATTCCTTTTTTTTAGGAACCACCGTCGGTCCGTCGTGCATTCCTACTTTTATATTGCTTGTATGTTTGGCTGTTAAATTAATCGCTACGTTCGTTCCAATGAACTCACAAATATTATAACCATGACATCGCCGAGAACTGTGCTTGTATTGAACACATTGTGCTCATTAGTCATTACCGGTGGTTTATGATGCACTTTATTAACACAAAAATTACATCAGCCGAAGCCTCAAACAAGCAGCGAAAGCAGTTAACCAGCATCCAGCCAATATGGCAAAAGGCCATATTACGGAATACTTCTACTGATGTTATTATTATTATGTACGATTAATCGATTATAGTCGATTATTGACGACCGATTATCGATTATCAAAATAAATAATCGTGGCACCTCTAGTTACTTCCCATGGATCAAATCATTGATTATATTGCGATGCCAGACGGTTGCGCGAATTCTTTGAACGTATTCCGTTTCATGCATGCCATTTGATTAAAAACTACGAATAAAGCGATCATTGATGGAGTATGGGTGATCAAAATTAAATAATCGTAGGGGCTTGAATAAGAATCGTAGGGGGTGGATTTTTTCTCCAAAATTAACAATAGTACGGGTACGGTTATTCGGATCACTAGAGTATCAAAGAACACAAAAGAACATAATCACTATTAGTCCGTAAACCTGACTTTTATTATCAGAGCATAGCTCTATAAAAGTCAGGACTGTATATCACTGAAAGCAGTACTCCGTCACTAATCATTGGTATGGACATTTACTCGACTTTTCACAAGCGATAACACACACTAAAAAATATTATTTAACAACCAAAACTACCACATACTTGTAGATCAGAGCTTCTAGTACATTTCTAGTGTGGTGTCAATGCATGTTTCAGATGTTAGTCGTGACATTCTTCGCATAAAGCGAGAGCATATTTCTACCGCCTCGAACTTTCAGCCATTTTGTATTTGTAAAAATCCGTCAAAACAGTGAATAAGGAATCGGAAACGGAACGAACATAATTGGATTCCGGCTATAACATGTTCTTGTTTGTTTCGAGTTTATTTTCGATTCAAATATTTTTAAACTTTAAAAGCACATATAACAACAATGGATAACACGATGAGTTTGGAGACAACGATATATATATGTATATTCAAATGTTTTTAAAGGTTACCCATGCATATACTTTCTATTTTTGTTTTAAAATATGCATGTTCAGACCTGCACGTTTTGAGCTTTGGTGGGGGTATTTAATTAAAATTTCATCATGGGTCATGTTGGAAGGTGCGACCTTGTTTGGATATTAATCTCATATTAACCTCAATAATTCAGTATACTTTTAATTATCAGTGTGCTCTCGTTGCCTGTGAGCTTATTTTGACCCAAAGAGTCTATCCCCGCGTCGATTGGTAGAACATGACTATTTAAAATATGCGGAAACCGCATTAGAATGTCCTAACACACGTTAAAGTGTGCCATTAATATCATTGTCAGCATGTCTACCAACACGAAGAAAAGCCTCAATTTCCAAAAGCTGAGCATCTACCCAATACGCCAAACATATTTATGTGGCGTACATATGACCCATCGGCTGCCATTGTGTTTATATCTCCATACCTATGTGTGTGTATAGGTTCATGAGAAATAAACTTATTGATTATATATGTATATATGCATGTAACCATTTCATAATCACCATCGTCATCATCCGACATCAACATATTATTATTATTAAAATCATCATCGCCATGACATCATCATATATCATCAAATCATTTTTTTTAAGGGCGTGGCTAAAGTGCCTTATTAGGTGTCCAAATTATTATTCCAACCTCTTTCGTGAAGACCAAAATGTTTACATCCTAATTGAGTGAGAATTTTCCAAATTGACACCCTAACTTACCAACTGTCGTCAAATTGTAATATATATGTAAGGTAGCCATACGGTGTTTTAGCGGCGTAGGTAATCGGCTTTAACTAATTGACGACTCTTAGACTATAATATTCAGATAGTTGTCTCGGTTTCGACTCCATATTGTCGCCAATGCTTTGTCAACGTTATTGGCACGTATATCTTATATATATACGCATAGCGATGGCGACGTGGTCGGAACTTGGGCGTTTGATACCGAGACCACTATTTGAATATTAATGTGTGTTCCAGAACGAAAAAGTTGAAGAAAATCAACAAATTTGTTAATTTAAAAACAATTCAAACGTTAGTGTATTCCATGCCTCAGCCCGGACATATATACCAAATTTCATTAATATCCATTGAGAAACAACGGTCCAAACATAACACTCCGTTTACACATTTTATTTGGAGCCGGCCACGGCCTTGGCTTACACTTTATATTGTGTCCCCACACATATCGCCACGCCCTTGGTCATTGTTTCTTTGAAATCAAACTCCATTGTTTATTAAAACTTAAAATTCAAAAAATAGTTGTTGCTGTTGCTTTCACTCGGCCGATCGTCTGATCTCCTTTCCGGTTATGTAGTTGTAAGTTCGTTCCGCCTGTTCCGTTCCGTCAATTTACTACAGATAAAGTTTTAAATGTTGACAAATTAACGGTCTCGGATTTATCTCAAAGTTCGGATTATATTTCGAGAGTCAGGTATTGTACACAATGCCTTCGTAATCTGCCATTATCACTTGATCTTACAACATAATGGTAGCAGATAAAACCATCTAGTTATATGTGAATTTGGTGATTGAAATGAGGCGGGGTAGTGTCTAATTTTTTGCCGAAATAGTTTTTCGGCAAGCAGTCTACCATGTATTTTTAAAACAACTACAAATGTCACATTTTTATTTTTTTCGTCGGGTAGCTTGTTGATACTCACTCAGAACAGATTAGTCTTCAACATAATTTATATACAATGTTTGTATTTTCATGTTATAAGTGGGAAAAAAATTCATAATAATGGAAAAGCACTTGGAGGTCGTGAATAAAGCTACGGCGGCCCAACTATTCGAGAGCGTCTAGCTCTGTTTGAATAGTTGGGTTCACCAACTAAATCACTATTAACAATTTCTGGACAACCCGCACTTATTTATTGGGACAACCCGCCCCGAAAACAGCAGAGGGGCAGGTTGTCTCGGGGGCGGTAGTCCCGTTCCCAAACCTTTGGTCTGATTCAAGGGGCGTTTTGGTTTGATCCAATTTCAAGGGGGGGGGGTGCAAATGGAATTATGCAAAACCTTGTCTCTGGTCTGATTCAAGGGGGTGCAGTTGGAATTATCAAGGTGGACACCCACCCCCAAACGGATACCCTCCAACCACGTCCCTGCTACTAAGTTCCCATGGATCTAAAATTACATGAACACGTACGTGTTTCTTTCGGAGCGGCCCCCATGACAGACAAGTACATGAAGCTGACAGGTGTGAAGATGGTGTATATTCTTGTTTAAGAGTTGCTGATGCTGTGTTCCACAATTTTATGATGCCATCTGGGCTCGAATGAATCAGTTTATCGCCATTTGTGGATAGTTTCGAACGCGATAAGCTCGCCATGCTCGCACGTGGTATCTTTGCGCATGACGTGTTGAAGTTTCCGGTTGTTTTAAAAACAAAAGCAGAGACAAGGAAGCGGACGCCGCCAAATACAGCATCCAGGAATAACATATATATGCGTCGTTACTGACTGACATGGCGACCAGGCCACATGTATACAATGTACCATCTCATCCATCTGGCTTCAAAGTTTATAATACAGAGCGAAAAAGAGTATATTAGACAATTCAGCCAAACCTAAAATAAGAACTGAGTGACGTGTGGAATATATAAAATATAACAGAAAATGGAAACAACTCAGTCTGTTATGTTATAAATACTATAAATCATTCAAGATTATACTTCTCCATTTCTCTCACATCAGTCCGACGTGCATGTGCATATCTAGAAGATAAAAGGAAAATTGTTGGCTAGATCTATATCTGCGTGATATCAATGATGGCTGATATAGGCCTGTCTGACTATCCCAATTTTAAAGGCCCACTTAATTTTTGAATCACCAGTTAACATTATGTACAACATATTCCATAGTATATACCATTTGAAAGAGGAAGCTACAAACCATCGTATTATCAACTGATCTGGTCGAATAAACTGAGAACATGTTTTGTCGAGGTACCGAGATGTGTTCTGTGCTTAATTTTGATCCGGACTGTACTGTAAAGAATATTATTCTCAACGGAAGGGTATAACTCTATCTCTTAGTTTGAATTATGATGCATTCTGGGTTGACAACGGGGGAAGTCATTGAACGAATGACGAATCTCAGAATCTCTATCACTTGGTGGACACTCCCAGGCCACAGCTGTTCCGTATTCTGGTGGAATAAAAAAAGATATATATATATATATATATATATATATTTCTCCAAATGGTATATAATATGGAAAATGTTGTGTATAATGTTATCTGGGCATTCGAAAATTAAGTGGCCCTTTAAAATAAACATTCAGATGAGTCCATTCTTTTATGACAATTTTAACTCAACCGTGAAATAACACGCATTTATAAGCGAGATCACTGAGTCGCTAGCATATTGGTTCCATCCAGTTCCCATTCCGCGGTTTAAGTGCTTCATGTCAAAGTTCTGGAGTAGTATTCCAAATTCAAATTCAAAATTCAAATAATTTTATTGGAATGAATCCGATATCCGCCTGGATTATCACCAAAAAAAAACCCCACAAACACAGATATATCTATATAAACAGTGGCATAAAATTACAACAACAAAAAACCCCAAACAAACATATCATTTGTGTACTTGCATGCCGCTTGCATATTTATACACGGGTATAATATGTGATATATAGATTGGATAGGTCAACTTTTGACCATTACCACCTTCAAGTATACATATAAGCAATATATTTAGACAGTTTGTTATATTATTGTTTGAACGACTCATATGTAACGGGCAGGCTCTTCGTGTAACCAACTATTACGATATTAGCTATTTTCGTTTCACATACATGTCATATACTTCGTTAATACACATTATATTAATATCCATATCATTTGATTGTAAAATGAAAACAACCTTTTCGTCATCACGGAATGTCGCATTGTCGTGGATAATAACTAGCAGCGCTCTAATTAAAGCAGATCTTTCATTTCCAATCTTGTGAGAATATTAAATGTTTCTCGTCTTCAGTTTGCATTGAACGAAGGGAACATTTCCTTTTATCTAACGTATCACTCTTATGCCGTCCTGTTTCAACTAGGAGTTTATATATTCCATATATGGAGCTTTGGAATATTCATCAATTCCATATATTGACATTACTGCTACATATATACTAATGTTGTGATGCCATTAGCGCAAGCATCGTCGTCATCGCTGTCATCATCATCATCATCATCATCATCATCGTCGTCGTCGTTAATTATTGATGTTGAACACTAGAATTACCCACTTAATTTTCGAACCTCCAGATCACATTATATAAAATATATGCCATATTATATACATGTACCATTTGAAAGAGGAAATTACATGAAATGACACTGTAGCTCAACTTGGAAAGGGAATAATTAAATGTATTACAGTCAATGGAGCGATTAAGAATGTGGAAAGTTAAATGTCTAATACTAGTTTATAGACATGAAGAGAAAAGTAAAATCCAAGATGGCTGCTGGCGGCCATGTTTTCGGCCATATAACCTCAAAATGAGTCGTTCCCATCTACATGTCATCGTTAACGTCCATGACAAATTTTATGACGATCAGACTAAAGGTACGACCTGTAGCCCATGCTAAAGAATTTAGTCATACAAAGAGTAAAATCCAAGATGGCTGCTGGCGGCCATGTTTTTTGGCCGAATGACCCCAAAATGACTCGTTCCCATCTAAATGTAATTATTAACATTCATGACAAATTTTATGATGATCAGACTAAAGGTACGACATGTAGCCAGTGCTAAAGAATTTAGTCATACAAAGAGTAAAATCCAAGATGGCTGCTGGCGGCCATGTTTTCGGCCGAATGACCCCAAAATGAGTCGTTCCCATCTACATGTCATCGTTAACATCCATGACAAATTATATGATGATCAGACTAAAGGTACGACCTGTAGCCCATGCTAAAGAATTTAGTCATACAAAGAGTAAAATCCAAGATGGCTGCTGGCGACCATGATTTTTGGCCTAATGACCCCAAAATTACTCGTTCCCATCTACATGTCAATATTAACATCCATGACAAATTTCATGATGATTAGACTAAAGGTACGACATGTAGCCAGTGCTGACGAATTTAGACATACAAAGAGTAAAATCCAAGATGGCTGCTGGCGGCCATGTTTTTTGTCCGAATGACCCCAAAATTACTGGTTCCCATCTACATGTCAATATTAATGATGACATAATTTATGATGATCAGACTAAAAGTACGACCTGTAGCCCGTGCTAAAGAATTTAGTCATACAAAGAGTAAAATCCAAGATGGCTGCTGGCGACCATGATTTTTGGCCAAATGACCCCAAAATTACTCGTTCCCATCTACATGTCAATATTAACATCCATGACAAATTTCATGAGGATCAGACAAACAGTACGGCCTGTAGCCCGTGCTAATGGATTGAATTTTGAAATCCAAGATGGCCACTGGCGGTCATGTTTTTATTCCGAATGACCCCAAAATTAATCATTCTGGTCTAAATGTTGATGTCAACAGCTATGACAAATTTCATAATGAGCCGACCAAAGGTACGACCTGTAGCCTGCATTGTTGACGCCTTACGTACACACGCACACACGGACGACGGACGACAAAGCCATGGCAATAGCTCAAACTTTACAAAGTAAAGTTGACCTAATAATAGTTAATGGTGGTTTGTGAAAACAATTACATGCATCGCACATTTAATAGCAATCTATTTCAAACCAATAGTCTCAATTTTCGAACCAATAGTCGTTCTTGGATTCAATAAGAGACAATTCCGTTTTAATAGATATAGATTCATAATCAATGTTGACGATGCAGAATTAATGTTCTATTTTAATTTAATAGTTTTCAGTTTTCAACTAATATCTATTAACAAACAATTAGTACAGCTATCGCATATTCAATAAACGTACATTCCGTTTCAATAGCCATATTTTCTAAATCAATAGACATATTTCAAATCAATAGACGATTTCCCACGATCAATGATTATCGTTATCAAACTAATAGACCTTATTGTCATTCTTATATTTAATAGATATAAATTATCACCAATGCACAATTAATGACAATCAATATCTAACAGCGAAATCAACAACTATTTCCGGTAATGATCCAACTTATAAAACTAACAACTAAATGTAAAACTAATAACTAAATGTTAAACTAATAACTAAATGTAAAACTAATTAGTAGGCCTATTATGTTTCTATTTGACTATTATATATTATTATACGGTATATATCATATATGCAACGCCAGATATTGTTGATTAATCCTTTCTTATCGAAGTTGTTTCCGTTACCTGTTTATCGTCGTTTCGCTTTTTTGATTTGTCGTAATATTAGGCGTAGCGGATTAGATAGTTTGTTGTATATTTACCGAAATTAAATTACATCTTCTGCAAATGACATCTGGTGTCTTGGCTATATTACTAAACTTGGAAAAGCATTGGATGTCGCCTTTTGTGTTATGTTGTGGGAACAGGACATAATCTTCGTCCTACTGCAATTTCCTAAAATAACTCGTATCGCGTGAAACCCGACATGTGTTGTTCTGCGAGATATCCCCATAGATCCACTAATATGGCCAGATCAACATAGCAGTAAACACCCATGCATATGACGTAACAAGGGATCGCAGTATGTCTGCAGGTATTAGAAATACGGCAGTGGTATTATTATTATAATGCCTCATTCAAGTAATTTCAATTATTTATTTGTCACACGGTGAGGTCATCATCACACTTTCTGGATAAAATTACCCTTTTAAGTTGACAACAAACGCTCTTTAATGATAATTATTATTGCATCTCTAAGCAATATTAGGTCAACGACACCTATCCTCCCATGACACTCCAGTGTCAAATTACCTAAATGTGCCAATTTGCACACGTCTGAGCTGATACTAAACACTTTTCGTTGATCATAGACTTATATGTTAATATAATTTATTAGTCCCGTTTAAGTCATCTGAGGTCAAATGTGCCTATCCCATGATATTCCCCTGGTCAGGTGAACCATGTGTACAGATATTCATACATGTCGTATAAGCTGATAAGAAACCCTTCTTATTGCTCATATATGATAAAATATTGTTCTCCTCTATTAGTGTTAACGGCACTCCCCTGGTCAATTCACCCCTGCATGCCAATTCCCAACGATTAATTAATCAGTTAAATTAATTATTAGTGCGCCAAAGGCACCTGAACCATGACACCCAAATGACCGATGTGTAAACATTTTCAATGATCCAGCCGTTTGGTCGCCTATACGTCGCGTGAGAACCAGAAGGTGCTAACTACCATTACTCAAGTTTAGAGAAAATCGACATTGAAATTTTGAGCACCGGAATTTCGTACTAAAACCCATTTGTTATATGCGCGGAAGTTATATATTGTGCCCATGGTCAGACTTTATGTACATGTGAGGTTTCACGCCCGAACAAAACGGATTCACGGCGTGATATGTAAAAGTGTGTTTGCAGATAGAACCATTAGCACACAGAATGGTCAGATTATGTGCGGATCAGAATGACCTAGTAGATAGGACACTGTGGCACAATAAATCACGGACCTTCTCAAACTTGTGAGTTCTATCTACGATAATCTCTGGATAACCACACTTAAAATTGTATCCCGGGTTTTCACCTGGCACAAACCTCAGTCTGAAATGAAACCATGTCAGATTGACGATTGTGTCAGGTGGGACTATTCAATTTTGTGAATTTTATAAAGATTGTTTGGTGCAATATAATGAAGGACTTCGACCTGAATAAGCACAACCCAATGGTCAGTTAATAGACAGGATCAGACATACGTACGTGTAACTTGTAACGTGTGGTACTATTGTATTGTATAAAGGAGTGTCATTTGTGCATAAAAAGTTTCAGCATTATATACCTGATTTATTAATATCAACATCACAAGCAATGATATACAACAAGCCGAGATATTTTCAAAAACTTAATTCTCCCCTAAAACTGATTTCTATCTGAAAATACCTGTCAAGTCAGAATTAGCTAAAATTTTGTTATTTTTATAGGAAATGTTTTTGAAAAAATCCCATGACTTTGTCAGTTTTATGCATACAGCTGCACAACATGCACCACAATACGCACAAATTCTTCCCCAATATCAGACATGAAATGCTATAATCGTGTACCAGACCAGAATTAAGAAATAAAGTCAAACTTAACCCTACCCCAAGATAGTGTTCTCAATGCTTTCAATTTTATACTAAACTCGAAAGGTCATTCGTACTAGTTGACAGAAGATTCATATAACAAATTGCAATTGTTCTGCCCACGGATTATGTAATCTCATCTCCACTGTCACTGTCAAATGTGATGGTGTCGGTCAATAGAATTTCTGTGCAGCAGGAAGAATGGTTCAAACAACGCAGGCTGTCTATAATTGGCCGTCCATCCATAAATTGCTACGCTGGGAGTGGTTGATTTGGCAACGGTTGCAAGTCTCCACTGTTTTGCTATCATATCAATATGCTCTTTTTGAGTGTAGAATTAAAGATTCCTAACACGGTGGAAGTGCAGAAAGATCAACTATACCTTTTGCTGATTCTCGAACTTCTGCTGGAAAATTACCCACCTAGCTTAATTCACTTTTCTCGAATGTGGACCATACATGTATAAGGCTTCCAAAATGGCAACCATTTTTTACAAATATCACGAAAATTATTCTCTGCGTTTCCGAAAATGTAGCAAATTGTGACTAACTTGGTTATTTTACATGTTAGCTAATCAACTGATAACTAAATGATCTATTCTGGGTGTCTCATTTCCTTATGGGGCATAGCAAATAAATTTTAAAGTTGCCTTATCTGTTTTTTTCCGAGAACCTCTTTGATACTGGCTATATATTTTTAATAAATGGGCAGATCTTTGAAATGGAACTGAAATTAATCATAATCTGTGGCCATTCTGACCTACTAGGATGAAAATTGATCAACACGATATAGGGTGGAGGTCAAGATGGCAACATGGGAGTTACCGTGCGGCCATAGGTGATGTGAACATGTATTAATGGAGTTACTGCGTGGTCATGCATGATGTAAATAGGTGTACATGCTTAGCAATATGGTCATGAAAGGGTGGGGATGGTGAGATGTATATGTATGCAAGGAGTGAGTGCATGGTCATGTGTGATGTGGTGAATAGGTATACAGGGAGTGATTGTATGGTTTTTATGGTTATGACTACCCACTACATATGTACATAATGTACATAATGTGGTTTAATGGGCATTGGTGTGGTTTGTGAAATTAACGAGAGTAATACATGGTAATATGTATGTTGATTTATATATGGAGTGACTGTATGGTCATGGGTGGGATCCACATGTGCACCTTGTGTGGCTGTATTGCCATGGGTATGTGTATATGTATATTACGTACATGTGTTGGCTGTATGATTATGGGTGGGGTGAATGGATACATCGATGTGCAGCTATGTGTAATGCATAGAGGTGTACAGGGAATGGAAGTAGCCATAATGTGTATATGTGTACCTGATGTATGCTGAATGGTCATTGACAAGCGTGTGGATGGTCATGTGTGAATGTATATGTGTATATATCGAGTGGCTATATGACTACTGACATGGAAAATATGTTTACAGTGAGTGACTCTATGGCCAATAGTGAGTTGCATATGTTTTCAGGGACTCACGGTATGGCCAATGGTGAGGTGAACAGTTATACAAGGAGTGACTGTATGCTCATGAATGTGGTGAATAGGTATACATGGAGTGACTACAATGTCATGTATATGGTTAAGGGTCAGGTGTAGGCGTATACAGTAACCTAGTGGGCCTGCATGGCTGTATGGTCATGTGTAGGATG
This sequence comes from Siphonodentalium dalli, assembly GCA_032622095.1. Classification (NCBI taxonomy): domain Eukaryota; kingdom Metazoa; phylum Mollusca; class Scaphopoda; order Gadilida; family Siphonodentaliidae; genus Siphonodentalium; species Siphonodentalium dalli. The sequence continues at coordinate 150,998,113 of CP136066.1, forward strand.
TACGGGTATGCACAAGTGTGGCTATGGTTATGGAGAGGTATGTGCATAAAGTGAGTGGCTATATCGCCATTAGTGATGTGCATATGTTTAACAATGGAGTGATTATATGGTCATGGTTGGGAGTATACAGTAATGCTCTAATTAATCGGTGAGAGCTTTCCAATGAATGGCAACAAGCCATATTTCCGACTAAATCCTGAAAAGTTACCCATAATTATGTTGTGGTTATGGAGTCGATTAATGGTTACACTGGTGTAAATAAGGTTCCGAGCGACATCGAGCGGATGCGGGAGGAATATATAGGAGAGAATAAAATAGACACTGGGCCCTGATTGGTCAATAGCCTTGTGTGCTTTTCACATACAAAAATCATCACACCTCTTCCCTATGATTTCCCATAGGTAAAATAACAATTGGCACAGGAATTAACCCTTTGTAGTGAAGTTTGAATTTTTTGGTGTGGTCTAAAATATGACTGTATTTTTTTATGCGGTTCTGACACTAGTTACGAAAACATAAGATTTAAAGGCGAATTCCCTGCTAGACAGACATGATTTTTTTGTGTAAAAAGTTTCTCAAAATGTAAATTTTTCAGATTTAAAGAAAATTTTGGACCCAACATTTATATTGCCAACACTATACGCTAAAACGTTAGCACTGAGGCCTATGGAAAACATTTACACCAGTGTAACCTAAAGGGAAAATATGGCTTTTTATCATTTTTGATTCCTGGGAGTCACTTTAAAGCATTTTAATGCATTTTACAGAGCCTGGTCTTTCAGTCCAATAAATATCTCATGATTGGTGTGGCTATTCTTGCTGCTGATGTCTTCTTTCACTAACATCAGCCAAAAAAATAGTAAGATTTTTCATAAAAAATGCCAATTTTTCAAGGTATTTTCAAAAGTTTTCAAGGTGGTAATAGTCACATGATAATGCAAATGACCCATAACATGAGCATGTCAACGACACATATATCAATTGTTATAAGAACCTAATCTAACAAGTATTTTGGATTTTATAGCCAGTGATATACAGATATATATCATAAAAGTGTGTCATTTCCACTGGTGGGTATGGTCATTTGAAGGTTAATAGCACTAAAACTTGGACACGTTTAAGAAAATGCTTCAGCAATTCAAAGAGAGCATATCTTTATTCAACTAATTCAATATACACCCACATCCAGTTATCTTGGATCACCTTTGCAGACCTGAAAATGTCATATTTTATTCTTCAATGTGCTGATAAAGTCATGCGCTTGATGCTCAGCTGATCAGATCTGGACTCAATGACCTCACATCACCAGAAGTTCTCTCATGGAAAGAATATTGTACAGTCTTCCATAGCTGATCCAAGTTTGCAACACCAGACCCCTAAAACTGAGTGAAAATGGGGCCTGAACATGACTGGTGGTGGAAAATTGTGCTTTTTTGATGAATAATTTGTTAAAGGGGGTGGGGTTAAATTGTGTGTGATAAATAAAGAACCACAGAAGTGATATTGTTTTTGAACACATTTTTTCCATTGACGGGCAATTCTGAAGAAATGTAGGGAGTAACAATTATTCCGCGAAAAAGCGGGCTATCGCTTTAGGTTACACTGGTGTAAATAAGGTTCCGAGCGACATCTAGCGGATGCGGGAGGAATATATAGGAGAGAATAAAATAGACACTGGGCCCTGATTGGTCAATAGCCTTGTGTGCTTTTCACATACAAAAATCATCACACCTCTTCCCTATGATTTCCCATAGGTAAAATAACAATTGGCACAGGAATTAACCCTTTGTAGTGAAGTTTGAATTTTTTGGTGTGGTCTAAAATATGACTGTATTTTTTTATGCGGTTCTGACACTAGTTACGAAAACATAAGATTTAAAGGCGAATTCCCTGCTAGACAGACATGATTTTTTTGTGTAAAAAGTTTCTCAAAATGTAAATTTTTCAGATTTAAAGAAAATTTTGGACCCAACATTTATATTGCCAACACTATACGCTAAAACGTTAGCACTGAGGCCTATGGAAAACATTTACACCAGTGTAACCTAAAGGGAAAATATGGCTTTTTATCATTTTTGATTCCTGGGAGTCACTTTAAAGCATTTTAATGCATTTTACAGAGCCTGGTCTTTCAGTCCAATAAATATCTCATGATTGGTGTGGCTATTCTTGCTGCTGATGTCTTCTTTCACTAACATCAGCCAAAAAAATAGTAAGATTTTTCATAAAAAATGCCAATTTTTCAAGGTATTTTCAAAAGTTTTCAAGGTGGTAATAGTCACATGATAATGCAAATGACCCATAACATGAGCATGTCAACGACACATATATCAATTGTTATAAGAACCTAATCTAACAAGTATTTTGGATTTTATAGCCAGTGATATACAGATATATATCATAAAAGTGTGTCATTTCCACTGGTGGGTATGGTCATTTGAAGGTTAATAGCACTAAAACTTGGACACGTTTAAGAAAATGCTTCAGCAATTCAAAGAGAGCATATCTTTATTCAACTAATTCAATATACACCCACATCCAGTTATCTTGGATCACCTTTGCAGACCTGAAAATGTCATATTTTATTCTTCAATGTGCTGATAAAGTCATGCGCTTGATGCTCAGCTGATCAGATCTGGACTCAATGACCTCACATCACCAGAAGTTCTCTCATGGAAAGAATATTGTACAGTCTTCCATAGCTGATCCAAGTTTGCAACACCAGACCCCTAAAACTGAGTGAAAATGGGGCCTGAACATGACTGGTGGTGGAAAATTGTGCTTTTTTGATGAATAATTTGTTAAAGGGGGTGGGGTTAAATTGTGTGTGATAAATAAAGAACCACAGAAGTGATATTGTTTTTGAACACATTTTTTCCATTGACGGGCAATTCTGAAGAAATGTAGGGAGTAACAATTATTCCGCGAAAAAGCGGGCTATCGCTTTAGGTTACACTGGTGTAAATAAGGTTCCGAGCGACATCTAGCGGATGCGGGAGGAATATATAGGAGAGAATAAAATAGACACTGGGCCCTGATTGGTCAATAGCCTTGTGTGCTTTTCACATACAAAAATCATCACACCTCTTCCCTATGATTTCCCATAGGTAAAATAACAATTGGCACAGGAATTAACCCTTTGTAGTGAAGTTTGAATTTTTTGGTGTGGTCTAAAATATGACTGTATTTTTTTATGCGGTTCTGACACTAGTTACGAAAACATAAGATTTAAAGGCGAATTCCCTGCTAGACAGACATGATTTTTTTGTGTAAAAAGTTTCTCAAAATGTAAATTTTTCAGATTTAAAGAAAATTTTGGACCCAACATTTATATTGCCAACACTATACGCTAAAACGTTAGCACTGAGGCCTATGGAAAACATTTACACCAGTGTAACCTAAAGGGAAAATATGGCTTTTTATCATTTTTGATTCCTGGGAGTCACTTTAAAGCATTTTAATGCATTTTACAGAGCCTGGTCTTTCAGTCCAATAAATATCTCATGATTGGTGTGGCTATTCTTGCTGCTGATGTCTTCTTTCACTAACATCAGCCAAAAAAATAGTAAGATTTTTCATAAAAAATGCCAATTTTTCAAGGTATTTTCAAAAGTTTTCAAGGTGGTAATAGTCACATGATAATGCAAATGACCCATAACATGAGCATGTCAACGACACATATATCAATTGTTATAAGAACCTAATCTAACAAGTATTTTGGATTTTATAGCCAGTGATATACAGATATATATCATAAAAGTGTGTCATTTCCACTGGTGGGTATGGTCATTTGAAGGTTAATAGCACTAAAACTTGGACACGTTTAAGAAAATGCTTCAGCAATTCAAAGAGAGCATATCTTTATTCAACTAATTCAATATACACCCACATCCAGTTATCTTGGATCACCTTTGCAGACCTGAAAATGTCATATTTTATTCTTCAATGTGCCGATAAAGTCATGCGCTTGATGCTCAGCTGATCAGATCTGGACTCAATGACCTCACATCACCAGAAGTTCTCTCATGGAAAGAATATTGTACAGTCTTCCATAGCTGATCCAAGTTTGCAACACCAGACCCCTAAAACTGAGTGAAAATGGGGCCTGAACATGACTGGTGGTGGAAAATTGTGCTTTTTTGATGAATAATTTGTTAAAGGGGGTGGGGTTAAATTGTGTGTGATAAATAAAGAACCACAGAAGTGATATTGTTTTTGAACACATTTTTTCCATTGACGGGCAATTCTGAAGAAATGTAGGGAGTAACAATTATTCCGCGAAAAAGCGGGCTATCGCTTTAGGTTACACTGGTGTAAATAAGGTTCCGAGCGACATCTAGCGGATGCGGGAGGAATATATAGGAGAGAATAAAATAGACACTGGGCCCTGATTGGTCAATAGCCTTGTGTGCTTTTCACATACAAAAATCATCACACCTCTTCCCTATGATTTCCCATAGGTAAAATAACAATTGGCACAGGAATTAACCCTTTGTAGTGAAGTTTGAATTTTTTGGTGTGGTCTAAAATATGACTGTATTTTTTTATGCGGTTCTGACACTAGTTACGAAAACATAAGATTTAAAGGCGAATTCCCTGCTAGACAGACATGATTTTTTTGTGTAAAAAGTTTCTCAAAATGTAAATTTTTCAGATTTAAAGAAAATTTTGGACCCAACATTTATATTGCCAACACTATACGCTAAAACGTTAGCACTGAGGCCTATGGAAAACATTTACACCAGTGTAACCTAAAGGGAAAATATGGCTTTTTATCATTTTTGATTCCTGGGAGTCACTTTAAAGCATTTTAATGCATTTTACAGAGCCTGGTCTTTCAGTCCAATAAATATCTCATGATTGGTGTGGCTATTCTTGCTGCTGATGTCTTCTTTCACTAACATCAGCCAAAAAAATAGTAAGATTTTTCATAAAAAATGCCAATTTTTCAAGGTATTTTCAAAAGTTTTCAAGGTGGTAATAGTCACATGATAATGCAAATGACCCATAACATGAGCATGTCAACGACACATATATCAATTGTTATAAGAACCTAATCTAACAAGTATTTTGGATTTTATAGCCAGTGATATACAGATATATATCATAAAAGTGTGTCATTTCCACTGGTGGGTATGGTCATTTGAAGGTTAATAGCACTAAAACTTGGACACGTTTAAGAAAATGCTTCAGCAATTCAAAGAGAGCATATCTTTATTCAACTAATTCAATATACACCCACATCCAGTTATCTTGGATCACCTTTGCAGACCTGAAAATGTCATATTTTATTCTTCAATGTGCTGATAAAGTCATGCGCTTGATGCTCAGCTGATCAGATCTGGACTCAATGACCTCACATCACCAGAAGTTCTCTCATGGAAAGAATATTGTACAGTCTTCCATAGCTGATCCAAGTTTGCAACACCAGACCCCTAAAACTGAGTGAAAATGGGGCCTGAACATGACTGGTGGTGGAAAATTGTGCTTTTTTGATGAATAATTTGTTAAAGGGGGTGGGGTTAAATTGTGTGTGATAAATAAAGAACCACAGAAGTGATATTGTTTTTGAACACATTTTTTCCATTGACGGGCAATTCTGAAGAAATGTAGGGAGTAACAATTATTCCGCGAAAAAGCGGGCTATCGCTTTAGGTTACACTGGTGTAAATAAGGTTCCGAGCGACATCTAGCGGATGCGGGAGGAATATATAGGAGAGAATAAAATAGACACTGGGCCCTGATTGGTCAATAGCCTTGTGTGCTTTTCACATACAAAAATCATCACACCTCTTCCCTATGATTTCCCATAGGTAAAATAACAATTGGCACAGGAATTAACCCTTTGTAGTGAAGTTTGAATTTTTTGGTGTGGTCTAAAATATGACTGTATTTTTTTATGCGGTTCTGACACTAGTTACGAAAACATAAGATTTAAAGGCGAATTCCCTGCTAGACAGACATGATTTTTTTGTGTAAAAAGTTTCTCAAAATGTAAATTTTTCAGATTTAAAGAAAATTTTGGACCCAACATTTATATTGCCAACACTATACGCTAAAACGTTAGCACTGAGGCCTATGGAAAACATTTACACCAGTGTAACCTAAAGGGAAAATATGGCTTTTTATCATTTTTGATTCCTGGGAGTCACTTTAAAGCATTTTAATGCATTTTACAGAGCCTGGTCTTTCAGTCCAATAAATATCTCATGATTGGTGTGGCTATTCTTGCTGCTGATGTCTTCTTTCACTAACATCAGCCAAAAAAATAGTAAGATTTTTCATAAAAAATGCCAATTTTTCAAGGTATTTTCAAAAGTTTTCAAGGTGGTAATAGTCACATGATAATGCAAATGACCCATAACATGAGCATGTCAACGACACATATATCAATTGTTATAAGAACCTAATCTAACAAGTATTTTGGATTTTATAGCCAGTGATATACAGATATATATCATAAAAGTGTGTCATTTCCACTGGTGGGTATGGTCATTTGAAGGTTAATAGCACTAAAACTTGGACACGTTTAAGAAAATGCTTCAGCAATTCAAAGAGAGCATATCTTTATTCAACTAATTCAATATACACCCACATCCAGTTATCTTGGATCACCTTTGCAGACCTGAAAATGTCATATTTTATTCTTCAATGTGCTGATAAAGTCATGCGCTTGATGCTCAGCTGATCAGATCTGGACTCAATGACCTCACATCACCAGAAGTTCTCTCATGGAAAGAATATTGTACAGTCTTCCATAGCTGATCCAAGTTTGCAACACCAGACCCCTAAAACTGAGTGAAAATGGGGCCTGAACATGACTGGTGGTGGAAAATTGTGCTTTTTTGATGAATAATTTGTTAAAGGGGGTGGGGTTAAATTGTGTGTGATAAATAAAGAACCACAGAAGTGATATTGTTTTTGAACACATTTTTTCCATTGACGGGCAATTCTGAAGAAATGTAGGGAGTAACAATTATTCCGCGAAAAAGCGGGCTATCGCTTTAGGTTACACTGGTGTAAATAAGGTTCCGAGCGACATCTAGCGGATGCGGGAGGAATATATAGGAGAGAATAAAATAGACACTGGGCCCTGATTGGTCAATAGCCTTGTGTGCTTTTCACATACAAAAATCATCACACCTCTTCCCTATGATTTCCCATAGGTAAAATAACAATTGGCACAGGAATTAACCCTTTGTAGTGAAGTTTGAATTTTTTGGTGTGGTCTAAAATATGACTGTATTTTTTTATGCGGTTCTGACACTAGTTACGAAAACATAAGATTTAAAGGCGAATTCCCTGCTAGACAGACATGATTTTTTTGTGTAAAAAGTTTCTCAAAATGTAAATTTTTCAGATTTAAAGAAAATTTTGGACCCAACATTTATATTGCCAACACTATACGCTAAAACGTTAGCACTGAGGCCTATGGAAAACATTTACACCAGTGTAACCTAAAGGGAAAATATGGCTTTTTATCATTTTTGATTCCTGGGAGTCACTTTAAAGCATTTTAATGCATTTTACAGAGCCTGGTCTTTCAGTCCAATAAATATCTCATGATTGGTGTGGCTATTCTTGCTGCTGATGTCTTCTTTCACTAACATCAGCCAAAAAAATAGTAAGATTTTTCATAAAAAATGCCAATTTTTCAAGGTATTTTCAAAAGTTTTCAAGGTGGTAATAGTCACATGATAATGCAAATGACCCATAACATGAGCATGTCAACGACACATATATCAATTGTTATAAGAACCTAATCTAACAAGTATTTTGGATTTTATAGCCAGTGATATACAGATATATATCATAAAAGTGTGTCATTTCCACTGGTGGGTATGGTCATTTGAAGGTTAATAGCACTAAAACTTGGACACGTTTAAGAAAATGCTTCAGCAATTCAAAGAGAGCATATCTTTATTCAACTAATTCAATATACACCCACATCCAGTTATCTTGGATCACCTTTGCAGACCTGAAAATGTCATATTTTATTCTTCAATGTGCTGATAAAGTCATGCGCTTGATGCTCAGCTGATCAGATCTGGACTCAATGACCTCACATCACCAGAAGTTCTCTCATGGAAAGAATATTGTACAGTCTTCCATAGCTGATCCAAGTTTGCAACACCAGACCCCTAAAACTGAGTGAAAATGGGGCCTGAACATGACTGGTGGTGGAAAATTGTGCTTTTTTGATGAATAATTTGTTAAAGGGGGTGGGGTTAAATTGTGTGTGATAAATAAAGAACCACAGAAGTGATATTGTTTTTGAACACATTTTTTCCATTGACGGGCAATTCTGAAGAAATGTAGGGAGTAACAATTATTCCGCGAAAAAGCGGGCTATCGCTTTAGGTTACACTGGTGTAAATAAGGTTCCGAGCGACATCTAGCGGATGCGGGAGGAATATATAGGAGAGAATAAAATAGACACTGGGCCCTGATTGGTCAATAGCCTTGTGTGCTTTTCACATACAAAAATCATCACACCTCTTCCCTATGATTTCCCATAGGTAAAATAACAATTGGCACAGGAATTAACCCTTTGTAGTGAAGTTTGAATTTTTTGGTGTGGTCTAAAATATGACTGTATTTTTTTATGCGGTTCTGACACTAGTTACGAAAACATAAGATTTAAAGGCGAATTCCCTGCTAGACAGACATGATTTTTTTGTGTAAAAAGTTTCTCAAAATGTAAATTTTTCAGATTTAAAGAAAATTTTGGACCCAACATTTATATTGCCAACACTATACGCTAAAACGTTAGCACTGAGGCCTATGGAAAACATTTACACCAGTGTAACCTAAAGGGAAAATATGGCTTTTTATCATTTTTGATTCCTGGGAGTCACTTTAAAGCATTTTAATGCATTTTACAGAGCCTGGTCTTTCAGTCCAATAAATATCTCATGATTGGTGTGGCTATTCTTGCTGCTGATGTCTTCTTTCACTAACATCAGCCAAAAAAATAGTAAGATTTTTCATAAAAAATGCCAATTTTTCAAGGTATTTTCAAAAGTTTTCAAGGTGGTAATAGTCACATGATAATGCAAATGACCCATAACATGAGCATGTCAACGACACATATATCAATTGTTATAAGAACCTAATCTAACAAGTATTTTGGATTTTATAGCCAGTGATATACAGATATATATCATAAAAGTGTGTCATTTCCACTGGTGGGTATGGTCATTTGAAGGTTAATAGCACTAAAACTTGGACACGTTTAAGAAAATGCTTCAGCAATTCAAAGAGAGCATATCTTTATTCAACTAATTCAATATACACCCACATCCAGTTATCTTGGATCACCTTTGCAGACCTGAAAATGTCATATTTTATTCTTCAATGTGCTGATAAAGTCATGCGCTTGATGCTCAGCTGATCAGATCTGGACTCAATGACCTCACATCACCAGAAGTTCTCTCATGGAAAGAATATTGTACAGTCTTCCATAGCTGATCCAAGTTTGCAACACCAGACCCCTAAAACTGAGTGAAAATGGGGCCTGAACATGACTGGTGGTGGAAAATTGTGCTTTTTTGATGAATAATTTGTTAAAGGGGGTGGGGTTAAATTGTGTGTGATAAATAAAGAACCACAGAAGTGATATTGTTTTTGAACACATTTTTTCCATTGACGGGCAATTCTGAAGAAATGTAGGGAGTAACAATTATTCCGCGAAAAAGCGGGCTATCGCTTTAGGTTACACTGGTGTAAATAAGGTTCCGAGCGACATCTAGCGGATGCGGGAGGAATATATAGGAGAGAATAAAATAGACACTGGGCCCTGATTGGTCAATAGCCTTGTGTGCTTTTCACATACAAAAATCATCACACCTCTTCCCTATGATTTCCCATAGGTAAAATAACAATTGGCACAGGAATTAACCCTTTGTAGTGAAGTTTGAATTTTTTGGTGTGGTCTAAAATATGACTGTATTTTTTTATGCGGTTCTGACACTAGTTACGAAAACATAAGATTTAAAGGCGAATTCCCTGCTAGACAGACATGATTTTTTTGTGTAAAAAGTTTCTCAAAATGTAAATTTTTCAGATTTAAAGAAAATTTTGGACCCAACATTTATATTGCCAACACTATACGCTAAAACGTTAGCACTGAGGCCTATGGAAAACATTTACACCAGTGTAACCTAAAGGGAAAATATGGCTTTTTATCATTTTTGATTCCTGGGAGTCACTTTAAAGCATTTTAATGCATTTTACAGAGCCTGGTCTTTCAGTCCAATAAATATCTCATGATTGGTGTGGCTATTCTTGCTGCTGATGTCTTCTTTCACTAACATCAGCCAAAAAAATAGTAAGATTTTTCATAAAAAATGCCAATTTTTCAAGGTATTTTCAAAAGTTTTCAAGGTGGTAATAGTCACATGATAATGCAAATGACCCATAACATGAGCATGTCAACGACACATATATCAATTGTTATAAGAACCTAATCTAACAAGTATTTTGGATTTTATAGCCAGTGATATACAGATATATATCATAAAAGTGTGTCATTTCCACTGGTGGGTATGGTCATTTGAAGGTTAATAGCACTAAAACTTGGACACGTTTAAGAAAATGCTTCAGCAATTCAAAGAGAGCATATCTTTATTCAACTAATTCAATATACACCCACATCCAGTTATCTTGGATCACCTTTGCAGACCTGAAAATGTCATATTTTATTCTTCAATGTGCTGATAAAGTCATGCGCTTGATGCTCAGCTGATCAGATCTGGACTCAATGACCTCACATCACCAGAAGTTCTCTCATGGAAAGAATATTGTACAGTCTTCCATAGCTGATCCAAGTTTGCAACACCAGACCCCTAAAACTGAGTGAAAATGGGGCCTGAACATGACTGGTGGTGGAAAATTGTGCTTTTTTGATGAATAATTTGTTAAAGGGGGTGGGGTTAAATTGTGTGTGATAAATAAAGAACCACAGAAGTGATATTGTTTTTGAACACATTTTTTCCATTGACGGGCAATTCTGAAGAAATGTAGGGAGTAACAATTATTCCGCGAAAAAGCGGGCTATCGCTTTAGGTTACACTGGTGTAAATAAGGTTCCGAGCGACATCTAGCGGATGCGGGAGGAATATATAGGAGAGAATAAAATAGACACTGGGCCCTGATTGGTCAATAGCCTTGTGTGCTTTTCACATACAAAAATCATCACACCTCTTCCCTATGATTTCCCGTAGGTAAAATAACAATTGGCACAGGAATTAACCCTTTGTAGTGAAGTTTGAATTTTTTGGTGTGGTCTAAAATATGACTGTATTTTTTTATGCGGTTCTGACACTAGTTACGAAAACATAAGATTTAAAGGCGAATTCCCTGCTAGACAGACATGATTTTTTTGTGTAAAAAGTTTCTCAAAATGTAAATTTTTCAGATTTAAAGAAAATTTTGGACCCAACATTTATATTGCCAACACTATACGCTAAAACGTTAGCACTGAGGCCTATGGAAAACATTTACACCAGTGTAACCTAAAGGGAAAATATGGCTTTTTATCATTTTTGATTCCTGGGAGTCACTTTAAAGCATTTTAATGCATTTTACAGAGCCTGGTCTTTCAGTCCAATAAATATCTCATGATTGGTGTGGCTATTCTTGCTGCTGATGTCTTCTTTCACTAACATCAGCCAAAAAAATAGTAAGATTTTTCATAAAAAATGCCAATTTTTCAAGGTATTTTCAAAAGTTTTCAAGGTGGTAATAGTCACATGATAATGCAAATGACCCATAACATGAGCATGTCAACGACACATATATCAATTGTTATAAGAACCTAATCTAACAAGTATTTTGGATTTTATAGCCAGTGATATACAGATATATATCATAAAAGTGTGTCATTTCCACTGGTGGGTATGGTCATTTGAAGGTTAATAGCACTAAAACTTGGACACGTTTAAGAAAATGCTTCAGCAATTCAAAGAGAGCATATCTTTATTCAACTAATTCAATATACACCCACATCCAGTTATCTTGGATCACCTTTGCAGACCTGAAAATGTCATATTTTATTCTTCAATGTGCTGATAAAGTCATGCGCTTGATGCTCAGCTGATCAGATCTGGACTCAATGACCTCACATCACCAGAAGTTCTCTCATGGAAAGAATATTGTACAGTCTTCCATAGCTGATCCAAGTTTGCAACACCAGACCCCTAAAACTGAGTGAAAATGGGGCCTGAACATGACTGGTGGTGGAAAATTGTGCTTTTTTGATGAATAATTTGTTAAAGGGGGTGGGGTTAAATTGTGTGTGATAAATAAAGAACCACAGAAGTGATATTGTTTTTGAACACATTTTTTCCATTGACGGGCAATTCTGAAGAAATGTAGGGAGTAACAATTATTCCGCGAAAAAGCGGGCTATCGCTTTAGGTTACACTGGTGTAAATAAGGTTCCGAGCGACATCTAGCGGATGCGGGAGGAATATATAGGAGAGAATAAAATAGACACTGGGCCCTGATTGGTCAATAGCCTTGTGTGCTTTTCACATACAAAAATCATCACACCTCTTCCCTATGATTTCCCATAGGTAAAATAACAATTGGCACAGGAATTAACCCTTTGTAGTGAAGTTTGAATTTTTTGGTGTGGTCTAAAATATGACTGTATTTTTTTATGCGGTTCTGACACTAGTTACGAAAACATAAGATTTAAAGGCGAATTCCCTGCTAGACAGACATGATTTTTTTGTGTAAAAAGTTTCTCAAAATGTAAATTTTTCAGATTTAAAGAAAATTTTGGACCCAACATTTATATTGCCAACACTATACGCTAAAACGTTAGCACTGAGGCCTATGGAAAACATTTACACCAGTGTAACCTAAAGGGAAAATATGGCTTTTTATCATTTTTGATTCCTGGGAGTCACTTTAAAGCATTTTAATGCATTTTACAGAGCCTGGTCTTTCAGTCCAATAAATATCTCATGATTGGTGTGGCTATTCTTGCTGCTGATGTCTTCTTTCACTAACATCAGCCAAAAAAATAGTAAGATTTTTCATAAAAAATGCCAATTTTTCAAGGTATTTTCAAAAGTTTTCAAGGTGGTAATAGTCACATGATAATGCAAATGACCCATAACATGAGCATGTCAACGACACATATATCAATTGTTATAAGAACCTAATCTAACAAGTATTTTGGATTTTATAGCCAGTGATATACAGATATATATCATAAAAGTGTGTCATTTCCACTGGTGGGTATGGTCATTTGAAGGTTAATAGCACTAAAACTTGGACACGTTTAAGAAAATGCTTCAGCAATTCAAAGAGAGCATATCTTTATTCAACTAATTCAATATACACCCACATCCAGTTATCTTGGATCACCTTTGCAGACCTGAAAATGTCATATTTTATTCTTCAATGTGCTGATAAAGTCATGCGCTTGATGCTCAGCTGATCAGATCTGGACTCAATGACCTCACATCACCAGAAGTTCTCTCATGGAAAGAATATTGTACAGTCTTCCATAGCTGATCCAAGTTTGCAACACCAGACCCCTAAAACTGAGTGAAAATGGGGCCTGAACATGACTGGTGGTGGAAAATTGTGCTTTTTTGATGAATAATTTGTTAAAGGGGGTGGGGTTAAATTGTGTGTGATAAATAAAGAACCACAGAAGTGATATTGTTTTTGAACACATTTTTTCCATTGACGGGCAATTCTGAAGAAATGTAGGGAGTAACAATTATTCCGCGAAAAAGCGGGCTATCGCTTTAGGTTACACTGGTGTAAATAAGGTTCCGAGCGACATCTAGCGGATGCGGGAGGAATATATAGGAGAGAATAAAATAGACACTGGGCCCTGATTGGTCAATAGCCTTGTGTGCTTTTCACATAAAAAAATCATCACACCTCTTCCCTATGATTTCCCATAGGTAAAATAACAATTGGCACAGGAATTAACCCATTTGTAGTGAAGTTTGAATTTTTTGGTGTGGTCTAAAATATGACTGTATTTTTTTATGCGGTTCTGACACTAGTTACGAAAACATAAGATTTAAAGGCGAATTCCCTGCTAGACAGACATGATTTTTTTGTGTAAAAAGTTTCTCAAAATGTAAATTTTTCAGATTTAAAGAAAATTTTGGACCCAACATTTATATTGCCAACACTATACGCTAAAACGTTAGCACTGAGGCCTATGGAAAACATTTACACCAGTGTAACCTAAAGGGAAAATATGGCTTTTTATCATTTTTGATTCCTGGGAGTCACTTTAAAGCATTTTAATGCATTTTACAGAGCCTGGTCTTTCAGTCCAATAAATATCTCATGATTGGTGTGGCTATTCTTGCTGCTGATGTCTTCTTTCACTAACATCAGCCAAAAAAATAGTAAGATTTTTCATAAAAAATGCCAATTTTTCAAGGTATTTTCAAAAGTTTTCAAGGTGGTAATAGTCACATGATAATGCAAATGACCCATAACATGAGCATGTCAACGACACATATATCAATTGTTATAAGAACCTAATCTAACAAGTATTTTGGATTTTATAGCCAGTGATATACAGATATATATCATAAAAGTGTGTCATTTCCACTGGTGGGTATGGTCATTTGAAGGTTAATAGCACTAAAACTTGGACACGTTTAAGAAAATGCTTCAGCAATTCAAAGAGAGCATATCTTTATTCAACTAATTCAATATACACCCACATCCAGTTATCTTGGATCACCTTTGCAGACCTGAAAATGTCATATTTTATTCTTCAATGTGCTGATAAAGTCATGCGCTTGATGCTCAGCTGATCAGATCTGGACTCAATGACCTCACATCACCAGAAGTTCTCTCATGGAAAGAATATTGTACAGTCTTCCATAGCTGATCCAAGTTTGCAACACCAGACCCCTAAAACTGAGTGAAAATGGGGCCTGAACATGACTGGTGGTGGAAAATTGTGCTTTTTTGATGAATAATTTGTTAAAGGGGGTGGGGTTAAATTGTGTGTGATAAATAAAGAACCACAGAAGTGATATTGTTTTTGAACACATTTTTTCCATTGACGGGCAATTCTGAAGAAATGTAGGGAGTAACAATTATTCCGCGAAAAAGCGGGCTATCGCTTTAGGTTACACTGGTGTAAATAAGGTTCCGAGCGACATCTAGCGGATGCGGGAGGAATATATAGGAGAGAATAAAATAGACACTGGGCCCTGATTGGTCAATAGCCTTGTGTGCTTTTCACATACAAAAATCATCACACCTCTTCCCTATGATTTCCCATAGGTAAAATAACAATTGGCACAGGAATTAACCCTTTGTAGTGAAGTTTGAATTTTTTGGTGTGGTCTAAAATATGACTGTATTTTTTTATGCGGTTCTGACACTAGTTACGAAAACATAAGATTTAAAGGCGAATTCCCTGCTAGACAGACATGATTTTTTTGTGTAAAAAGTTTCTCAAAATGTAAATTTTTCAGATTTAAAGAAAATTTTGGACCCAACATTTATATTGCCAACACTATACGCTAAAACGTTAGCACTGAGGCCTATGGAAAACATTTACACCAGTGTAACCTAAAGGGAAAATATGGCTTTTTATCATTTTTGATTCCTGGGAGTCACTTTAAAGCATTTTAATGCATTTTACAGAGCCTGGTCTTTCAGTCCAATAAATATCTCATGATTGGTGTGGCTATTCTTGCTGCTGATGTCTTCTTTCACTAACATCAGCCAAAAAAATAGTAAGATTTTTCATAAAAAATGCCAATTTTTCAAGGTATTTTCAAAAGTTTTCAAGGTGGTAATAGTCACATGATAATGCAAATGACCCATAACATGAGCATGTCAACGACACATATATCAATTGTTATAAGAACCTAATCTAACAAGTATTTTGGATTTTATAGCCAGTGATATACAGATATATATCATAAAAGTGTGTCATTTCCACTGGTGGGTATGGTCATTTGAAGGTTAATAGCACTAAAACTTGGACACGTTTAAGAAAATGCTTCAGCAATTCAAAGAGAGCATATCTTTATTCAACTAATTCAATATACACCCACATCCAGTTATCTTGGATCACCTTTGCAGACCTGAAAATGTCATATTTTATTCTTCAATGTGCTGATAAAGTCATGCGCTTGATGCTCAGCTGATCAGATCTGGACTCAATGACCTCACATCACCAGAAGTTCTCTCATGGAAAGAATATTGTACAGTCTTCCATAGCTGATCCAAGTTTGCAACACCAGACCCCTAAAACTGAGTGAAAATGGGGCCTGAACATGACTGGTGGTGGAAAATTGTGCTTTTTTGATGAATAATTTGTTAAAGGGGGTGGGGTTAAATTGTGTGTGATAAATAAAGAACCACAGAAGTGATATTGTTTTTGAACACATTTTTTCCATTGACGGGCAATTCTGAAGAAATGTAGGGAGTAACAATTATTCCGCGAAAAAGCGGGCTATCGCTTTAGGTTACACTGGTGTAAATAAGGTTCCGAGCGACATCTAGCGGATGCGGGAGGAATATATAGGAGAGAATAAAATAGACACTGGGCCCTGATTGGTCAATAGCCTTGTGTGCTTTTCACATACAAAAATCATCACACCTCTTCCCTATGATTTCCCATAGGTAAAATAACAATTGGCACAGGAATTAACCCTTTGTAGTGAAGTTTGAATTTTTTGGTGTGGTCTAAAATATGACTGTATTTTTTTATGCGGTTCTGACACTAGTTACGAAAACATAAGATTTAAAGGCGAATTCCCTGCTAGACAGACATGATTTTTTTGTGTAAAAAGTTTCTCAAAATGTAAATTTTTCAGATTTAAAGAAAATTTTGGACCCAACATTTATATTGCCAACACTATACGCTAAAACGTTAGCACTGAGGCCTATGGAAAACATTTACACCAGTGTAACCTAAAGGGAAAATATGGCTTTTTATCATTTTTGATTCCTGGGAGTCACTTTAAAGCATTTTAATGCATTTTACAGAGCCTGGTCTTTCAGTCCAATAAATATCTCATGATTGGTGTGGCTATTCTTGCTGCTGATGTCTTCTTTCACTAACATCAGCCAAAAAAATAGTAAGATTTTTCATAAAAAATGCCAATTTTTCAAGGTATTTTCAAAAGTTTTCAAGGTGGTAATAGTCACATGATAATGCAAATGACCCATAACATGAGCATGTCAACGACACATATATCAATTGTTATAAGAACCTAATCTAACAAGTATTTTGGATTTTATAGCCAGTGATATACAGATATATATCATAAAAGTGTGTCATTTCCACTGGTGGGTATGGTCATTTGAAGGTTAATAGCACTAAAACTTGGACACGTTTAAGAAAATGCTTCAGCAATTCAAAGAGAGCATATCTTTATTCAACTAATTCAATATACACCCACATCCAGTTATCTTGGATCACCTTTGCAGACCTGAAAATGTCATATTTTATTCTTCAATGTGCTGATAAAGTCATGCGCTTGATGCTCAGCTGATCAGATCTGGACTCAATGACCTCACATCACCAGAAGTTCTCTCATGGAAAGAATATTGTACAGTCTTCCATAGCTGATCCAAGTTTGCAACACCAGACCCCTAAAACTGAGTGAAAATGGGGCCTGAACATGACTGGTGGTGGAAAATTGTGCTTTTTTGATGAATAATTTGTTAAAGGGGGTGGGGTTAAATTGTGTGTGATAAATAAAGAACCACAGAAGTGATATTGTTTTTGAACACATTTTTTCCATTGACGGGCAATTCTGAAGAAATGTAGGGAGTAACAATTATTCCGCGAAAAAGCGGGCTATCGCTTTAGGTTACACTGGTGTAAATAAGGTTCCGAGCGACATCTAGCGGATGCGGGAGGAATATATAGGAGAGAATAAAATAGACACTGGGCCCTGATTGGTCAATAGCCTTGTGTGCTTTTCACATACAAAAATCATCACACCTCTTCCCTATGATTTCCCATAGGTAAAATAACAATTGGCACAGGAATTAACCCTTTGTAGTGAAGTTTGAATTTTTTGGTGTGGTCTAAAATATGACTGTATTTTTTTATGCGGTTCTGACACTAGTTACGAAAACATAAGATTTAAAGGCGAATTCCCTGCTAGACAGACATGATTTTTTTGTGTAAAAAGTTTCTCAAAATGTAAATTTTTCAGATTTAAAGAAAATTTTGGACCCAACATTTATATTGCCAACACTATACGCTAAAACGTTAGCACTGAGGCCTATGGAAAACATTTACACCAGTGTAACCTAAAGGGAAAATATGGCTTTTTATCATTTTTGATTCCTGGGAGTCACTTTAAAGCATTTTAATGCATTTTACAGAGCCTGGTCTTTCAGTCCAATAAATATCTCATGATTGGTGTGGCTATTCTTGCTGCTGATGTCTTCTTTCACTAACATCAGCCAAAAAAATAGTAAGATTTTTCATAAAAAATGCCAATTTTTCAAGGTATTTTCAAAAGTTTTCAAGGTGGTAATAGTCACATGATAATGCAAATGACCCATAACATGAGCATGTCAACGACACATATATCAATTGTTATAAGAACCTAATCTAACAAGTATTTTGGATTTTATAGCCAGTGATATACAGATATATATCATAAAAGTGTGTCATTTCCACTGGTGGGTATGGTCATTTGAAGGTTAATAGCACTAAAACTTGGACACGTTTAAGAAAATGCTTCAGCAATTCAAAGAGAGCATATCTTTATTCAACTAATTCAATATACACCCACATCCAGTTATCTTGGATCACCTTTGCAGACCTGAAAATGTCATATTTTATTCTTCAATGTGCTGATAAAGTCATGCGCTTGATGCTCAGCTGATCAGATCTGGACTCAATGACCTCACATCACCAGAAGTTCTCTCATGGAAAGAATATTGTACAGTCTTCCATAGCTGATCCAAGTTTGCAACACCAGACCCCTAAAACTGAGTGAAAATGGGGCCTGAACATGACTGGTGGTGGAAAATTGTGCTTTTTTGATGAATAATTTGTTAAAGGGGGTGGGGTTAAATTGTGTGTGATAAATAAAGAACCACAGAAGTGATATTGTTTTTGAACACATTTTTTCCATTGACGGGCAATTCTGAAGAAATGTAGGGAGTAACAATTATTCCGCGAAAAAGCGGGCTATCGCTTTAGGTTACACTGGTGTAAATAAGGTTCCGAGCGACATCTAGCGGATGCGGGAGGAATATATAGGAGAGAATAAAATAGACACTGGGCCCTGATTGGTCAATAGCCTTGTGTGCTTTTCACATACAAAAATCATCACACCTCTTCCCTATGATTTCCCGTAGGTAAAATAACAATTGGCACAGGAATTAACCCTTTGTAGTGAAGTTTGAATTTTTTGGTGTGGTCTAAAATATGACTGTATTTTTTTATGCGGTTCTGACACTAGTTACGAAAACATAAGATTTAAAGGCGAATTCCCTGCTAGACAGACATGATTTTTTTGTGTAAAAAGTTTCTCAAAATGTAAATTTTTCAGATTTAAAGAAAATTTTGGACCCAACATTTATATTGCCAACACTATACGCTAAAACGTTAGCACTGAGGCCTATGGAAAACATTTACACCAGTGTAACCTAAAGGGAAAATATGGCTTTTTATCATTTTTGATTCCTGGGAGTCACTTTAAAGCATTTTAATGCATTTTACAGAGCCTGGTCTTTCAGTCCAATAAATATCTCATGATTGGTGTGGCTATTCTTGCTGCTGATGTCTTCTTTCACTAACATCAGCCAAAAAAATAGTAAGATTTTTCATAAAAAATGCCAATTTTTCAAGGTATTTTCAAAAGTTTTCAAGGTGGTAATAGTCACATGATAATGCAAATGACCCATAACATGAGCATGTCAACGACACATATATCAATTGTTATAAGAACCTAATCTAACAAGTATTTTGGATTTTATAGCCAGTGATATACAGATATATATCATAAAAGTGTGTCATTTCCACTGGTGGGTATGGTCATTTGAAGGTTAATAGCACTAAAACTTGGACACGTTTAAGAAAATGCTTCAGCAATTCAAAGAGAGCATATCTTTATTCAACTAATTCAATATACACCCACATCCAGTTATCTTGGATCACCTTTGCAGACCTGAAAATGTCATATTTTATTCTTCAATGTGCTGATAAAGTCATGCGCTTGATGCTCAGCTGATCAGATCTGGACTCAATGACCTCACATCACCAGAAGTTCTCTCATGGAAAGAATATTGTACAGTCTTCCATAGCTGATCCAAGTTTGCAACACCAGACCCCTAAAACTGAGTGAAAATGGGGCCTGAACATGACTGGTGGTGGAAAATTGTGCTTTTTTGATGAATAATTTGTTAAAGGGGGTGGGGTTAAATTGTGTGTGATAAATAAAGAACCACAGAAGTGATATTGTTTTTGAACACATTTTTTCCATTGACGGGCAATTCTGAAGAAATGTAGGGAGTAACAATTATTCCGCGAAAAAGCGGGCTATCGCTTTAGGTTACACTGGTGTAAATAAGGTTCCGAGCGACATCTAGCGGATGCGGGAGGAATATATAGGAGAGAATAAAATAGACACTGGGCCCTGATTGGTCAATAGCCTTGTGTGCTTTTCACATACAAAAATCATCACACCTCTTCCCTATGATTTCCCATAGGTAAAATAACAATTGGCACAGGAATTAACCCTTTGTAGTGAAGTTTGAATTTTTTGGTGTGGTCTAAAATATGACTGTATTTTTTTATGCGGTTCTGACACTAGTTACGAAAACATAAGATTTAAAGGCGAATTCCCTGCTAGACAGACATGATTTTTTTGTGTAAAAAGTTTCTCAAAATGTAAATTTTTCAGATTTAAAGAAAATTTTGGACCCAACATTTATATTGCCAACACTATACGCTAAAACGTTAGCACTGAGGCCTATGGAAAACATTTACACCAGTGTAACCTAAAGGGAAAATATGGCTTTTTATCATTTTTGATTCCTGGGAGTCACTTTAAAGCATTTTAATGCATTTTACAGAGCCTGGTCTTTCAGTCCAATAAATATCTCATGATTGGTGTGGCTATTCTTGCTGCTGATGTCTTCTTTCACTAACATCAGCCAAAAAAATAGTAAGATTTTTCATAAAAAATGCCAATTTTTCAAGGTATTTTCAAAAGTTTTCAAGGTGGTAATAGTCACATGATAATGCAAATGACCCATAACATGAGCATGTCAACGACACATATATCAATTGTTATAAGAACCTAATCTAACAAGTATTTTGGATTTTATAGCCAGTGATATACAGATATATATCATAAAAGTGTGTCATTTCCACTGGTGGGTATGGTCATTTGAAGGTTAATAGCACTAAAACTTGGACACGTTTAAGAAAATGCTTCAGCAATTCAAAGAGAGCATATCTTTATTCAACTAATTCAATATACACCCACATCCAGTTATCTTGGATCACCTTTGCAGACCTGAAAATGTCATATTTTATTCTTCAATGTGCTGATAAAGTCATGCGCTTGATGCTCAGCTGATCAGATCTGGACTCAATGACCTCACATCACCAGAAGTTCTCTCATGGAAAGAATATTGTACAGTCTTCCATAGCTGATCCAAGTTTGCAACACCAGACCCCTAAAACTGAGTGAAAATGGGGCCTGAACATGACTGGTGGTGGAAAATTGTGCTTTTTTGATGAATAATTTGTTAAAGGGGGTGGGGTTAAATTGTGTGTGATAAATAAAGAACCACAGAAGTGATATTGTTTTTGAACACATTTTTTCCATTGACGGGCAATTCTGAAGAAATGTAGGGAGTAACAATTATTCCGCGAAAAAGCGGGCTATCGCTTTAGGTTACACTGGTGTAAATAAGGTTCCGAGCGACATCTAGCGGATGCGGGAGGAATATATAGGAGAGAATAAAATAGACACTGGGCCCTGATTGGTCAATAGCCTTGTGTGCTTTTCACATAAAAAAATCATCACACCTCTTCCCTATGATTTCCCATAGGTAAAATAACAATTGGCACAGGAATTAACCCATTTGTAGTGAAGTTTGAATTTTTTGGTGTGGTCTAAAATATGACTGTATTTTTTTATGCGGTTCTGACACTAGTTACGAAAACATAAGATTTAAAGGCGAATTCCCTGCTAGACAGACATGATTTTTTTGTGTAAAAAGTTTCTCAAAATGTAAATTTTTCAGATTTAAAGAAAATTTTGGACCCAACATTTATATTGCCAACACTATACGCTAAAACGTTAGCACTGAGGCCTATGGAAAACATTTACACCAGTGTAACCTAAAGGGAAAATATGGCTTTTTATCATTTTTGATTCCTGGGAGTCACTTTAAAGCATTTTAATGCATTTTACAGAGCCTGGTCTTTCAGTCCAATAAATATCTCATGATTGGTGTGGCTATTCTTGCTGCTGATGTCTTCTTTCACTAACATCAGCCAAAAAAATAGTAAGATTTTTCATAAAAAATGCCAATTTTTCAAGGTATTTTCAAAAGTTTTCAAGGTGGTAATAGTCACATGATAATGCAAATGACCCATAACATGAGCATGTCAACGACACATATATCAATTGTTATAAGAACCTAATCTAACAAGTATTTTGGATTTTATAGCCAGTGATATACAGATATATATCATAAAAGTGTGTCATTTCCACTGGTGGGTATGGTCATTTGAAGGTTAATAGCACTAAAACTTGGACACGTTTAAGAAAATGCTTCAGCAATTCAAAGAGAGCATATCTTTATTCAACTAATTCAATATACACCCACATCCAGTTATCTTGGATCACCTTTGCAGACCTGAAAATGTCATATTTTATTCTTCAATGTGCTGATAAAGTCATGCGCTTGATGCTCAGCTGATCAGATCTGGACTCAATGACCTCACATCACCAGAAGTTCTCTCATGGAAAGAATATTGTACAGTCTTCCATAGCTGATCCAAGTTTGCAACACCAGACCCCTAAAACTGAGTGAAAATGGGGCCTGAACATGACTGGTGGTGGAAAATTGTGCTTTTTTGATGAATAATTTGTTAAAGGGGGTGGGGTTAAATTGTGTGTGATAAATAAAGAACCACAGAAGTGATATTGTTTTTGAACACATTTTTTCCATTGACGGGCAATTCTGAAGAAATGTAGGGAGTAACAATTATTCCGCGAAAAAGCGGGCTATCGCTTTAGGTTACACTGGTGTAAATAAGGTTCCGAGCGACATCTAGCGGATGCGGGAGGAATATATAGGAGAGAATAAAATAGACACTGGGCCCTGATTGGTCAATAGCCTTGTGTGCTTTTCACATACAAAAATCATCACACCTCTTCCCTATGATTTCCCATAGGTAAAATAACAATTGGCACAGGAATTAACCCTTTGTAGTGAAGTTTGAATTTTTTGGTGTGGTCTAAAATATGACTGTATTTTTTTATGCGGTTCTGACACTAGTTACGAAAACATAAGATTTAAAGGCGAATTCCCTGCTAGACAGACATGATTTTTTTGTGTAAAAAGTTTCTCAAAATGTAAATTTTTCAGATTTAAAGAAAATTTTGGACCCAACATTTATATTGCCAACACTATACGCTAAAACGTTAGCACTGAGGCCTATGGAAAACATTTACACCAGTGTAACCTAAAGGGAAAATATGGCTTTTTATCATTTTTGATTCCTGGGAGTCACTTTAAAGCATTTTAATGCATTTTACAGAGCCTGGTCTTTCAGTCCAATAAATATCTCATGATTGGTGTGGCTATTCTTGCTGCTGATGTCTTCTTTCACTAACATCAGCCAAAAAAATAGTAAGATTTTTCATAAAAAATGCCAATTTTTCAAGGTATTTTCAAAAGTTTTCAAGGTGGTAATAGTCACATGATAATGCAAATGACCCATAACATGAGCATGTCAACGACACATATATCAATTGTTATAAGAACCTAATCTAACAAGTATTTTGGATTTTATAGCCAGTGATATACAGATATATATCATAAAAGTGTGTCATTTCCACTGGTGGGTATGGTCATTTGAAGGTTAATAGCACTAAAACTTGGACACGTTTAAGAAAATGCTTCAGCAATTCAAAGAGAGCATATCTTTATTCAACTAATTCAATATACACCCACATCCAGTTATCTTGGATCACCTTTGCAGACCTGAAAATGTCATATTTTATTCTTCAATGTGCTGATAAAGTCATGCGCTTGATGCTCAGCTGATCAGATCTGGACTCAATGACCTCACATCACCAGAAGTTCTCTCATGGAAAGAATATTGTACAGTCTTCCATAGCTGATCCAAGTTTGCAACACCAGACCCCTAAAACTGAGTGAAAATGGGGCCTGAACATGACTGGTGGTGGAAAATTGTGCTTTTTTGATGAATAATTTGTTAAAGGGGGTGGGGTTAAATTGTGTGTGATAAATAAAGAACCACAGAAGTGATATTGTTTTTGAACACATTTTTTCCATTGACGGGCAATTCTGAAGAAATGTAGGGAGTAACAATTATTCCGCGAAAAAGCGGGCTATCGCTTTAGGTTACACTGGTGTAAATAAGGTTCCGAGCGACATCTAGCGGATGCGGGAGGAATATATAGGAGAGAATAAAATAGACACTGGGCCCTGATTGGTCAATAGCCTTGTGTGCTTTTCACATACAAAAATCATCACACCTCTTCCCTATGATTTCCCATAGGTAAAATAACAATTGGCACAGGAATTAACCCTTTGTAGTGAAGTTTGAATTTTTTGGTGTGGTCTAAAATATGACTGTATTTTTTTATGCGGTTCTGACACTAGTTACGAAAACATAAGATTTAAAGGCGAATTCCCTGCTAGACAGACATGATTTTTTTGTGTAAAAAGTTTCTCAAAATGTAAATTTTTCAGATTTAAAGAAAATTTTGGACCCAACATTTATATTGCCAACACTATACGCTAAAACGTTAGCACTGAGGCCTATGGAAAACATTTACACCAGTGTAACCTAAAGGGAAAATATGGCTTTTTATCATTTTTGATTCCTGGGAGTCACTTTAAAGCATTTTAATGCATTTTACAGAGCCTGGTCTTTCAGTCCAATAAATATCTCATGATTGGTGTGGCTATTCTTGCTGCTGATGTCTTCTTTCACTAACATCAGCCAAAAAAATAGTAAGATTTTTCATAAAAAATGCCAATTTTTCAAGGTATTTTCAAAAGTTTTCAAGGTGGTAATAGTCACATGATAATGCAAATGACCCATAACATGAGCATGTCAACGACACATATATCAATTGTTATAAGAACCTAATCTAACAAGTATTTTGGATTTTATAGCCAGTGATATACAGATATATATCATAAAAGTATGTCATTTCCACTGGTGGGTATGGTCATTTGAAGGTTAATAGCACTAAAACTTGGACACGTTTAAGAAAATGCTTCAGCAATTCAAAGAGAGCATATCTTTATTCAACTAATTCAATATACACCCACATCCAGTTATCTTGGATCACCTTTGCAGACCTGAAAATGTCATATTTTATTCTTCAATGTGCTGATAAAGTCATGCGCTTGATGCTCAGCTGATCAGATCTGGACTCAATGACCTCACATCACCAGAAGTTCTCTCATGGAAAGAATATTGTACAGTCTTCCATAGCTGATCCAAGTTTGCAACACCAGACCCCTAAAACTGAGTGAAAATGGGGCCTGAACATGACTGGTGGTGGAAAATTGTGCTTTTTTGATGAATAATTTGTTAAAGGGGGTGGGGTTAAATTGTGTGTGATAAATAAAGAACCACAGAAGTGATATTGTTTTTGAACACATTTTTTCCATTGACGGGCAATTCTGAAGAAATGTAGGGAGTAACAATTATTCCGCGAAAAAGCGGGCTATCGCTTTAGGTTACACTGGTGTAAATAAGGTTCCGAGCGACATCTAGCGGATGCGGGAGGAATATATAGGAGAGAATAAAATAGACACTGGGCCCTGATTGGTCAATAGCCTTGTGTGCTTTTCACATAAAAAAATCATCACACCTCTTCCCTATGATTTCCCATAGGTAAAATAACAATTGGCACAGGAATTAACCCATTTGTAGTGAAGTTTGAATTTTTTGGTGTGGTCTAAAATATGACTGTATTTTTTTATGCGGTTCTGACACTAGTTACGAAAACATAAGATTTAAAGGCGAATTCCCTGCTAGACAGACATGATTTTTTTTTGAAAAAAGTTTCCCAAAATGTAAATTTTTCAGATTTAAAGAAAATTTTGGACCCAACATTTATATTGCCAACACTATACGCTAAAACGTTAGCACTGAGGCCTATGGAAAACATTTACACCAGTGTAACCTAAAGGGAAAATATGGCTTTTTATCATTTTTGATTCCTGGGAGTCACTTTAAAGCATTTTAATGCATTTTACAGAGCCTGGTCTTTCAGTCCAATAAATATCTCATGATTGGTGTGGCTATTCTTGCTGCTGATGTCTTCTTTCACTAACATCAGCCAAAAAAATAGTAAGATTTTTCATAAAAAATGCCAATTTTTCAAGGTATTTTCAAAAGTTTTCAAGGTGGTAATAGTCACATGATAATGCAAATGACCCATAACATGAGCATGTCAACGACACATATATCAATTGTTATAAGAACCTAATCTAACAAGTATTTTGGATTTTATAGCCAGTGATATACAGATATATATCATAAAAGTGTGTCATTTCCACTGGTGGGTATGGTCATTTGAAGGTTAATAGCACTAAAACTTGGACACGTTTAAGAAAATGCTTCAGCAATTCAAAGAGAGCATATCTTTATTCAACTAATTCAATATACACCCACATCCAGTTATCTTGGATCACCTTTGCAGACCTGAAAATGTCATATTTTATTCTTCAATGTGCTGATAAAGTCATGCGCTTGATGCTCAGCTGATCAGATCTGGACTCAATGACCTCACATCACCAGAAGTTCTCTCATGGAAAGAATATTGTACAGTCTTCCATAGCTGATCCAAGTTTGCAACACCAGACCCCTAAAACTGAGTGAAAATGGGGCCTGAACATGACTGGTGGTGGAAAATTGTGCTTTTTTGATGAATAATTTGTTAAAGGGGGTGGGGTTAAATTGTGTGTGATAAATAAAGAACCACAGAAGTGATATTGTTTTTGAACACATTTTTTCCATTGACGGGCAATTCTGAAGAAATGTAGGGAGTAACAATTATTCCGCGAAAAAGCGGGCTATCGCTTTAGGTTACACTGGTGTAAATAAGGTTCCGAGCGACATCTAGCGGATGCGGGAGGAATATATAGGAGAGAATAAAATAGACACTGGGCCCTGATTGGTCAATAGCCTTGTGTGCTTTTCACATACAAAAATCATCACACCTCTTCCCTATGATTTCCCATAGGTAAAATAACAATTGGCACAGGAATTAACCCTTTGTAGTGAAGTTTGAATTTTTTGGTGTGGTCTAAAATATGACTGTATTTTTTTATGCGGTTCTGACACTAGTTACGAAAACATAAGATTTAAAGGCGAATTCCCTGCTAGACAGACATGATTTTTTTGTGTAAAAAGTTTCTCAAAATGTAAATTTTTCAGATTTAAAGAAAATTTTGGACCCAACATTTATATTGCCAACACTATACGCTAAAACGTTAGCACTGAGGCCTATGGAAAACATTTACACCAGTGTAACCTAAAGGGAAAATATGGCTTTTTATCATTTTTGATTCCTGGGAGTCACTTTAAAGCATTTTAATGCATTTTACAGAGCCTGGTCTTTCAGTCCAATAAATATCTCATGATTGGTGTGGCTATTCTTGCTGCTGATGTCTTCTTTCACTAACATCAGCCAAAAAAATAGTAAGATTTTTCATAAAAAATGCCAATTTTTCAAGGTATTTTCAAAAGTTTTCAAGGTGGTAATAGTCACATGATAATGCAAATGACCCATAACATGAGCATGTCAACGACACATATATCAATTGTTATAAGAACCTAATCTAACAAGTATTTTGGATTTTATAGCCAGTGATATACAGATATATATCATAAAAGTGTGTCATTTCCACTGGTGGGTATGGTCATTTGAAGGTTAATAGCACTAAAACTTGGACACGTTTAAGAAAATGCTTCAGCAATTCAAAGAGAGCATATCTTTATTCAACTAATTCAATATACACCCACATCCAGTTATCTTGGATCACCTTTGCAGACCTGAAAATGTCATATTTTATTCTTCAATGTGCTGATAAAGTCATGCGCTTGATGCTCAGCTGATCAGATCTGGACTCAATGACCTCACATCACCAGAAGTTCTCTCATGGAAAGAATATTGTACAGTCTTCCATAGCTGATCCAAGTTTGCAACACCAGACCCCTAAAACTGAGTGAAAATGGGGCCTGAACATGACTGGTGGTGGAAAATTGTGCTTTTTTGATGAATAATTTGTTAAAGGGGGTGGGGTTAAATTGTGTGTGATAAATAAAGAACCACAGAAGTGATATTGTTTTTGAACACATTTTTTCCATTGACGGGCAATTCTGAAGAAATGTAGGGAGTAACAATTATTCCGCGAAAAAGCGGGCTATCGCTTTAGGTTACACTGGTGTAAATAAGGTTCCGAGCGACATCTAGCGGATGCGGGAGGAATATATAGGAGAGAATAAAATAGACACTGGGCCCTGATTGGTCAATAGCCTTGTGTGCTTTTCACATAAAAAAATCATCACACCTCTTCCCTATGATTTCCCATAGGTAAAATAACAATTGGCACAGGAATTAACCCATTTGTAGTGAAGTTTGAATTTTTTGGTGTGGTCTAAAATATGACTGTATTTTTTTATGCGGTTCTGACACTAGTTACGAAAACATAAGATTTAAAGGCGAATTCCCTGCTAGACAGACATGATTTTTTTTTGTAAAAAGTTTCCCAAAATGTCAATTTTTCAGATTTAAAGAAAATTTTGGACCCAACATTTATATTGCCAACACTATACGCTAAAACGTTAGCACTGAGGCCTATGGAAAACATTTACACCAGTGTAACCTAAAGGGAAAATATGGCTTTTTATCATTTTTGATTCCTGGGAGTCACTTTAAAGCATTTTAATGCATTTTACAGAGCCTGGTCTTTCAGTCCAATAAATATCTCATGATTGGTGTGGCTATTCTTGCTGCTGATGTCTTCTTTCACTAACATCAGCCAAAAAAATAGTAAGATTTTTCATAAAAAATGCCAATTTTTCAAGGTATTTTCAAAAGTTTTCAAGGTGGTAATAGTCACATGATAATGCAAATGACCCATAACATGAGCATGTCAACGACACATATATCAATTGTTATAAGAACCTAATCTAACAAGTATTTTGGATTTTATAGCCAGTGATATACAGATATATATCATAAAAGTGTGTCATTTCCACTGGTGGGTATGGTCATTTGAAGGTTAATAGCACTAAAACTTGGACACGTTTAAGAAAATGCTTCAGCAATTCAAAGAGAGCATATCTTTATTCAACTAATTCAATATACACCCACATCCAGTTATCTTGGATCACCTTTGCAGACCTGAAAATGTCATATTTTATTCTTCAATGTGCTGATAAAGTCATGCGCTTGATGCTCAGCTGATCAGATCTGGACTCAATGACCTCACATCACCAGAAGTTCTCTCATGGAAAGAATATTGTACAGTCTTCCATAGCTGATCCAAGTTTGCAACACCAGACCCCTAAAACTGAGTGAAAATGGGGCCTGAACATGACTGGTGGTGGAAAATTGTGCTTTTTTGATGAATAATTTGTTAAAGGGGGTGGGGTTAAATTGTGTGTGATAAATAAAGAACCACAGAAGTGATATTGTTTTTGAACACATTTTTTCCATTGACGGGCAATTCTGAAGAAATGTAGGGAGTAACAATTATTCCGCGAAAAAGCGGGCTATCGCTTTAGGTTACACTGGTGTAAATAAGGTTCCGAGCGACATCTAGCGGATGCGGGAGGAATATATAGGAGAGAATAAAATAGACACTGGGCCCTGATTGGTCAATAGCCTTGTGTGCTTTTCACATACAAAAATCATCACACCTCTTCCCTATGATTTCCCATAGGTAAAATAACAATTGGCACAGGAATTAACCCTTTGTAGTGAAGTTTGAATTTTTTGGTGTGGTCTAAAATATGACTGTATTTTTTTATGCGGTTCTGACACTAGTTACGAAAACATAAGATTTAAAGGCGAATTCCCTGCTAGACAGACATGATTTTTTTGTGTAAAAAGTTTCTCAAAATGTAAATTTTTCAGATTTAAAGAAAATTTTGGACCCAACATTTATATTGCCAACACTATACGCTAAAACGTTAGCACTGAGGCCTATGGAAAACATTTACACCAGTGTAACCTAAAGGGAAAATATGGCTTTTTATCATTTTTGATTCCTGGGAGTCACTTTAAAGCATTTTAATGCATTTTACAGAGCCTGGTCTTTCAGTCCAATAAATATCTCATGATTGGTGTGGCTATTCTTGCTGCTGATGTCTTCTTTCACTAACATCAGCCAAAAAAATAGTAAGATTTTTCATAAAAAATGCCAATTTTTCAAGGTATTTTCAAAAGTTTTCAAGGTGGTAATAGTCACATGATAATGCAAATGACCCATAACATGAGCATGTCAACGACACATATATCAATTGTTATAAGAACCTAATCTAACAAGTATTTTGGATTTTATAGCCAGTGATATACAGATATATATCATAAAAGTGTGTCATTTCCACTGGTGGGTATGGTCATTTGAAGGTTAATAGCACTAAAACTTGGACACGTTTAAGAAAATGCTTCAGCAATTCAAAGAGAGCATATCTTTATTCAACTAATTCAATATACACCCACATCCAGTTATCTTGGATCACCTTTGCAGACCTGAAAATGTCATATTTTATTCTTCAATGTGCTGATAAAGTCATGCGCTTGATGCTCAGCTGATCAGATCTGGACTCAATGACCTCACATCACCAGAAGTTCTCTCATGGAAAGAATATTGTACAGTCTTCCATAGCTGATCCAAGTTTGCAACACCAGACCCCTAAAACTGAGTGAAAATGGGGCCTGAACATGACTGGTGGTGGAAAATTGTGCTTTTTTGATGAATAATTTGTTAAAGGGGGTGGGGTTAAATTGTGTGTGATAAATAAAGAACCACAGAAGTGATATTGTTTTTGAACACATTTTTTCCATTGACGGGCAATTCTGAAGAAATGTAGGGAGTAACAATTATTCCGCGAAAAAGCGGGCTATCGCTTTAGGTTACACTGGTGTAAATAAGGTTCCGAGCGACATCTAGCGGATGCGGGAGGAATATATAGGAGAGAATAAAATAGACACTGGGCCCTGATTGGTCAATAGCCTTGTGTGCTTTTCACATAAAAAAATCATCACACCTCTTCCCTATGATTTCCCATAGGTAAAATAACAATTGGCACAGGAATTAACCCATTTGTAGTGAAGTTTGAATTTTTTGGTGTGGTCTAAAATATGACTGTATTTTTTTATGCGGTTCTGACACTAGTTACGAAAACATAAGATTTAAAGGCGAATTCCCTGCTAGACAGACATGATTTTTTTTTGTAAAAAGTTTCCCAAAATGTCAATTTTTCAGATTTAAAGAAAATTTTGGACCCAACATTTATATTGCCAACACTATACGCTAAAACGTTAGCACTGAGGCCTATGGAAAACATTTACACCAGTGTAACCTAAAGGGAAAATATGGCTTTTTATCATTTTTGATTCCTGGGAGTCACTTTAAAGCATTTTAATGCATTTTACAGAGCCTGGTCTTTCAGTCCAATAAATATCTCATGATTGGTGTGGCTATTCTTGCTGCTGATGTCTTCTTTCACTAACATCAGCCAAAAAAATAGTAAGATTTTTCATAAAAAATGCCAATTTTTCAAGGTATTTTCAAAAGTTTTCAAGGTGGTAATAGTCACATGATAATGCAAATGACCCATAACATGAGCATGTCAACGACACATATATCAATTGTTATAAGAACCTAATCTAACAAGTATTTTGGATTTTATAGCCAGTGATATACAGATATATATCATAAAAGTGTGTCATTTCCACTGGTGGGTATGGTCATTTGAAGGTTAATAGCACTAAAACTTGGACACGTTTAAGAAAATGCTTCAGCAATTCAAAGAGAGCATATCTTTATTCAACTAATTCAATATACACCCACATCCAGTTATCTTGGATCACCTTTGCAGACCTGAAAATGTCATATTTTATTCTTCAATGTGCTGATAAAGTCATGCGCTTGATGCTCAGCTGATCAGATCTGGACTCAATGACCTCACATCACCAGAAGTTCTCTCATGGAAAGAATATTGTACAGTCTTCCATAGCTGATCCAAGTTTGCAACACCAGACCCCTAAAACTGAGTGAAAATGGGGCCTGAACATGACTGGTGGTGGAAAATTGTGCTTTTTTGATGAATAATTTGTTAAAGGGGGTGGGGTTAAATTGTGTGTGATAAATAAAGAACCACAGAAGTGATATTGTTTTTGAACACATTTTTTCCATTGACGGGCAATTCTGAAGAAATGTAGGGAGTAACAATTATTCCGCGAAAAAGCGGGCTATCGCTTTAGGTTACACTGGTGTAAATAAGGTTCCGAGCGACATCTAGCGGATGCGGGAGGAATATATAGGAGAGAATAAAATAGACACTGGGCCCTGATTGGTCAATAGCCTTGTGTGCTTTTCACATAAAAAAATCATCACACCTCTTCCCTATGATTTCCCATAGGTAAAATAACAATTGGCACAGGAATTAACCCATTTGTAGTGAAGTTTGAATTTTTTGGTGTGGTCTAAAATATGACTGTATTTTTTTATGCGGTTCTGACACTAGTTACGAAAACATAAGATTT
Source organism: Siphonodentalium dalli (assembly GCA_032622095.1). Lineage (NCBI taxonomy): Eukaryota > Metazoa > Mollusca > Scaphopoda > Gadilida > Siphonodentaliidae > Siphonodentalium > Siphonodentalium dalli. Next base: position 151,031,115 of record CP136066.1, read on the forward strand.
AAAGGCGAATTCCCTGCTAGACAGACATGATTTTTTTTTGTAAAAAGTTTCCCAAAATGTCAATTTTTCAGATTTAAAGAAAATTTTGGACCCAACATTTATATTGCCAACACTATACGCTAAAACGTTAGCACTGAGGCCTATGGAAAACATTTACACCAGTGTAACCTAAAGGGAAAATATGGCTTTTTATCATTTTTGATTCCTGGGAGTCACTTTAAAGCATTTTAATGCATTTTACAGAGCCTGGTCTTTCAGTCCAATAAATATCTCATGATTGGTGTGGCTATTCTTGCTGCTGATGTCTTCTTTCACTAACATCAGCCAAAAAAATAGTAAGATTTTTCATAAAAAATGCCAATTTTTCAAGGTATTTTCAAAAGTTTTCAAGGTGGTAATAGTCACATGATAATGCAAATGACCCATAACATGAGCATGTCAACGACACATATATCAATTGTTATAAGAACCTAATCTAACAAGTATTTTGGATTTTATAGCCAGTGATATACAGATATATATCATAAAAGTGTGTCATTTCCACTGGTGGGTATGGTCATTTGAAGGTTAATAGCACTAAAACTTGGACACGTTTAAGAAAATGCTTCAGCAATTCAAAGAGAGCATATCTTTATTCAACTAATTCAATATACACCCACATCCAGTTATCTTGGATCACCTTTGCAGACCTGAAAATGTCATATTTTATTCTTCAATGTGCTGATAAAGTCATGCGCTTGATGCTCAGCTGATCAGATCTGGACTCAATGACCTCACATCACCAGAAGTTCTCTCATGGAAAGAATATTGTACAGTCTTCCATAGCTGATCCAAGTTTGCAACACCAGACCCCTAAAACTGAGTGAAAATGGGGCCTGAACATGACTGGTGGTGGAAAATTGTGCTTTTTTGATGAATAATTTGTTAAAGGGGGTGGGGTTAAATTGTGTGTGATAAATAAAGAACCACAGAAGTGATATTGTTTTTGAACACATTTTTTCCATTGACGGGCAATTCTGAAGAAATGTAGGGAGTAACAATTATTCCGCGAAAAAGCGGGCTATCGCTTTAGGTTACACTGGTGTAAATAAGGTTCCGAGCGACATCTAGCGGATGCGGGAGGAATATATAGGAGAGAATAAAATAGACACTGGGCCCTGATTGGTCAATAGCCTTGTGTGCTTTTCACATACAAAAATCATCACACCTCTTCCCTATGATTTCCCATAGGTAAAATAACAATTGGCACAGGAATTAACCCTTTGTAGTGAAGTTTGAATTTTTTGGTGTGGTCTAAAATATGACTGTATTTTTTTATGCGGTTCTGACACTAGTTACGAAAACATAAGATTTAAAGGCGAATTCCCTGCTAGACAGACATGATTTTTTTGTGTAAAAAGTTTCTCAAAATGTAAATTTTTCAGATTTAAAGAAAATTTTGGACCCAACATTTATATTGCCAACACTATACGCTAAAACGTTAGCACTGAGGCCTATGGAAAACATTTACACCAGTGTAACCTAAAGGGAAAATATGGCTTTTTTATCATTTTTGATTCCTGGGAGTCACTTTAAAGCATTTTAATGCATTTTACAGAGCCTGGTCTTTCAGTCCAATAAATATCTCATGATTGGTGTGGCTATTCTTGCTGCTGATGTCTTCTTTCACTAACATCAGCCAAAAAAATAGTAAGATTTTTCATAAAAAATGCCAATTTTTCAAGGTATTTTCAAAAGTTTTCAAGGTGGTAATAGTCACATGATAATGCAAATGACCCATAACATGAGCATGTCAACGACACATATATCAATTGTTATAAGAACCTAATCTAACAAGTATTTTGGATTTTATAGCCAGTGATATACAGATATATATCATAAAAGTGTGTCATTTCCACTGGTGGGTATGGTCATTTGAAGGTTAATAGCACTAAAACTTGGACACGTTTAAGAAAATGCTTCAGCAATTCAAAGAGAGCATATCTTTATTCAACTAATTCAATATACACCCACATCCAGTTATCTTGGATCACCTTTGCAGACCTGAAAATGTCATATTTTATTCTTCAATGTGCTGATAAAGTCATGCGCTTGATGCTCAGCTGATCAGATCTGGACTCAATGACCTCACATCACCAGAAGTTCTCTCATGGAAAGAATATTGTACAGTCTTCCATAGCTGATCCAAGTTTGCAACACCAGACCCCTAAAACTGAGTGAAAATGGGGCCTGAACATGACTGGTGGTGGAAAATTGTGCTTTTTTGATGAATAATTTGTTAAAGGGGGTGGGGTTAAATTGTGTGTGATAAATAAAGAACCACAGAAGTGATATTGTTTTTGAACACATTTTTTCCATTGACGGGCAATTCTGAAGAAATGTAGGGAGTAACAATTATTCCGCGAAAAAGCGGGCTATCGCTTTAGGTTACACTGGTGTAAATAAGGTTCCGAGCGACATCTAGCGGATGCGGGAGGAATATATAGGAGAGAATAAAATAGACACTGGGCCCTGATTGGTCAATAGCCTTGTGTGCTTTTCACATAAAAAAATCATCACACCTCTTCCCTATGATTTCCCATAGGTAAAATAACAATTGGCACAGGAATTAACCCATTTGTAGTGAAGTTTGAATTTTTTGGTGTGGTCTAAAATATGACTGTATTTTTTTATGCGGTTCTGACACTAGTTACGAAAACATAAGATTTAAAGGCGAATTCCCTGCTAGACAGACATGATTTTTTTTTGTAAAAAGTTTCCCAAAATGTCAATTTTTCAGATTTAAAGAAAATTTTGGACCCAACATTTATATTGCCAACACTATACGCTAAAACGTTAGCACTGAGGCCTATGGAAAACATTTACACCAGTGTAACCTAAAGGGAAAATATGGCTTTTTATCATTTTTGATTCCTGGGAGTCACTTTAAAGCATTTTAATGCATTTTACAGAGCCTGGTCTTTCAGTCCAATAAATATCTCATGATTGGTGTGGCTATTCTTGCTGCTGATGTCTTCTTTCACTAACATCAGCCAAAAAAATAGTAAGATTTTTCATAAAAAATGCCAATTTTTCAAGGTATTTTCAAAAGTTTTCAAGGTGGTAATAGTCACATGATAATGCAAATGACCCATAACATGAGCATGTCAACGACACATATATCAATTGTTATAAGAACCTAATCTAACAAGTATTTTGGATTTTATAGCCAGTGATATACAGATATATATCATAAAAGTGTGTCATTTCCACTGGTGGGTATGGTCATTTGAAGGTTAATAGCACTAAAACTTGGACACGTTTAAGAAAATGCTTCAGCAATTCAAAGAGAGCATATCTTTATTCAACTAATTCAATATACACCCACATCCAGTTATCTTGGATCACCTTTGCAGACCTGAAAATGTCATATTTTATTCTTCAATGTGCTGATAAAGTCATGCGCTTGATGCTCAGCTGATCAGATCTGGACTCAATGACCTCACATCACCAGAAGTTCTCTCATGGAAAGAATATTGTACAGTCTTCCATAGCTGATCCAAGTTTGCAACACCAGACCCCTAAAACTGAGTGAAAATGGGGCCTGAACATGACTGGTGGTGGAAAATTGTGCTTTTTTGATGAATAATTTGTTAAAGGGGGTGGGGTTAAATTGTGTGTGATAAATAAAGAACCACAGAAGTGATATTGTTTTTGAACACATTTTTTCCATTGACGGGCAATTCTGAAGAAATGTAGGGAGTAACAATTATTCCGCGAAAAAGCGGGCTATCGCTTTAGGTTACACTGGTGTAAATAAGGTTCCGAGCGACATCTAGCGGATGCGGGAGGAATATATAGGAGAGAATAAAATAGACACTGGGCCCTGATTGGTCAATAGCCTTGTGTGCTTTTCACATACAAAAATCATCACACCTCTTCCCTATGATTTCCCATAGGTAAAATAACAATTGGCACAGGAATTAACCCTTTGTAGTGAAGTTTGAATTTTTTGGTGTGGTCTAAAATATGACTGTATTTTTTTATGCGGTTCTGACACTAGTTACGAAAACATAAGATTTAAAGGCGAATTCCCTGCTAGACAGACATGATTTTTTTGTGTAAAAAGTTTCTCAAAATGTAAATTTTTCAGATTTAAAGAAAATTTTGGACCCAACATTTATATTGCCAACACTATACGCTAAAACGTTAGCACTGAGGCCTATGGAAAACATTTACACCAGTGTAACCTAAAGGGAAAATATGGCTTTTTATCATTTTTGATTCCTGGGAGTCACTTTAAAGCATTTTAATGCATTTTACAGAGCCTGGTCTTTCAGTCCAATAAATATCTCATGATTGGTGTGGCTATTCTTGCTGCTGATGTCTTCTTTCACTAACATCAGCCAAAAAAATAGTAAGATTTTTCATAAAAAATGCCAATTTTTCAAGGTATTTTCAAAAGTTTTCAAGGTGGTAATAGTCACATGATAATGCAAATGACCCATAACATGAGCATGTCAACGACACATATATCAATTGTTATAAGAACCTAATCTAACAAGTATTTTGGATTTTATAGCCAGTGATATACAGATATATATCATAAAAGTGTGTCATTTCCACTGGTGGGTATGGTCATTTGAAGGTTAATAGCACTAAAACTTGGACACGTTTAAGAAAATGCTTCAGCAATTCAAAGAGAGCATATCTTTATTCAACTAATTCAATATACACCCACATCCAGTTATCTTGGATCACCTTTGCAGACCTGAAAATGTCATATTTTATTCTTCAATGTGCTGATAAAGTCATGCGCTTGATGCTCAGCTGATCAGATCTGGACTCAATGACCTCACATCACCAGAAGTTCTCTCATGGAAAGAATATTGTACAGTCTTCCATAGCTGATCCAAGTTTGCAACACCAGACCCCTAAAACTGAGTGAAAATGGGGCCTGAACATGACTGGTGGTGGAAAATTGTGCTTTTTTGATGAATAATTTGTTAAAGGGGGTGGGGTTAAATTGTGTGTGATAAATAAAGAACCACAGAAGTGATATTGTTTTTGAACACATTTTTTCCATTGACGGGCAATTCTGAAGAAATGTAGGGAGTAACAATTATTCCGCGAAAAAGCGGGCTATCGCTTTAGGTTACACTGGTGTAAATAAGGTTCCGAGCGACATCTAGCGGATGCGGGAGGAATATATAGGAGAGAATAAAATAGACACTGGGCCCTGATTGGTCAATAGCCTTGTGTGCTTTTCACATACAAAAATCATCACACCTCTTCCCTATGATTTCCCATAGGTAAAATAACAATTGGCACAGGAATTAACCCTTTGTAGTGAAGTTTGAATTTTTTGGTGTGGTCTAAAATATGACTGTATTTTTTTATGCGGTTCTGACACTAGTTACGAAAACATAAGATTTAAAGGCGAATTCCCTGCTAGACAGACATGATTTTTTTGTGTAAAAAGTTTCTCAAAATGTAAATTTTTCAGATTTAAAGAAAATTTTGGACCCAACATTTATATTGCCAACACTATACGCTAAAACGTTAGCACTGAGGCCTATGGAAAACATTTACACCAGTGTAACCTAAAGGGAAAATATGGCTTTTTATCATTTTTGATTCCTGGGAGTCACTTTAAAGCATTTTAATGCATTTTACAGAGCCTGGTCTTTCAGTCCAATAAATATCTCATGATTGGTGTGGCTATTCTTGCTGCTGATGTCTTCTTTCACTAACATCAGCCAAAAAAATAGTAAGATTTTTCATAAAAAATGCCAATTTTTCAAGGTATTTTCAAAAGTTTTCAAGGTGGTAATAGTCACATGATAATGCAAATGACCCATAACATGAGCATGTCAACGACACATATATCAATTGTTATAAGAACCTAATCTAACAAGTATTTTGGATTTTATAGCCAGTGATATACAGATATATATCATAAAAGTGTGTCATTTCCACTGGTGGGTATGGTCATTTGAAGGTTAATAGCACTAAAACTTGGACACGTTTAAGAAAATGCTTCAGCAATTCAAAGAGAGCATATCTTTATTCAACTAATTCAATATACACCCACATCCAGTTATCTTGGATCACCTTTGCAGACCTGAAAATGTCATATTTTATTCTTCAATGTGCTGATAAAGTCATGCGCTTGATGCTCAGCTGATCAGATCTGGACTCAATGACCTCACATCACCAGAAGTTCTCTCATGGAAAGAATATTGTACAGTCTTCCATAGCTGATCCAAGTTTGCAACACCAGACCCCTAAAACTGAGTGAAAATGGGGCCTGAACATGACTGGTGGTGGAAAATTGTGCTTTTTTGATGAATAATTTGTTAAAGGGGGTGGGGTTAAATTGTGTGTGATAAATAAAGAACCACAGAAGTGATATTGTTTTTGAACACATTTTTTCCATTGACGGGCAATTCTGAAGAAATGTAGGGAGTAACAATTATTCCGCGAAAAAGCGGGCTATCGCTTTAGGTTACACTGGTGTAAATAAGGTTCCGAGCGACATCTAGCGGATGCGGGAGGAATATATAGGAGAGAATAAAATAGACACTGGGCCCTGATTGGTCAATAGCCTTGTGTGCTTTTCACATAAAAAAATCATCACACCTCTTCCCTATGATTTCCCATAGGTAAAATAACAATTGGCACAGGAATTAACCCATTTGTAGTGAAGTTTGAATTTTTTGGTGTGGTCTAAAATATGACTGTATTTTTTTATGCGGTTCTGACACTAGTTACGAAAACATAAGATTTAAAGGCGAATTCCCTGCTAGACAGACATGATTTTTTTTTGTAAAAAGTTTCCCAAAATGTCAATTTTTCAGATTTAAAGAAAATTTTGGACCCAACATTTATATTGCCAACACTATACGCTAAAACGTTAGCACTGAGGCCTATGGAAAACATTTACACCAGTGTAACCTAAAGGGAAAATATGGCTTTTTATCATTTTTGATTCCTGGGAGTCACTTTAAAGCATTTTAATGCATTTTACAGAGCCTGGTCTTTCAGTCCAATAAATATCTCATGATTGGTGTGGCTATTCTTGCTGCTGATGTCTTCTTTCACTAACATCAGCCAAAAAAATAGTAAGATTTTTCATAAAAAATGCCAATTTTTCAAGGTATTTTCAAAAGTTTTCAAGGTGGTAATAGTCACATGATAATGCAAATGACCCATAACATGAGCATGTCAACGACACATATATCAATTGTTATAAGAACCTAATCTAACAAGTATTTTGGATTTTATAGCCAGTGATATACAGATATATATCATAAAAGTGTGTCATTTCCACTGGTGGGTATGGTCATTTGAAGGTTAATAGCACTAAAACTTGGACACGTTTAAGAAAATGCTTCAGCAATTCAAAGAGAGCATATCTTTATTCAACTAATTCAATATACACCCACATCCAGTTATCTTGGATCACCTTTGCAGACCTGAAAATGTCATATTTTATTCTTCAATGTGCTGATAAAGTCATGCGCTTGATGCTCAGCTGATCAGATCTGGACTCAATGACCTCACATCACCAGAAGTTCTCTCATGGAAAGAATATTGTACAGTCTTCCATAGCTGATCCAAGTTTGCAACACCAGACCCCTAAAACTGAGTGAAAATGGGGCCTGAACATGACTGGTGGTGGAAAATTGTGCTTTTTTGATGAATAATTTGTTAAAGGGGGTGGGGTTAAATTGTGTGTGATAAATAAAGAACCACAGAAGTGATATTGTTTTTGAACACATTTTTTCCATTGACGGGCAATTCTGAAGAAATGTAGGGAGTAACAATTATTCCGCGAAAAAGCGGGCTATCGCTTTAGGTTACACTGGTGTAAATAAGGTTCCGAGCGACATCTAGCGGATGCGGGAGGAATATATAGGAGAGAATAAAATAGACACTGGGCCCTGATTGGTCAATAGCCTTGTGTGCTTTTCACATACAAAAATCATCACACCTCTTCCCTATGATTTCCCATAGGTAAAATAACAATTGGCACAGGAATTAACCCTTTGTAGTGAAGTTTGAATTTTTTGGTGTGGTCTAAAATATGACTGTATTTTTTTATGCGGTTCTGACACTAGTTACGAAAACATAAGATTTAAAGGCGAATTCCCTGCTAGACAGACATGATTTTTTTGTGTAAAAAGTTTCTCAAAATGTAAATTTTTCAGATTTAAAGAAAATTTTGGACCCAACATTTATATTGCCAACACTATACGCTAAAACGTTAGCACTGAGGCCTATGGAAAACATTTACACCAGTGTAACCTAAAGGGAAAATATGGCTTTTTATCATTTTTGATTCCTGGGAGTCACTTTAAAGCATTTTAATGCATTTTACAGAGCCTGGTCTTTCAGTCCAATAAATATCTCATGATTGGTGTGGCTATTCTTGCTGCTGATGTCTTCTTTCACTAACATCAGCCAAAAAAATAGTAAGATTTTTCATAAAAAATGCCAATTTTTCAAGGTATTTTCAAAAGTTTTCAAGGTGGTAATAGTCACATGATAATGCAAATGACCCATAACATGAGCATGTCAACGACACATATATCAATTGTTATAAGAACCTAATCTAACAAGTATTTTGGATTTTATAGCCAGTGATATACAGATATATATCATAAAAGTGTGTCATTTCCACTGGTGGGTATGGTCATTTGAAGGTTAATAGCACTAAAACTTGGACACGTTTAAGAAAATGCTTCAGCAATTCAAAGAGAGCATATCTTTATTCAACTAATTCAATATACACCCACATCCAGTTATCTTGGATCACCTTTGCAGACCTGAAAATGTCATATTTTATTCTTCAATGTGCTGATAAAGTCATGCGCTTGATGCTCAGCTGATCAGATCTGGACTCAATGACCTCACATCACCAGAAGTTCTCTCATGGAAAGAATATTGTACAGTCTTCCATAGCTGATCCAAGTTTGCAACACCAGACCCCTAAAACTGAGTGAAAATGGGGCCTGAACATGACTGGTGGTGGAAAATTGTGCTTTTTTGATGAATAATTTGTTAAAGGGGGTGGGGTTAAATTGTGTGTGATAAATAAAGAACCACAGAAGTGATATTGTTTTTGAACACATTTTTTCCATTGACGGGCAATTCTGAAGAAATGTAGGGAGTAACAATTATTCCGCGAAAAAGCGGGCTATCGCTTTAGGTTACACTGGTGTAAATAAGGTTCTGAGCGACATCTAGCGGATGCGGGAGGAATATATAGGAGAGAATAAAATAGACACTGGGCCCTGATTGGTCAATAGCCTTGTGTGCTTTTCACATACAAAAATCATCACACCTCTTCCCTATGATTTCCCATAGGTAAAATAACAATTGGCACAGGAATTAACCCTTTGTAGTGAAGTTTGAATTTTTTGGTGTGGTCTAAAATATGACTGTATTTTTTTATGCGGTTCTGACACTAGTTACGAAAACATAAGATTTAAAGGCGAATTCCCTGCTAGACAGACATGATTTTTTTGTGTAAAAAGTTTCTCAAAATGTAAATTTTTCAGATTTAAAGAAAATTTTGGACCCAACATTTATATTGCCAACACTATACGCTAAAACGTTAGCACTGAGGCCTATGGAAAACATTTACACCAGTGTAACCTAAAGGGAAAATATGGCTTTTTATCATTTTTGATTCCTGGGAGTCACTTTAAAGCATTTTAATGCATTTTACAGAGCCTGGTCTTTCAGTCCAATAAATATCTCATGATTGGTGTGGCTATTCTTGCTGCTGATGTCTTCTTTCACTAACATCAGCCAAAAAAATAGTAAGATTTTTCATAAAAAATGCCAATTTTTCAAGGTATTTTCAAAAGTTTTCAAGGTGGTAATAGTCACATGATAATGCAAATGACCCATAACATGAGCATGTCAACGACACATATATCAATTGTTATAAGAACCTAATCTAACAAGTATTTTGGATTTTATAGCCAGTGATATACAGATATATATCATAAAAGTGTGTCATTTCCACTGGTGGGTATGGTCATTTGAAGGTTAATAGCACTAAAACTTGGACACGTTTAAGAAAATGCTTCAGCAATTCAAAGAGAGCATATCTTTATTCAACTAATTCAATATACACCCACATCCAGTTATCTTGGATCACCTTTGCAGACCTGAAAATGTCATATTTTATTCTTCAATGTGCTGATAAAGTCATGCGCTTGATGCTCAGCTGATCAGATCTGGACTCAATGACCTCACATCACCAGAAGTTCTCTCATGGAAAGAATATTGTACAGTCTTCCATAGCTGATCCAAGTTTGCAACACCAGACCCCTAAAACTGAGTGAAAATGGGGCCTGAACATGACTGGTGGTGGAAAATTGTGCTTTTTTGATGAATAATTTGTTAAAGGGGGTGGGGTTAAATTGTGTGTGATAAATAAAGAACCACAGAAGTGATATTGTTTTTGAACACATTTTTTCCATTGACGGGCAATTCTGAAGAAATGTAGGGAGTAACAATTATTCCGCGAAAAAGCGGGCTATCGCTTTAGGTTACACTGGTGTAAATAAGGTTCCGAGCGACATCTAGCGGATGCGGGAGGAATATATAGGAGAGAATAAAATAGACACTGGGCCCTGATTGGTCAATAGCCTTGTGTGCTTTTCACATAAAAAAATCATCACACCTCTTCCCTATGATTTCCCATAGGTAAAATAACAATTGGCACAGGAATTAACCCATTTGTAGTGAAGTTTGAATTTTTTGGTGTGGTCTAAAATATGACTGTATTTTTTTATGCGGTTCTGACACTAGTTACGAAAACATAAGATTTAAAGGCGAATTCCCTGCTAGACAGACATGATTTTTTTTTGTAAAAAGTTTCCCAAAATGTCAATTTTTCAGATTTAAAGAAAATTTTGGACCCAACATTTATATTGCCAACACTATACGCTAAAACGTTAGCACTGAGGCCTATGGAAAACATTTACACCAGTGTAACCTAAAGGGAAAATATGGCTTTTTATCATTTTTGATTCCTGGGAGTCACTTTAAAGCATTTTAATGCATTTTACAGAGCCTGGTCTTTCAGTCCAATAAATATCTCATGATTGGTGTGGCTATTCTTGCTGCTGATGTCTTCTTTCACTAACATCAGCCAAAAAAATAGTAAGATTTTTCATAAAAAATGCCAATTTTTCAAGGTATTTTCAAAAGTTTTCAAGGTGGTAATAGTCACATGATAATGCAAATGACCCATAACATGAGCATGTCAACGACACATATATCAATTGTTATAAGAACCTAATCTAACAAGTATTTTGGATTTTATAGCCAGTGATATACAGATATATATCATAAAAGTGTGTCATTTCCACTGGTGGGTATGGTCATTTGAAGGTTAATAGCACTAAAACTTGGACACGTTTAAGAAAATGCTTCAGCAATTCAAAGAGAGCATATCTTTATTCAACTAATTCAATATACACCCACATCCAGTTATCTTGGATCACCTTTGCAGACCTGAAAATGTCATATTTTATTCTTCAATGTGCTGATAAAGTCATGCGCTTGATGCTCAGCTGATCAGATCTGGACTCAATGACCTCACATCACCAGAAGTTCTCTCATGGAAAGAATATTGTACAGTCTTCCATAGCTGATCCAAGTTTGCAACACCAGACCCCTAAAACTGAGTGAAAATGGGGCCTGAACATGACTGGTGGTGGAAAATTGTGCTTTTTTGATGAATAATTTGTTAAAGGGGGTGGGGTTAAATTGTGTGTGATAAATAAAGAACCACAGAAGTGATATTGTTTTTGAACACATTTTTTCCATTGACGGGCAATTCTGAAGAAATGTAGGGAGTAACAATTATTCCGCGAAAAAGCGGGCTATCGCTTTAGGTTACACTGGTGTAAATAAGGTTCCGAGCGACATCTAGCGGATGCGGGAGGAATATATAGGAGAGAATAAAATAGACACTGGGCCCTGATTGGTCAATAGCCTTGTGTGCTTTTCACATACAAAAATCATCACACCTCTTCCCTATGATTTCCCATAGGTAAAATAACAATTGGCACAGGAATTAACCCTTTGTAGTGAAGTTTGAATTTTTTGGTGTGGTCTAAAATATGACTGTATTTTTTTATGCGGTTCTGACACTAGTTACGAAAACATAAGATTTAAAGGCGAATTCCCTGCTAGACAGACATGATTTTTTTGTGTAAAAAGTTTCTCAAAATGTAAATTTTTCAGATTTAAAGAAAATTTTGGACCCAACATTTATATTGCCAACACTATACGCTAAAACGTTAGCACTGAGGCCTATGGAAAACATTTACACCAGTGTAACCTAAAGGGAAAATATGGCTTTTTATCATTTTTGATTCCTGGGAGTCACTTTAAAGCATTTTAATGCATTTTACAGAGCCTGGTCTTTCAGTCCAATAAATATCTCATGATTGGTGTGGCTATTCTTGCTGCTGATGTCTTCTTTCACTAACATCAGCCAAAAAAATAGTAAGATTTTTCATAAAAAATGCCAATTTTTCAAGGTATTTTCAAAAGTTTTCAAGGTGGTAATAGTCACATGATAATGCAAATGACCCATAACATGAGCATGTCAACGACACATATATCAATTGTTATAAGAACCTAATCTAACAAGTATTTTGGATTTTATAGCCAGTGATATACAGATATATATCATAAAAGTGTGTCATTTCCACTGGTGGGTATGGTCATTTGAAGGTTAATAGCACTAAAACTTGGACACGTTTAAGAAAATGCTTCAGCAATTCAAAGAGAGCATATCTTTATTCAACTAATTCAATATACACCCACATCCAGTTATCTTGGATCACCTTTGCAGACCTGAAAATGTCATATTTTATTCTTCAATGTGCTGATAAAGTCATGCGCTTGATGCTCAGCTGATCAGATCTGGACTCAATGACCTCACATCACCAGAAGTTCTCTCATGGAAAGAATATTGTACAGTCTTCCATAGCTGATCCAAGTTTGCAACACCAGACCCCTAAAACTGAGTGAAAATGGGGCCTGAACATGACTGGTGGTGGAAAATTGTGCTTTTTTGATGAATAATTTGTTAAAGGGGGTGGGGTTAAATTGTGTGTGATAAATAAAGAACCACAGAAGTGATATTGTTTTTGAACACATTTTTTCCATTGACGGGCAATTCTGAAGAAATGTAGGGAGTAACAATTATTCCGCGAAAAAGCGGGCTATCGCTTTAGGTTACACTGGTGTAAATAAGGTTCCGAGCGACATCTAGCGGATGCGGGAGGAATATATAGGAGAGAATAAAATAGACACTGGGCCCTGATTGGTCAATAGCCTTGTGTGCTTTTCACATACAAAAATCATCACACCTCTTCCCTATGATTTCCCATAGGTAAAATAACAATTGGCACAGGAATTAACCCTTTGTAGTGAAGTTTGAATTTTTTGGTGTGGTCTAAAATATGACTGTATTTTTTTATGCGGTTCTGACACTAGTTACGAAAACATAAGATTTAAAGGCGAATTCCCTGCTAGACAGACATGATTTTTTTGTGTAAAAAGTTTCTCAAAATGTAAATTTTTCAGATTTAAAGAAAATTTTGGACCCAACATTTATATTGCCAACACTATACGCTAAAACGTTAGCACTGAGGCCTATGGAAAACATTTACACCAGTGTAACCTAAAGGGAAAATATGGCTTTTTATCATTTTTGATTCCTGGGAGTCACTTTAAAGCATTTTAATGCATTTTACAGAGCCTGGTCTTTCAGTCCAATAAATATCTCATGATTGGTGTGGCTATTCTTGCTGCTGATGTCTTCTTTCACTAACATCAGCCAAAAAAATAGTAAGATTTTTCATAAAAAATGCCAATTTTTCAAGGTATTTTCAAAAGTTTTCAAGGTGGTAATAGTCACATGATAATGCAAATGACCCATAACATGAGCATGTCAACGACACATATATCAATTGTTATAAGAACCTAATCTAACAAGTATTTTGGATTTTATAGCCAGTGATATACAGATATATATCATAAAAGTGTGTCATTTCCACTGGTGGGTATGGTCATTTGAAGGTTAATAGCACTAAAACTTGGACACGTTTAAGAAAATGCTTCAGCAATTCAAAGAGAGCATATCTTTATTCAACTAATTCAATATACACCCACATCCAGTTATCTTGGATCACCTTTGCAGACCTGAAAATGTCATATTTTATTCTTCAATGTGCTGATAAAGTCATGCGCTTGATGCTCAGCTGATCAGATCTGGACTCAATGACCTCACATCACCAGAAGTTCTCTCATGGAAAGAATATTGTACAGTCTTCCATAGCTGATCCAAGTTTGCAACACCAGACCCCTAAAACTGAGTGAAAATGGGGCCTGAACATGACTGGTGGTGGAAAATTGTGCTTTTTTGATGAATAATTTGTTAAAGGGGGTGGGGTTAAATTGTGTGTGATAAATAAAGAACCACAGAAGTGATATTGTTTTTGAACACATTTTTTCCATTGACGGGCAATTCTGAAGAAATGTAGGGAGTAACAATTATTCCGCGAAAAAGCGGGCTATCGCTTTAGGTTACACTGGTGTAAATAAGGTTCCGAGCGACATCTAGCGGATGCGGGAGGAATATATAGGAGAGAATAAAATAGACACTGGGCCCTGATTGGTCAATAGCCTTGTGTGCTTTTCACATACAAAAATCATCACACCTCTTCCCTATGATTTCCCATAGGTAAAATAACAATTGGCACAGGAATTAACCCTTTGTAGTGAAGTTTGAATTTTTTGGTGTGGTCTAAAATATGACTGTATTTTTTTATGCGGTTCTGACACTAGTTACGAAAACATAAGATTTAAAGGCGAATTCCCTGCTAGACAGACATGATTTTTTTGTGTAAAAAGTTTCTCAAAATGTAAATTTTTCAGATTTAAAGAAAATTTTGGACCCAACATTTATATTGCCAACACTATACGCTAAAACGTTAGCACTGAGGCCTATGGAAAACATTTACACCAGTGTAACCTAAAGGGAAAATATGGCTTTTTATCATTTTTGATTCCTGGGAGTCACTTTAAAGCATTTTAATGCATTTTACAGAGCCTGGTCTTTCAGTCCAATAAATATCTCATGATTGGTGTGGCTATTCTTGCTGCTGATGTCTTCTTTCACTAACATCAGCCAAAAAAATAGTAAGATTTTTCATAAAAAATGCCAATTTTTCAAGGTATTTTCAAAAGTTTTCAAGGTGGTAATAGTCACATGATAATGCAAATGACCCATAACATGAGCATGTCAACGACACATATATCAATTGTTATAAGAACCTAATCTAACAAGTATTTTGGATTTTATAGCCAGTGATATACAGATATATATCATAAAAGTGTGTCATTTCCACTGGTGGGTATGGTCATTTGAAGGTTAATAGCACTAAAACTTGGACACGTTTAAGAAAATGCTTCAGCAATTCAAAGAGAGCATATCTTTATTCAACTAATTCAATATACACCCACATCCAGTTATCTTGGATCACCTTTGCAGACCTGAAAATGTCATATTTTATTCTTCAATGTGCTGATAAAGTCATGCGCTTGATGCTCAGCTGATCAGATCTGGACTCAATGACCTCACATCACCAGAAGTTCTCTCATGGAAAGAATATTGTACAGTCTTCCATAGCTGATCCAAGTTTGCAACACCAGACCCCTAAAACTGAGTGAAAATGGGGCCTGAACATGACTGGTGGTGGAAAATTGTGCTTTTTTGATGAATAATTTGTTAAAGGGGGTGGGGTTAAATTGTGTGTGATAAATAAAGAACCACAGAAGTGATATTGTTTTTGAACACATTTTTTCCATTGACGGGCAATTCTGAAGAAATGTAGGGAGTAACAATTATTCCGCGAAAAAGCGGGCTATCGCTTTAGGTTACACTGGTGTAAATAAGGTTCCGAGCGACATCTAGCGGATGCGGGAGGAATATATAGGAGAGAATAAAATAGACACTGGGCCCTGATTGGTCAATAGCCTTGTGTGCTTTTCACATACAAAAATCATCACACCTCTTCCCTATGATTTCCCATAGGTAAAATAACAATTGGCACAGGAATTAACCCTTTGTAGTGAAGTTTGAATTTTTTGGTGTGGTCTAAAATATGACTGTATTTTTTTATGCGGTTCTGACACTAGTTACGAAAACATAAGATTTAAAGGCGAATTCCCTGCTAGACAGACATGATTTTTTTGTGTAAAAAGTTTCTCAAAATGTAAATTTTTCAGATTTAAAGAAAATTTTGGACCCAACATTTATATTGCCAACACTATACGCTAAAACGTTAGCACTGAGGCCTATGGAAAACATTTACACCAGTGTAACCTAAAGGGAAAATATGGCTTTTTATCATTTTTGATTCCTGGGAGTCACTTTAAAGCATTTTAATGCATTTTACAGAGCCTGGTCTTTCAGTCCAATAAATATCTCATGATTGGTGTGTCTATTCTTGCTGCTGATGTCTTCTTTCACTAACATCAGCCAAAAAAATAGTAAGATTTTTCATAAAAAATGCCAATTTTTCAAGGTATTTTCAAAAGTTTTCAAGGTGGTAATAGTCACATGATAATGCAAATGACCCATAACATGAGCATGTCAACGACACATATATCAATTGTTATAAGAACCTAATCTAACAAGTATTTTGGATTTTATAGCCAGTGATATACAGATATATATCATAAAAGTGTGTCATTTCCACTGGTGGGTATGGTCATTTGAAGGTTAATAGCACTAAAACTTGGACACGTTTAAGAAAATGCTTCAGCAATTCAAAGAGAGCATATCTTTATTCAACTAATTCAATATACACCCACATCCAGTTATCTTGGATCACCTTTGCAGACCTGAAAATGTCATATTTTATTCTTCAATGTGCTGATAAAGTCATGCGCTTGATGCTCAGCTGATCAGATCTGGACTCAATGACCTCACATCACCAGAAGTTCTCTCATGGAAAGAATATTGTACAGTCTTCCATAGCTGATCCAAGTTTGCAACACCAGACCCCTAAAACTGAGTGAAAATGGGGCCTGAACATGACTGGTGGTGGAAAATTGTGCTTTTTTGATGAATAATTTGTTAAAGGGGGTGGGGTTAAATTGTGTGTGATAAATAAAGAACCACAGAAGTGATATTGTTTTTGAACACATTTTTTCCATTGACGGGCAATTCTGAAGAAATGTAGGGAGTAACAATTATTCCGCGAAAAAGCGGGCTATCGCTTTAGGTTACACTGGTGTAAATAAGGTTCCGAGCGACATCTAGCGGATGCGGGAGGAATATATAGGAGAGAATAAAATAGACACTGGGCCCTGATTGGTCAATAGCCTTGTGTGCTTTTCACATACAAAAATCATCACACCTCTTCCCTATGATTTCCCATAGGTAAAATAACAATTGGCACAGGAATTAACCCTTTGTAGTGAAGTTTGAATTTTTTGGTGTGGTCTAAAATATGACTGTATTTTTTTATGCGGTTCTGACACTAGTTACGAAAACATAAGATTTAAAGGCGAATTCCCTGCTAGACAGACATGATTTTTTTGTGTAAAAAGTTTCTCAAAATGTAAATTTTTCAGATTTAAAGAAAATTTTGGACCCAACATTTATATTGCCAACACTATATGCTAAAACGTTAGCACTGAGGCCTATGGAAAACATTTACACCAGTGTAACCTAAAGGGAAAATATAAAATATGGCTTTTTATCATTTTTGATTCCTGGGAGTCACTTTAAAGCATTTTAATGCATTTTACAGAGCCTGGTCTTTCAGTCCAATAAATATCTCATGATTGGTGTGGCTATTCTTGCTGCTGATGTCTTCTTTCACTAACATCAGCCAAAAAAATAGTAAGATTTTTCATAAAAAATGCCAATTTTTCAAGGTATTTTCAAAAGTTTTCAAGGTGGTAATAGTCACATGATAATGCAAATGACCCATAACATGAGCATGTCAACGACACATATATCAATTGTTATAAGAACCTAATCTAACAAGTATTTTGGATTTTATAGCCAGTGATATACAGATATACATCATAAAAGTGTGTCATTTCCACTGGTGGGTATGGTCATTTGAAGGTTAATAGCACTAAAACTTGGACACGTTTAAGAAAATGCTTCAGCAATTCAAAGAGAGCATATCTTTATTCAACTAATTCAATATACACCCACATCCAGTTATCTTGGATCACCTTTGCAGACCTGAAAATGTCATATTTTATTCTTCAATGTGCTGATAAAGTCATGCGCTTGATGCTCAGCTGATCAGATCTGGACTCAATGACCTCACATCACCAGAAGTTCTCTCATGGAAAGAATATTGTACAGTCTTCCATAGCTGATCCAAGTTTGCAACACCAGACCCCTAAAACTGAGTGAAAATGGGGCCTGAACATGACTGGTGGTGGAAAATTGTGCTTTTTTGATGAATAATTTGTTAAAGGGGGTGGGGTTAAATTGTGTGTGATAAATAAAGAACCACAGAAGTGATATTGTTTTTGAACACATTTTTTCCATTGACGGGCAATTCTGAAGAAATGTAGGGAGTAACAATTATTCCGCGAAAAAGCGGGCTATCGCTTTAGGTTACACTGGTGTAAATAAGGTTCCGAGCGACATCTAGCGGATGCGGGAGGAATATATAGGAGAGAATAAAATAGACACTGGGCCCTGATTGGTCAATAGCCTTGTGTGCTTTTCACATACAAAAATCATCACACCTCTTCCCTATGATTTCCCATAGGTAAAATAACAATTGGCACAGGAATTAACCCTTTGTAGTGAAGTTTGAATTTTTTGGTGTGGTCTAAAATATGACTGTATTTTTTTATGCGGTTCTGACACTAGTTACGAAAACATAAGATTTAAAGGCGAATTCCCTGCTAGACAGACATGATTTTTTTGTGTAAAAAGTTTCTCAAAATGTAAATTTTTCAGATTTAAAGAAAATTTTGGACCCAACATTTATATTGCCAACACTATACGCTAAAACGTTAGCACTGAGGCCTATGGAAAACATTTACACCAGTGTAACCTAAAGGGAAAATATGGCTTTTTATCATTTTTGATTCCTGGGAGTCACTTTAAAGCATTTTAATGCATTTTACAGAGCCTGGTCTTTCAGTCCAATAAATATCTCATGATTGGTGTGGCTATTCTTGCTGCTGATGTCTTCTTTCACTAACATCAGCCAAAAAAATAGTAAGATTTTTCATAAAAAATGCCAATTTTTCAAGGTATTTTCAAAAGTTTTCAAGGTGGTAATAGTCACATGATAATGCAAATGACCCATAACATGAGCATGTCAACGACACATATATCAATTGTTATAAGAACCTAATCTAACAAGTATTTTGGATTTTATAGCCAGTGATATACAGATATATATCATAAAAGTGTGTCATTTCCACTGGTGGGTATGGTCATTTGAAGGTTAATAGCACTAAAACTTGGACACGTTTAAGAAAATGCTTCAGCAATTCAAAGAGAGCATATCTTTATTCAACTAATTCAATATACACCCACATCCAGTTATCTTGGATCACCTTTGCAGACCTGAAAATGTCATATTTTATTCTTCAATGTGCTGATAAAGTCATGCGCTTGATGCTCAGCTGATCAGATCTGGACTCAATGACCTCACATCACCAGAAGTTCTCTCATGGAAAGAATATTGTACAGTCTTCCATAGCTGATCCAAGTTTGCAACACCAGACCCCTAAAACTGAGTGAAAATGGGGCCTGAACATGACTGGTGGTGGAAAATTGTGCTTTTTTGATGAATAATTTGTTAAAGGGGGTGGGGTTAAATTGTGTGTGATAAATAAAGAACCACAGAAGTGATATTGTTTTTGAACACATTTTTTCCATTGACGGGCAATTCTGAAGAAATGTAGGGAGTAACAATTATTCCGCGAAAAAGCGGGCTATCGCTTTAGGTTACACTGGTGTAAATAAGGTTCCGAGCGACATCTAGCGGATGCGGGAGGAATATATAGGAGAGAATAAAATAGACACTGGGCCCTGATTGGTCAATAGCCTTGTGTGCTTTTCACATAAAAAAATCATCACACCTCTTCCCTATGATTTCCCATAGGTAAAATAACAATTGGCACAGGAATTAACCCATTTGTAGTGAAGTTTGAATTTTTTGGTGTGGTCTAAAATATGACTGTATTTTTTTATGCGGTTCTGACACTAGTTACGAAAACATAAGATTTAAAGGCGAATTCCCTGCTAGACAGACATGATTTTTTTTTGTAAAAAGTTTCCCAAAATGTCAATTTTTCAGATTTAAAGAAAATTTTGGACCCAACATTTATATTGCCAACACTATACGCTAAAACGTTAGCACTGAGGCCTATGGAAAACATTTACACCAGTGTAACCTAAAGGGAAAATATGGCTTTTTATCATTTTTGATTCCTGGGAGTCACTTTAAAGCATTTTAATGCATTTTACAGAGCCTGGTCTTTCAGTCCAATAAATATCTCATGATTGGTGTGGCTATTCTTGCTGCTGATGTCTTCTTTCACTAACATCAGCCAAAAAAATAGTAAGATTTTTCATAAAAAATGCCAATTTTTCAAGGTATTTTCAAAAGTTTTCAAGGTGGTAATAGTCACATGATAATGCAAATGACCCATAACATGAGCATGTCAACGACACATATATCAATTGTTATAAGAACCTAATCTAACAAGTATTTTGGATTTTATAGCCAGTGATATACAGATATATATCATAAAAGTGTGTCATTTCCACTGGTGGGTATGGTCATTTGAAGGTTAATAGCACTAAAACTTGGACACGTTTAAGAAAATGCTTCAGCAATTCAAAGAGAGCATATCTTTATTCAACTAATTCAATATACACCCACATCCAGTTATCTTGGATCACCTTTGCAGACCTGAAAATGTCATATTTTATTCTTCAATGTGCTGATAAAGTCATGCGCTTGATGCTCAGCTGATCAGATCTGGACTCAATGACCTCACATCACCAGAAGTTCTCTCATGGAAAGAATATTGTACAGTCTTCCATAGCTGATCCAAGTTTGCAACACCAGACCCCTAAAACTGAGTGAAAATGGGGCCTGAACATGACTGGTGGTGGAAAATTGTGCTTTTTTGATGAATAATTTGTTAAAGGGGGTGGGGTTAAATTGTGTGTGATAAATAAAGAACCACAGAAGTGATATTGTTTTTGAACACATTTTTTCCATTGACGGGCAATTCTGAAGAAATGTAGGGAGTAACAATTATTCCGCGAAAAAGCGGGCTATCGCTTTAGGTTACACTGGTGTAAATAAGGTTCCGAGCGACATCTAGCGGATGCGGGAGGAATATATAGGAGAGAATAAAATAGACACTGGGCCCTGATTGGTCAATAGCCTTGTGTGCTTTTCACATACAAAAATCATCACACCTCTTCCCTATGATTTCCCATAGGTAAAATAACAATTGGCACAGGAATTAACCCTTTGTAGTGAAGTTTGAATTTTTTGGTGTGGTCTAAAATATGACTGTATTTTTTTATGCGGTTCTGACACTAGTTACGAAAACATAAGATTTAAAGGCGAATTCCCTGCTAGACAGACATGATTTTTTTGTGTAAAAAGTTTCTCAAAATGTAAATTTTTCAGATTTAAAGAAAATTTTGGACCCAACATTTATATTGCCAACACTATACGCTAAAACGTTAGCACTGAGGCCTATGGAAAACATTTACACCAGTGTAACCTAAAGGGAAAATATGGCTTTTTATCATTTTTGATTCCTGGGAGTCACTTTAAAGCATTTTAATGCATTTTACAGAGCCTGGTCTTTCAGTCCAATAAATATCTCATGATTGGTGTGGCTATTCTTGCTGCTGATGTCTTCTTTCACTAACATCAGCCAAAAAAATAGTAAGATTTTTCATAAAAAATGCCAATTTTTCAAGGTATTTTCAAAAGTTTTCAAGGTGGTAATAGTCACATGATAATGCAAATGACCCATAACATGAGCATGTCAACGACACATATATCAATTGTTATAAGAACCTAATCTAACAAGTATTTTGGATTTTATAGCCAGTGATATACAGATATATATCATAAAAGTGTGTCATTTCCACTGGTGGGTATGGTCATTTGAAGGTTAATAGCACTAAAACTTGGACACGTTTAAGAAAATGCTTCAGCAATTCAAAGAGAGCATATCTTTATTCAACTAATTCAATATACACCCACATCCAGTTATCTTGGATCACCTTTGCAGACCTGAAAATGTCATATTTTATTCTTCAATGTGCTGATAAAGTCATGCGCTTGATGCTCAGCTGATCAGATCTGGACTCAATGACCTCACATCACCAGAAGTTCTCTCATGGAAAGAATATTGTACAGTCTTCCATAGCTGATCCAAGTTTGCAACACCAGACCCCTAAAACTGAGTGAAAATGGGGCCTGAACATGACTGGTGGTGGAAAATTGTGCTTTTTTGATGAATAATTTGTTAAAGGGGGTGGGGTTAAATTGTGTGTGATAAATAAAGAACCACAGAAGTGATATTGTTTTTGAACACATTTTTTCCATTGACGGGCAATTCTGAAGAAATGTAGGGAGTAACAATTATTCCGCGAAAAAGCGGGCTATCGCTTTAGGTTACACTGGTGTAAATAAGGTTCCGAGCGACATCTAGCGGATGCGGGAGGAATATATAGGAGAGAATAAAATAGACACTGGGCCCTGATTGGTCAATAGCCTTGTGTGCTTTTCACATACAAAAATCATCACACCTCTTCCCTATGATTTCCCATAGGTAAAATAACAATTGGCACAGGAATTAACCCTTTGTAGTGAAGTTTGAATTTTTTGGTGTGGTCTAAAATATGACTGTATTTTTTTATGCGGTTCTGACACTAGTTACGAAAACATAAGATTTAAAGGCGAATTCCCTGCTAGACAGACATGATTTTTTTGTGTAAAAAGTTTCTCAAAATGTAAATTTTTCAGATTTAAAGAAAATTTTGGACCCAACATTTATATTGCCAACACTATACGCTAAAACGTTAGCACTGAGGCCTATGGAAAACATTTACACCAGTGTAACCTAAAGGGAAAATATGGCTTTTTATCATTTTTGATTCCTGGGAGTCACTTTAAAGCATTTTAATGCATTTTACAGAGCCTGGTCTTTCAGTCCAATAAATATCTCATGATTGGTGTGGCTATTCTTGCTGCTGATGTCTTCTTTCACTAACATCAGCCAAAAAAATAGTAAGATTTTTCATAAAAAATGCCAATTTTTCAAGGTATTTTCAAAAGTTTTCAAGGTGGTAATAGTCACATGATAATGCAAATGACCCATAACATGAGCATGTCAACGACACATATATCAATTGTTATAAGAACCTAATCTAACAAGTATTTTGGATTTTATAGCCAGTGATATACAGATATATATCATAAAAGTGTGTCATTTCCACTGGTGGGTATGGTCATTTGAAGGTTAATAGCACTAAAACTTGGACACGTTTAAGAAAATGCTTCAGCAATTCAAAGAGAGCATATCTTTATTCAACTAATTCAATATACACCCACATCCAGTTATCTTGGATCACCTTTGCAGACCTGAAAATGTCATATTTTATTCTTCAATGTGCTGATAAAGTCATGCGCTTGATGCTCAGCTGATCAGATCTGGACTCAATGACCTCACATCACCAGAAGTTCTCTCATGGAAAGAATATTGTACAGTCTTCCATAGCTGATCCAAGTTTGCAACACCAGACCCCTAAAACTGAGTGAAAATGGGGCCTGAACATGACTGGTGGTGGAAAATTGTGCTTTTTTGATGAATAATTTGTTAAAGGGGGTGGGGTTAAATTGTGTGTGATAAATAAAGAACCACAGAAGTGATATTGTTTTTGAACACATTTTTTCCATTGACGGGCAATTCTGAAGAAATGTAGGGAGTAACAATTATTCCGCGAAAAAGCGGGCTATCGCTTTAGGTTACACTGGTGTAAATAAGGTTCCGAGCGACATCTAGCGGATGCGGGAGGAATATATAGGAGAGAATAAAATAGACACTGGGCCCTGATTGGTCAATAGCCTTGTGTGCTTTTCACATACAAAAATCATCACACCTCTTCCCTATGATTTCCCATAGGTAAAATAACAATTGGCACAGGAATTAACCCTTTGTAGTGAAGTTTGAATTTTTTGGTGTGGTCTAAAATATGACTGTATTTTTTTATGCGGTTCTGACACTAGTTACGAAAACATAAGATTTAAAGGCGAATTCCCTGCTAGACAGACATGATTTTTTTGTGTAAAAAGTTTCTCAAAATGTAAATTTTTCAGATTTAAAGAAAATTTTGGACCCAACATTTATATTGCCAACACTATACGCTAAAACGTTAGCACTGAGGCCTATGGAAAACATTTACACCAGTGTAACCTAAAGGGAAAATATGGCTTTTTATCATTTTTGATTCCTGGGAGTCACTTTAAAGCATTTTAATGCATTTTACAGAGCCTGGTCTTTCAGTCCAATAAATATCTCATGATTGGTGTGGCTATTCTTGCTGCTGATGTCTTCTTTCACTAACATCAGCCAAAAAAATAGTAAGATTTTTCATAAAAAATGCCAATTTTTCAAGGTATTTTCAAAAGTTTTCAAGGTGGTAATAGTCACATGATAATGCAAATGACCCATAACATGAGCATGTCAACGACACATATATCAATTGTTATAAGAACCTAATCTAACAAGTATTTTGGATTTTATAGCCAGTGATATACAGATATATATCATAAAAGTGTGTCATTTCCACTGGTGGGTATGGTCATTTGAAGGTTAATAGCACTAAAACTTGGACACGTTTAAGAAAATGCTTCAGCAATTCAAAGAGAGCATATCTTTATTCAACTAATTCAATATACACCCACATCCAGTTATCTTGGATCACCTTTGCAGACCTGAAAATGTCATATTTTATTCTTCAATGTGCTGATAAAGTCATGCGCTTGATGCTCAGCTGATCAGATCTGGACTCAATGACCTCACATCACCAGAAGTTCTCTCATGGAAAGAATATTGTACAGTCTTCCATAGCTGATCCAAGTTTGCAACACCAGACCCCTAAAACTGAGTGAAAATGGGGCCTGAACATGACTGGTGGTGGAAAATTGTGCTTTTTTGATGAATAATTTGTTAAAGGGGGTGGGGTTAAATTGTGTGTGATAAATAAAGAACCACAGAAGTGATATTGTTTTTGAACACATTTTTTCCATTGACGGGCTATTCTGAAGAAATGTAGGGAGTAACAATTATTCCGCGAAAAAGCGGGCTATCGCTTTAGGTTACACTGGTGTAAATAAGGTTCCGAGCGACATCTAGCGGATGCGGGAGGAATATATAGGAGAGAATAAAATAGACACTGGGCCCTGATTGGTCAATAGCCTTGTGTGCTTTTCACATACAAAAATCATCACACCTCTTCCCTATGATTTCCCATAGGTAAAATAACAATTGGCACAGGAATTAACCCTTTGTAGTGAAGTTTGAATTTTTTGGTGTGGTCTAAAATATGACTGTATTTTTTTATGCGGTTCTGACACTAGTTACGAAAACATAAGATTTAAAGGCGAATTCCCTGCTAGACAGACATGATTTTTTTGTGTAAAAAGTTTCTCAAAATGTAAATTTTTCAGATTTAAAGAAAATTTTGGACCCAACATTTATATTGCCAACACTATACGCTAAAACGTTAGCACTGAGGCCTATGGAAAACATTTACACCAGTGTAACCTAAAGGGAAAATATGGCTTTTTATCATTTTTGATTCCTGGGAGTCACTTTAAAGCATTTTAATGCATTTTACAGAGCCTGGTCTTTCAGTCCAATAAATATCTCATGATTGGTGTGGCTATTCTTGCTGCTGATGTCTTCTTTCACTAACATCAGCCAAAAAAATAGTAAGATTTTTCATAAAAAATGCCAATTTTTCAAGGTATTTTCAAAAGTTTTCAAGGTGGTAATAGTCACATGATAATGCAAATGACCCATAACATGAGCATGTCAACGACACATATATCAATTGTTATAAGAACCTAATCTAACAAGTATTTTGGATTTTATAGCCAGTGATATACAGATATACATCATAAAAGTGTGTCATTTCCACTGGTGGGTATGGTCATTTGAAGGTTAATAGCACTAAAACTTGGACACGTTTAAGAAAATGCTTCAGCAATTCAAAGAGAGCATATCTTTATTCAACTAATTCAATATACACCCACATCCAGTTATCTTGGATCACCTTTGCAGACCTGAAAATGTCATATTTTATTCTTCAATGTGCTGATAAAGTCATGCGCTTGATGCTCAGCTGATCAGATCTGGACTCAATGACCTCACATCACCAGAAGTTCTCTCATGGAAAGAATATTGTACAGTCTTCCATAGCTGATCCAAGTTTGCAACACCAGACCCCTAAAACTGAGTGAAAATGGGGCCTGAACATGACTGGTGGTGGAAAATTGTGCTTTTTTGATGAATAATTTGTTAAAGGGGGTGGGGTTAAATTGTGTGTGATAAATAAAGAACCACAGAAGTGATATTGTTTTTGAACACATTTTTTCCATTGACGGGCAATTCTGAAGAAATGTAGGGAGTAACAATTATTCCGCGAAAAAGCGGGCTATCGCTTTAGGTTACACTGGTGTAAATAAGGTTCCGAGCGACATCTAGCGGATGCGGGAGGAATATATAGGAGAGAATAAAATAGACACTGGGCCCTGATTGGTCAATAGCCTTGTGTGCTTTTCACATACAAAAATCATCACACCTCTTCCCTATGATTTTCCATAGGTAAAATAACAATTGGCACAGGAATTAACCCTTTGTAGTGAAGTTTGAATTTTTTGGTGTGGTCTAAAATATGACTGTATTTTTTTATGCGGTTCTGACACTAGTTACGAAAACATAAGATTTAAAGGCGAATTCCCTGCTAGACAGACATGATTTTTTTGTGTAAAAAGTTTCTCAAAATGTAAATTTTTCAGATTTAAAGAAAATTTTGGACCCAACATTTATATTGCCAACACTATACGCTAAAACGTTAGCACTGAGGCCTATGGAAAACATTTACACCAGTGTAACCTAAAGGGAAAATATGGCTTTTTATCATTTTTGATTCCTGGGAGTCACTTTAAAGCATTTTAATGCATTTTACAGAGCCTGGTCTTTCAGTCCAATAAATATCTCATGATTGGTGTGGCTATTCTTGCTGCTGATGTCTTCTTTCACTAACATCAGCCAAAAAAATAGTAAGATTTTTCATAAAAAATGCCAATTTTTCAAGGTATTTTCAAAAGTTTTCAAGGTGGTAATAGTCACATGATAATGCAAATGACCCATAACATGAGCATGTCAACGACACATATATCAATTGTTATAAGAACCTAATCTAACAAGTATTTTGGATTTTATAGCCAGTGATATACAGATATATATCATAAAAGTGTGTCATTTCCACTGGTGGGTATGGTCATTTGAAGGTTAATAGCACTAAAACTTGGACACGTTTAAGAAAATGCTTCAGCAATTCAAAGAGAGCATATCTTTATTCAACTAATTCAATATACACCCACATCCAGTTATCTTGGATCACCTTTGCAGACCTGAAAATGTCATATTTTATTCTTCAATGTGCTGATAAAGTCATGCGCTTGATGCTCAGCTGATCAGATCTGGACTCAATGACCTCACATCACCAGAAGTTCTCTCATGGAAAGAATATTGTACAGTCTTCCATAGCTGATCCAAGTTTGCAACACCAGACCCCTAAAACTGAGTGAAAATGGGGCCTGAACATGACTGGTGGTGGAAAATTGTGCTTTTTTGATGAATAATTTGTTAAAGGGGGTGGGGTTAAATTGTGTGTGATAAATAAAGAACCACAGAAGTGATATTGTTTTTGAACACATTTTTTCCATTGACGGGCAATTCTGAAGAAATGTAGGGAGTAACAATTATTCCGCGAAAAAGCGGGCTATCGCTTTAGGTTACACTGGTGTAAATAAGGTTCCGAGCGACATCTAGCGGATGCGGGAGGAATATATAGGAGAGAATAAAATAGACACTGGGCCCTGATTGGTCAATAGCCTTGTGTGCTTTTCACATACAAAAATCATCACACCTCTTCCCTATGATTTCCCATAGGTAAAATAACAATTGGCACAGGAATTAACCCTTTGTAGTGAAGTTTGAATTTTTTGGTGTGGTCTAAAATATGACTGTATTTTTTTATGCGGTTCTGACACTAGTTACGAAAACATAAGATTTAAAGGCGAATTCCCTGCTAGACAGACATGATTTTTTTGTGTAAAAAGTTTCTCAAAATGTAAATTTTTCAGATTTAAAGAAAATTTTGGACCCAACATTTATATTGCCAACACTATACGCTAAAACGTTAGCACTGAGGCCTATGGAAAACATTTACACCAGTGTAACCTAAAGGGAAAATATGGCTTTTTATCATTTTTGATTCCTGGGAGTCACTTTAAAGCATTTTAATGCATTTTACAGAGCCTGGTCTTTCAGTCCAATAAATATCTCATGATTGGTGTGGCTATTCTTGCTGCTGATGTCTTCTTTCACTAACATCAGCCAAAAAAATAGTAAGATTTTTCATAAAAAATGCCAATTTTTCAAGGTATTTTCAAAAGTTTTCAAGGTGGTAATAGTCACATGATAATGCAAATGACCCATAACATGAGCATGTCAACGACACATATATCAATTGTTATAAGAACCTAATCTAACAAGTATTTTGGATTTTATAGCCAGTGATATACAGATATATATCATAAAAGTGTGTCATTTCCACTGGTGGGTATGGTCATTTGAAGGTTAATAGCACTAAAACTTGGACACGTTTAAGAAAATGCTTCAGCAATTCAAAGAGAGCATATCTTTATTCAACTAATTCAATATACACCCACATCCAGTTATCTTGGATCACCTTTGCAGACCTGAAAATGTCATATTTTATTCTTCAATGTGCTGATAAAGTCATGCGCTTGATGCTCAGCTGATCAGATCTGGACTCAATGACCTCACATCACCAGAAGTTCTCTCATGGAAAGAATATTGTACAGTCTTCCATAGCTGATCCAAGTTTGCAACACCAGACCCCTAAAACTGAGTGAAAATGGGGCCTGAACATGACTGGTGGTGGAAAATTGTGCTTTTTTGATGAATAATTTGTTAAAGGGGGTGGGGTTAAATTGTGTGTGATAAATAAAGAACCACAGAAGTGATATTGTTTTTGAACACATTTTTTCCATTGACGGGCAATTCTGAAGAAATGTAGGGAGTAACAATTATTCCGCGAAAAAGCGGGCTATCGCTTTAGGTTACACTGGTGTAAATAAGGTTCCGAGCGACATCTAGCGGATGCGGGAGGAATATATAGGAGAGAATAAAATAGACACTGGGCCCTGATTGGTCAATAGCCTTGTGTGCTTTTCACATACAAAAATCATCACACCTCTTCCCTATGATTTCCCATAGGTAAAATAACAATTGGCACAGGAATTAACCCTTTGTAGTGAAGTTTGAATTTTTTGGTGTGGTCTAAAATATGACTGTATTTTTTTATGCGGTTCTGACACTAGTTACGAAAACATAAGATTTAAAGGCGAATTCCCTGCTAGACAGACATGATTTTTTTGTGTAAAAAGTTTCTCAAAATGTAAATTTTTCAGATTTAAAGAAAATTTTGGACCCAACATTTATATTGCCAACACTATACGCTAAAACGTTAGCACTGAGGCCTATGGAAAACATTTACACCAGTGTAACCTAAAGGGAAAATATGGCTTTTTATCATTTTTGATTCCTGGGAGTCACTTTAAAGCATTTTAATGCATTTTACAGAGCCTGGTCTTTCAGTCCAATAAATATCTCATGATTGGTGTGGCTATTCTTGCTGCTGATGTCTTCTTTCACTAACATCAGCCAAAAAAAAATAGTAAGATTTTTCATAAAAAATGCCAATTTTTTCAAGGTATTTTCAAAAGTTTTCAAGGTGGTAATAGTCACATGATAATGCAAATGACCCATAACATGAGCATGTCAACGACACATATATCAATTGTTATAAGAACCTAATCTAACAAGTATTTTTGGATTTTATAGCCAGTGATATACAGATATATATCATAAAAAGTGTGTCATTTCCACTGGTGGGTATGGTCATTTGAAGGTTAATAGCACTAAAACTTGGACCGTTTAAGAAAATGCTTCAGCAATTCAAAGAGAGCATATCTTTTATTCAACTAATTCAATATACACCCACATCCAGTTATCTTGGATCACCTTTGCAGACCTGAAAATGTCATATTTTATTCTTCAATGTGCTGATAAAGTCATGCGCTTGATGCTCAGCTGATCAGATCTGGACTCAATGACCTCACATCACCAGAAGTTCTCTCATGGAAAGAATATTGTACAGTCTTCCATAGCTGATCCAAGTTTGCAACACCAGACCCCCTAAAACTGAGTGAAAATGGGGCCTGAACATGACTGGTGGTGGAAAATTGTGCTTTTTTGATGAATAATTTGTTAAAGGGGGTGGGGTTAAATTGTGTGTGATAAATAAAGAACCACAGAAGTGATATTGTTTTTGAAACACATTTTTTCCATTGACGGGCAATTCTGAAGAAATGTAGGGAGTAACAATTATTCCGCGAAAAAGCGGGCTATCGCTTTAGGTTACACTGGTGTAAATAAGGTTCCGAGCGACATCTAGCGGATGCGGGAGGGAATATATAGGAGAGAATAAAATAGACACTGGGCCCTGATTGGTCAATAGCCTTGTGTGCTTTTCACATACAAAAATCATCACACCTCTTCCCTATGATTTCCCATAGGTAAAATAACAATTGGCACAGGAATTAACCCCTTTGTAGTGAAGTTTGAATTTTTTGGTGTGGTCTAAAATATGACTGTATTTTTTTTATGCGGTTCTGACACTAGTTACGAAAACATAAGATTTAAAGGCGAATTCCCTGCTAGACAGACATGATTTTTTTGTGTAAAAAGTTTCTCAAAAATGTAAATTTTTCAGATTTAAAGAAAATTTTGGACCCAACATTTATATTGGCCAACACTATACGCTAAAACGTTAGCACTGAGGGCCTATGGAAAACATTTACACCAGTGTAACCTAAAGGGAAAATATGGCTTTTTATCATTTTTGATTCCTGGGAGTCACTTTAAAGCATTTTAAATGCATTTTACAGAGCCTGGTCTTTCAGTCCAATAAATATCTCATGATTGGTGTGGCTATTCTTGCTGCTGATGTCTTCTTTCACTAACATCAGCCAAAAAAATAGTAAAGATTTTTCATAAAAAATGCCAATTTTTCAAGGTATTTTCAAAAGTTTTCAAGGTGGTAATAGGTCCACATGATAATGCAAATGACCCATAACATGAGCATGTCAACGACACATATATCAATTGTTATAAGAACCTAATCTAACAAGTATTTTGGATTTTATAGCCAGTGATATACAGATATACATCATAAAAGTGTGTCATTTCCACTGGTGGGTATGGTCATTTGAAGGTTAATAGCACTAAAACTTGGACACGTTTAAGAAAATGCTTCAGCAATTCAAAGAGAGCATATCTTTATTCAACTAATTCAATATACACCCACATCCAGTTATCTTGGATCACCTTTGCAGACCTGAAAATGTCATATTTTATTCTTCAATGTGCTGATAAAGTCATGCGCTTGATGCTCAGCTGATCAGATCTGGACTCAATGACCTCACATCACCAGAAGTTCTCTCATGGAAAGAATATTGTACAGTCTTCCATAGCTGATCCAAGTTTGCAACACCAGACCCCTAAAACTGAGTGAAAATGGGGCCTGAACATGACTGGTGGTGGAAAAATTGTGCTTTTTTGATGAATAATTTGTTAAAGGGGGTGGGGTTAAATTGTGTGTGATAAATAAAGAACCACAGAAGTGATATTGTTTTTGAACACATTTTTTCCATTGACGGGCAATTCTGAAGAAATGTAGGGAGTAACAATTATTCCGCGAAAAAGCGGGCTATCGCTTTAGGTTACACTGGTGTAAATAAGGTTTCCGAGCGACATCTAGCGGATGCGGGAGGAATATATAGGAGAGAATAAAATAGACACTGGGCCCTGATTGGTCAATAGCCTTGTGTGCTTTTCACATACAAAAATCATCACACCTCTTCCCTATGATTTCCCATAGGTAAAATAACAA
Source organism: Siphonodentalium dalli (assembly GCA_032622095.1). NCBI lineage: Eukaryota > Metazoa > Mollusca > Scaphopoda > Gadilida > Siphonodentaliidae > Siphonodentalium > Siphonodentalium dalli. The sequence goes on from CP136066.1 coordinate 151,063,507, forward strand.
TTGGCACAGGAATTAACCCTTTGTAGTGAAGTTTGAATTTTTTGGTGTGGTCTAAAATATGACTGTATTTTTTTATGCGGTTCTGACACTAGTTACGAAAACATAAGATTTAAAGGCGAATTCCCTGCTAGACAGACATGGATTTTTTTTGTGTAAAAAGTTTCTCAAAATGTAAATTTTTCAGATTTAAAGAAAATTTTGGACCCAACATTTATATTGCCAACACTATACGCTAAAACGTTAGCACTGAGGCCTATGGAAAACATTTACACCAGTGTAACCTAAAGGGAAAATATGGCTTTTTATCATTTTGATTCCTGGGAGTCACTTTAAAGCATTTTAATGCATTTTACAGAGCCTGGTCTTTCAGTCCAATAAATATCTCATGATTGGTGTGGCTATTCCTTGCTGCTGATGTCTTCTTTCACTAACATCAGCCAAAAAAATAGTAAGATTTTTCATAAAAAAATGCCAATTTTTTCAAGGTATTTTCAAAAGTTTTCAAGGTGGTAATAGTCACATGATAATGCAAATGACCCATAACATGAGCATGTCAACGACACATATATCAATTGTTATAAGAACCTAATCTAACAAGTATTTTGGATTTTATAGCCAGTGATATACAGATATATATCATAAAAGTGTGTCATTTCCACTGGTGGGTATGGTCATTTGAAGGTTAATAGCACTAAAACTTGGACACGTTTAAGAAAATGCTTCAGCAATTCAAAGAGAGCATATCTTTATTCAACTAATTCAATATACACCCACATCCAGTTATCTTGGATCACCTTTGCAGACCTGAAAATGTCATATTTTATTCTTCAATGTGCTGATAAAGTCATGCGCTTGATGCTCAGCTGATCAGATCTGGACTCAATGACCTCACATCACCAGAAGTTCTCTCATGGAAAGAATATTGTACAGTCTTCCATAGCTGATCCAAGTTTGCAACACCAGACCCCTAAAACTGAGTGAAAATGGGGCCTGAACATGACTGGTGGTGGAAAATTGTGCTTTTTTGATGAATAATTTGTTAAAGGGGGTGGGGTTAAATTGTGTGTGATAAATAAAGAACCACAGAAGTGATATTGTTTTTGAACACATTTTTTCCATTGACGGGCAATTCTGAAGAAATGTAGGGAGTAACAATTATTCCGCGAAAAAGCGGGCTATCGCTTTAGGTTACACTGGTGTAAATAAGGTTCCGAGCGACATCTAGCGGATGCGGGAGGAATATATAGGAGAGAATAAAATAGACACTGGGCCCTGATTGGTCAATAGCCTTGTGTGCTTTTCACATACAAAAATCATCACACCTCTTCCCTATGATTTCCCATAGGTAAAATAACAATTGGCACAGGAATTAACCCTTTGTAGTGAAGTTTGAATTTTTTGGTGTGGTCTAAAATATGACTGTATTTTTTTATGCGGTTCTGACACTAGTTACGAAAACATAAGATTTAAAGGCGAATTCCCTGCTAGACAGACATGATTTTTTTGTGTAAAAAGTTTCTCAAAATGTAAATTTTTCAGATTTAAAGAAAATTTTGGACCCAACATTTATATTGCCAACACTATACGCTAAAACGTTAGCACTGAGGCCTATGGAAAACATTTACACCAGTGTAACCTAAAGGGAAAATATGGCTTTTTATCATTTTTGATTCCTGGGAGTCACTTTAAAGCATTTTAATGCATTTTACAGAGCCTGGTCTTTCAGTCCAATAAATATCTCATGATTGGTGTGGCTATTCTTGCTGCTGATGTCTTCTTTCACTAACATCAGCCAAAAAAATAGTAAGATTTTTCATAAAAAATGCCAATTTTTCAAGGTATTTTCAAAAGTTTTCAAGGTGGTAATAGTCACATGATAATGCAAATGACCCATAACATGAGCATGTCAACGACACATATATCAATTGTTATAAGAACCTAATCTAACAAGTATTTTGGATTTTATAGCCAGTGATATACAGATATATATCATAAAAGTGTGTCATTTCCACTGGTGGGTATGGTCATTTGAAGGTTAATAGCACTAAAACTTGGACACGTTTAAGAAAATGCTTTCAGCAATTCAAAGAGAGCATATCTTTATTCAACTAATTCAATATACACCCACATCCAGTTATCTTGGATCACCTTTGCAGACCTGAAAAATGTCATATTTTATTCTTCAATGTGCTGATAAAGTCATGCGCTTGATGCTCAGCTGATCAGATCTGGACTCAATGACCTCACATCACCAGAAGTTCTCTCATGGAAAAGAATATTGTACAGTCTTCCATAGCTGATCCAAGTTTGCAACACCAGACCCCTAAAACTGAGTGAAAATGGGGCCTGAACATGACTGGTGGTGGAAAATTGTGCTTTTTTGATGAATAATTTGTTAAAGGGGGGTGGGGTTAAATTGTGTGTGATAAATAAAGAACCACAGAAGTGATATTGTTTTTGAACACATTTTTTCCATTGACGGGCAATTCTGAAGAAATGTAGGGAGTAACAATTATTCCGCGAAAAAGCGGGCTATCGCTTTAGGTTACACTGGTGTAAATAAGGTTCCGAGCGACATCTAGCGGATGCGGGAGGAATATATAGGAGAGAATAAAATAGACACTGGGCCCCTGATTGGTCAATAGCCTTGTGTGCTTTTCACATACAAAAATCATCACACCTCTTCCCTATGATTTCCCATAGGTAAAATAACAATTGGCACAGGAATTAACCCTTTGTAGTGAAGTTTGAATTTTTTGGTGTGGTCTAAAATATGACTGTATTTTTTTATGCGGTTCTGACACTAGTTTACGAAAACATAAGATTTAAAGGCGAATTCCCTGCTAGACAGACATGATTTTTTTTGTGTAAAAAGTTTCTCAAAATGTAAATTTTTCAGATTTAAAGAAAATTTTGGACCCAACATTTATATTGCCAACACCTATACCGCTAAAAACGTTAGCACTGAGGCCTATGGAAAAACATTTACACCAGTGTAACCTAAAGGGAAAATATGGCTTTTTATCATTTTTGATTCCTGGGAGTCACTTTAAAGCATTTTAATGCATTTTACAGAGCCTGGTCTTTCAGTCCAATAAATATCTCATGATTGGTGTGGCTATTCTTGCTGCTGATGTCTTCTTTTCACTAACATCAGCCAAAAAAATAGTAAGATTTTTCATAAAAATGCCAATTTTTTCAAGGTATTTTCAAAAGTTTTCAAGGTGGTAATAGTCCACATGATAATGCAAATGACCCATAACATGAGCATGTCAACGACACATATATCAATTTGTTATAAGAACCTAATCTAACAAGTATTTTGGATTTTATAGCCAGTGATATACAGATATATATCATAAAAGTGTGTCATTTCCACTGGTGGGTATGGTCATTTGAAGGTTAATAGCACTAAAACTTGGACACGTTTAAGAAAATGCTTCAGCAATTCAAAGAGAGCATATCTTTATTCAACTAATTTCAATATACACCCACATCCAGTTATCTTGGATCACCTTTGCAGACCTGAAAATGTCATATTTTATTCTTCAATGTGCTGATAAAGTCATGCGCTTGATGCTCAGCTGATCAGATCTGGACTCAATGACCTCACATCACCAGAAGTTCTCTCATGGAAAGAATATTGTACAGTCTTCCATAGCTTGATCCAAGTTTGCAACACCAGACCCCTAAAACTGAGTGAAAATGGGGCCTGAACATGACTGGTGGTGGAAAAATTGTGCTTTTTTGATGAATAAATTTGTTAAAGGGGGGTGGGGTTAAATTGTGTGTGATAAATAAAGAACCACAGAAGTGATATTGTTTTTGAACACATTTTTTCCATTGACGGGCAATTCTGAAGAAATGTAGGGAGTAACAATTATTCCGCGAAAAAGCGGGCTATCGCTTTAGGTTACACTGGTGTAAATAAGGTTCCGAGCGACATCTAGCGGATGCGGGAGGAATATATAGGAGAGAATAAAATAGACACTGGGCCCTGATTGGTCAATAGCCTTGTGTGCTTTTCACATACAAAAATCATCACACCTCTTCCCTATGATTTCCCATAGGTAAAATAACAATTGGCACAGGAATTAACCCTTTGTAGTGAAGTTTGAATTTTTTGGTGTGGTCTAAAATATGACTGTATTTTTTTATGCGGTTCTGACACTAGTTACGAAAACATAAGATTTTAAAGGCGAATTCCCTGCTAGACAGACATGATTTTTTTGTGTAAAAAGTTTCTCAAAATGTAAATTTTTTCAGATTTAAAGAAAATTTTGGACCCAACATTTATATTGCCAACACTATACGCTAAAACGTTAGCACTGAGGCCTATGGAAAACATTTACACCAGTGTAACCTAAAGGGAAAATATGGCTTTTTATCATTTTTGATTCCTGGGAGTCACTTTAAAGCATTTTAATGCATTTTACAGAGCCTGGTCTTTCAGTCCAATAAATATCTCATGATTGGTGTGGCTATTCTTGCTGCTGATGTCTTCTTTCACTAACATCAGCCAAAAAAATAGTAAGATTTTTCATAAAAAATGCCAATTTTTCAAGGTATTTTCAAAAGTTTTCAAGGTGGTAATAGTCACATGATAATGCAAATGACCCATAACATGAGCATGTCAACGACACATATATCAATTGTTATAAGAACCTAATCTAACAAGTATTTTGGATTTTATAGCCAGTGATATACAGATATATATCATAAAAGTGTGTCATTTCCACTGGTGGGTATGGTCATTTGAAGGTTAATAGCACTAAAACTTGGACACGTTTAAGAAAATGCTTCAGCAATTCAAAGAGAGCATATCTTTATTCAACTAATTCAATATACACCCACATCCAGTTATCTTGGATCACCTTTGCAGACCTGAAAATGTCATATTTTATTCTTCAATGTGCTGATAAAGTCATGCGCTTGATGCTCAGCTGATCAGATCTGGACTCAATGACCTCACATCACCAGAAGTTCTCTCATGGAAAGAATATTGTACAGTCTTCCATAGCTGATCCAAGTTTGCAACACCAGACCCCTAAAACTGAGTGAAAATGGGGCCTGAACATGACTGGTGGTGGAAAATTGTGCTTTTTTGATGAATAATTTGTTAAAGGGGGTGGGGTTAAATTGTGTGTGATAAATAAAGAACCACAGAAGTGATATTGTTTTTGAACACATTTTTTCCATTGACGGGCAATTCTGAAGAAATGTAGGGAGTAACAATTATTCCGCGAAAAAAGCGGGCTATCGCTTTAGGTTACACTGGTGTAAATAAGGTTCCGAGCGACATCTAGCGGATGCGGGAGGAATATATAGGAGAGAATAAAATAGACACTGGGCCCTGATTGGTCAATAGCCTTGTGTGCTTTTCACATACAAAAATCATCACACCTCTTCCCTATGATTTCCCATAGGTAAAATAACAATTGGCACAGGAATTAACCCTTTGTAGTGAAGTTTGAATTTTTTGGTGTGGTCTAAAATATGACTGTATTTTTTTATGCGGTTCTGACACTAGTTACGAAAACATAAGATTTAAAGGCGAATTCCCTGCTAGACAGACATGATTTTTTTGTGTAAAAAGTTTCTCAAAATGTAAATTTTTCAGATTTAAAGAAAATTTTGGACCCAACATTTATATTGCCAACACTATACGCTAAAACGTTAGCACTGAGGCCTATGGAAAACATTTACACCAGTGTAACCTAAAGGGAAAATATGGCTTTTT